>OY288253.1:48083765-48471265 GCA_958450325.1 Agrostemma githago | reverse complement strand
TGGTGTTGGTGACCCGGACCCCAATCTGACCTGCGGGTCAGGTGGATTAGGGAAGGCAGGCATCGACATCTCAGAAGGAGAGAAACAGGCTTGTGACCCGGACCCCAATCTGGTCTTGAATGGACCAAGTGGACTAAGGAGGGCTAGCCTGGAAGGAGGGAAGAACCTGAACATCAGTCAGATTTCTGGGGATGACAGTAATGATGAGCTTGGGTTTCAGGTTGTGACACATCGATCTGGGATTGGACAGCTAAACATGTCTAAAGAAAGGAAGATAGAGATTCTACATAGAAATCAGTATGACATATTACAGCAGCAGCAGGATGAAGGCGGAATAGAGGTTCAGGAGAATGTTCCACCTGATTTAACTTAATGAGAGTAGCAACTTGGAACATAAGAGGGAATAATGAAGAGGTGAAGCAAAATGAAGTCATATCGCTCTTCAGGAATAATAATCTAGATGTTCTTGGCTTAATAGAAACTCGAGTTAAATTAGCTAAAGCTCCTGCCATAATCAAAAGCAAATTTAGAGATTTTGGAGTAGCTTGGAATTATAGTCATCACTACAACGGCCGCATCTGGCTTTTATGGAATAAATGCACGGTTAGGATCACTGTTCTTATGGTCCATGGTCAGTGTATTCATTGCCATGTGCACCACTTGGCTTCTCGGAAGGAGATTTATATGACTACTATCTATGGAAGCAATGATGGTAAAGAGAGGGATACTCTTTGGCAAACTCTCAATGATTTGAACGTCACTAACAACAGTTGGTTAATTCTGGGGGATTTTAATGTCATTCGCAATGAGGCAGAGAAGATGGGTGGAACTCCCCCTGATGCACGCGAAATGTCAGCCTTTAATGAATGTATATTTACTAATGGATTGCAGGAAATTGTGGGCCAAGGTCAGCAGTTTACTTGGACCAATAAACAAAATCCGGAGGATAGGGTTTGGTCTAGATTGGACAGGGCTCTTGTCAATGGGGTTTGGCTAGACACTTTTCCTACCTCATTTGCATCTGTCCTTGATCCAGGAATATCAGATCATGCTCCAATTCAGGTTACCATACTGCAACGTGAAAAGAGAGTAGGTTTGTTTAGCTTTCTCAATTGCTGGACAAAACTCCCTCAATTTCATGAAGTAGTACAACAAGCTTGGTCAACTAATGCTTATGGGACTGCTTGCTTTAGGCTCTTTACAAAATTGAAACGGGTGAAAGTTGCTCTGAAGGCTATGCATAAAAGTAACTTCTCGGATATAAGAAGGAGAATTGAAGTTATAAAGATTGACTTGGCTGAATGTCATAGCAAGTTGCAAGACAACCCCTTTTCTTTGCACCTAATCTCTCAAGAAAAGGAACTAACTACGAGCTTTATGTCTCTGGCTGAAGCTGAGCTTAGCATCTTGAGGCAGAGAACTAAAATGGAGAGCATAATCCATGGAGATGAGTCAACTAGGTTCTTCTACTCTAGAATAAAGGAAAGGAACCACCAGCAGACAATAGGCAGTATCACAGATTCTGAAGGTAAACTTCGAGAAGGCCTCGCTGAGGTAGGCAAGGGGTTTGAAGAATACTACAAGGGCCTTTTGGGCTCAGCTAAAGAGGTATTGCCAATTGAACCAGAGATATTTGCTAGAGGGAAACTGGTGCAAGAAGAGGACTGGGTATCAATGTTAAAAATCCCAACTGAGCAGGAAGTCAAAGATGTGGTTTTTTCAATCGGGGTGGATAAGAGCCCTGGACCTGATGGATTTTCGTCGGAATTCTTTAGGGCATCGTGGAGCATCGTCAGACATGATTTCTATGCAGCAGTTACGGAATTTTTTACCAAAAGCAAGATGCTTAAACAGGCAAACACTACTCTCGTTACACTCATTCCTAAGAAGACCATTTGCCAGTCTGTCCTGGATTATCGGCCAATTGCTTGCTGTTCGGTTTTTTATAAAACCGTCAGTAAATTACTAATGCAAAGAATTCAACTTGTTCTTCAGAAATTAGTAGGATGGGAACAGGCTGCTTTCGTCCAAGGGCGTAGCATACATGAGAACATTGCCCTATCACAAGCACTAATTAAGAGTTATGGAAGGAAGAATCTCACCCCTCGATGCTTAATGAAGATAGATTTGAGGAAAGCCTTTGATTCTCTACAATGGACATTTATTCAAGATATGCTAAGGGGCTTTAACTTTCCTGATGTTTTCGTCGGCTGGATTATGAATTGTATTACTGGCTCCTGGTTCACCCTAAAGGTGAATGGTATGAGGCATGGTTTTTTTAAAGGGCGAAGTGGGGTGCGTCAAGGAGACCCCCTTTCTCCATACATCTTTGTTTTGAGTATGGAAATTTTCTCTAGGAGACTTCGGTACATCAATTTAATGAATCAAGTCTCTTATCACCCAAAGTGCTGCCAATTGCGTCTGAATCATATGATTTTTGCGGATGATTTGATGGTCTTTACTCGAGGTGATTGTCCTTCTGTGAATGCGGTGGTTCAGGTGCTTAATAGCTTCGCTAAAGAGTCCGGGTTGCTGGCCAACAATGAGAAAACTAGCATATTCTTCGGGGGAGTACATGAGAGCATTAAATCTGAAATTCTTCAGAATACTGGCTTCATTCTTGGGGAATTCCCTTGTCGATATTTAGGGATCCCTCTTAACTCTGTTAGCAATAAAAAAGATCAATATCAGGTCCTGATTAACAAAATCCAACAGCAGATCTTCAGTTGGTCCTCGGGTTTTCTGACATATGCAGGAAGAGTTCAGTTGATTTCGTCAGTCATCTTTGGGCTCACGAGCTACTGGAGTGCTAATGCGTTATTCCCTGTGAATGTCCACCACAGAATTAATCAAATCTGCAAAAACTATTTCTGGACAGGAGGAATGAATACCAGGAGGTTAGTATTTAAGAGTTGGAGTAATATTTGTCTTCCTTGGAGTGAGGGTGGTCTGAACATCAAGGGACTCCAATTCTGGAACAAAGCACTTATCGCTCACTGGTTATGGAAACTTATAACTGGTAAGCGCAGTCTTTGGAGTGATTGGCACAATCGATATGTGTTAATGGGGCAAAATATCTGGAGTATTGAGAAAAAGGAGAGGCATCCTGCAACTTTTAAGAATATCCTCACTATAAGAGATGAAATCTTGCAGAAGGAAGGGGCTATGGCAGATAGTATCGTTAGAAATTGGACTATTAATGAGGGGTTTAATGTCAAAGCAGCCTACGAATGGTTCCGGCAAAAGAAACCCATCATCCCTTGGATGAGAAGAATTAAGGAAGGGAATCTCATACCTAAGCATAAGATAATTCTAGCAATGGCAAGTCAAAAGGTATTAGCTACACAAGATAAGATGCAAACTCGAGGAATTCCGATTGCCAATAGATGTGCATTATGTGAACAACATTTGGAAACCACGGTCCATCTGTTCTTTGGCTGCCCTTTCTCTCGTCAAGTTTGGCAACATTTATTAAACTGGATGCAAATAACGGGAAGAAGCAACAATCTGGCTACGGAGCTAAGTTGGTGTACAGTGAGAGCAAAAAGGAGACATTGGAAGAATTACTGGTTTTGCACAAGTATTGCGGCTGCTGTGTATAGCCTTTGGCATGAAAGAAACGATAGAATCTTTGAGAATAGGAAAAGTTCAATGTTAAGTATAGTGGCTAAGATCAAATTTGAAGTATTAACTAGATTACGGGGTAGAAATATTCACATAGCTCGTTTAATTCAGTAGAGGAGTGATACCGTGTAATGCCTAGAGGTTATGACTTTTGTAAGAGCTTAGTCTCACATTATATAATATGAGGAATAATTTTCTTGCAAAAAAAAAAAAAAAAAAAAAAAAAAAAAAAAAAAAAAAAAAAAAAAAATAATAATAATAATAATAATAATAATAATAATAATAATAATAATAATAATAATAATAATAATAATAATAATAATAATAATAATAATAATAATAATAATAATAATAATAATAATAATAATAATAATAATAATAATAATAATAATAATAATAATAATAATAATAATAATAATAATAATAATAATAATAATAATAATAATAATAATAATAATAATAATAATAATAATAATAATAATAATAATAATAATAATAATAATAATAATAATAATAATAATAATAACAATAATAATAATAATAACAATAATAATAATAATTAAGCGAAGAGAGAGAAAGCTTTCTCTCTCTAAAAATCCGTTTTCTCTCTAATTTTGTTACGCGAGCTACTTTCATGGCTTCCACAGCTCCGATTAAACGAGGTCCGGGGAGGCCTAGCAAGAAATCATTGCAACACAAGCAGGATTCTCGCGAAGGGCATGAAGAATTAGAGAAGGAACAGGATTTGCAGAGTTCTTCGCAGCAGACTTCTCTCAATGAGATGATCCTCTCAGCTATGGCAGCTTCTGGTAAAATTCCTCCACCAAAATCTGGTACTACTAATGACTTACATGATACTCCTCTCATTACTAATCATAAAGAATTGTCAAATGATCAAATTCTTGAAAAACCCGATTTACCGCCAAAAATACTGGATTCAAATTGGTCAAAAATTGCTGCAAAACGCAAGCAATCTGGTATGAGTCTGTATTACTGTGATGCTAGTGTTAATTCAACTGAAATTGACATTGAATTGGAAGATTTTGAGAAAGAATTAAAAATCTGGGAACACACTTTAATGGGGAATGTTATTGGTTCAAAACCTTCTTTGCAAACTATGCAAAAGTTTGTTCAAACTAACTGGACTACCATTGATAAACCTATAGTTCAGTATTATAAGAAGGGATGGTTCTCCTTTCGTTTTGGATCAAAGGAAGCCATGGATAATGTTTTGAGGGATGGTCCTTGGAGGGTTGGGGTTTACTCTTTGATCCTCAAGGAGTGGTCTCCTTCATTTTCAGCTGAGATGGAAAGGGTTTCTATTGTACCTGTTTGGGTGCTATTCCCTGACCTTGATCCTTATCTCTGGTCTGATTCTGTTCTAAGTAAAATGGCAAGCAAGGTTGGATCTCCCCTTTGTGCTGATATGGCAACCACTACAAAGGCAAAATTGTCCTTTGCTAGGGTTCTTGTTGAGGTGGATGTTTCAAAGAAGCTTTTAGACTCAATAGTTATCAATACCCCTTATAATGAGCATTCTATTCAGAAGGTTCAATATGAATGGGTCCCTTTCTTTTGTCATGGTTGTAAGAAGTTGGGGCATACCATTGATTCTTGTAAGTTTGAGAAGAAGAAGAATGCAGCTCAAATGGCTAAGAGGGATAAAGGGCTAGGTGGTACCTCAGGTTCAGTGGTGGATGGAGTGCAGGTAGTGGATCAGAAGAATGCTTTGTCTTCTAAAAATACACTGTCTCCTCCCCCAGATGAACCTGTAAAGCATCACGAATGCCCTCAAAAGTTCTATCAGGATGATACTTTCATTCCTGTTTCTAGAAGGAATTCTTCCTCCATTAAATCTAAGGAGACTATTTTGAAGCCCTTAGTTCTGGAAAATACTTTCCAGATACTCCTTGGGAGTCAGGAGAATAGTGGTGGTGAGGAACTAGGTGGTACCTCAGGTCTCCAGAGTGTATCTCAGGGTGCTGAAAGGAGGGTGGAATCTGGTTATGGGATAGAACTGATCCCCTCACTTTCCCCTGATGGCAGCACTTTGGAGCTCCCTGAAATGCATCAAGAATGTTCCATGGTGGTTCTGAATAGGGATCCTTTACCTCCTGATAAATGAAGATAGCATCTTGGAATATCAGAGGGTTTAATGATCCTGTAAAACATAGTGAGGTCTTGGATTTTCTGTCTACTCATTGTCCTGATATGTTTGCTCTTCTTGAAACCAGGATCAAACATAATAAGGCTGCTAGGATTATTAATAATAAATTTAGAGGGTGGAAGGTTGAGACTAACTATACTTCTCATTATAATGGAAGAATCTGGCTGTTTTATAATCCTGTTAAGGTTCAGATTACTAACATCATTAGCAATGATCAACACATTACTTGCTTAGTTTCTCATCATTTGACCCAATGCTCCTTCTGGTTGAGTGTTGTGTATGGTAGGAATGATGGCAATGATAGGGAGGGGCTCTGGGATTTCCTTACTTCTTTTGCCCCTTCAAATCCTTGGATGGTTCTTGGTGATTTCAATGTGGTTAGATGCCCTGAGGAGAAAGTGGGGCTCAATTCCCCTTCTCTGAAGGATATGTTTGACTTTAATGCTTGCCTTTTGTCTTGCTCTCTGGAGGATATGCATAGCTCTGGGAATAGCTTGACCTGGACTAATAAACAAGAGCCTGGCTCTAGAGTTTGGTCTAAGCTTGACAGGGTTCTTATAAATCCTACTTGGGCAGCTCAGTTTCCTGATTCTAGGGCTGTGTTTGCAGATCCTGGTATCTCTGATCACTCATCTATTATTGTTGATATTATAAAGGAGAAGAAGGTTAGGAAGAGGTTCAGTTTTTTGAACAGTTGGTGTGAACATCCTGATTATGCTTTAGTTGTTCAGAATGCTTGGCATACTAAGGTTAAGGGCTCACCTATGTTCAGGTTTTTCTCTAAACTAAAGATTGTTAAGAGGGCTCTACAAGAATTTCATAAAAAACATTTTTCCAACATTTCCTCTAGAGTTTTTGAAGCTCAGAAGGAATTATTTGCTTGTCAGAAAAACTTGCAGGATGATCCTTTTTCTCTAGCCCTTATTAATAAGGAGAAGAATGCTACTAAATCATATTACTGTGTGAAAAAAGCTGAGTTAGTAATGTTGCAACAACGGGCTAAGGTAAAGCATATTCAACTCAATGATTGTTCTTCTAAATACTTCTTCTCTAAGATTTCTGAGAGAAGGACTCAGCAGATGATTGGGACTATTAATGATGCTGATGGTAATATAAGATCTGGGGCCAAAGAAGTAACTAAAGCTTTCCAGGATTACTATGTCAACCTGTTGGGTAAAAGCACACATGTTGAGGCACTACCTCAGCTAACTGGTGGTTTGCAGTTGGAAGCTCAAGGGGGTCTTATCTCTCCTATTACTCCTCTTGAAGTTAAAGCTGCTGTTTTTCAGATGGACTCTAATAGCAGCCCTGGTATTGATGGTTTCTCTGCTGGATTTTTTAAATCTGTTTGGCATATAGTAGGACCTGATTTCTGTAGGGCTGCTGATTCTTTCTTTAAAACTGGTCATATGACAAAACAGGCTAACTCCACTCTAATCTCCCTCATTCCTAAGAAGCCTAATGCCTGTAGTGTTATGGACTTCAGGCCTATCTCATGTTGCACTGTGTTTTATAAAGCCATTTCTAAGGTCTTGGCAAACAGACTAAAGGTTGTTTTGCCATATTTGGTTGGAGAGGAACAGGCTGCATTTATAAAAGATAGAAGTATTTTTGATAATATCTTGTTGTCACAAGCACTGGTGAAGGGTTATAATAGGAGGTTCTTAACTCCTAGATGCCTCATAAAGGTGGATATTAGGAAGGCTTTTGATACTTTACAATGGGAATTTGTTGAGCAAATGCTTACTCAAATGCATTTTCCTCCTCTTTTTATTAAGTGGGTCATGGGGTGCATTCAGAACCCTTGGTACTCATTCAAGATTAATGGAGGGGTTGAGGGGTTTTTTCAAGGGCAGAGTGGGATAAGGCAGGGGGATCCCCTTTCCCCTTATCTCTTTGTCTTAAGCATGGAAGTACTTTCAAAAAAGCTTAGAAGTTTATGCAGCCAGAGCAATGTTTCTTTCCATCCCAAGTGTACTAAGCTTAATCTTACACACTTGGTCTTTGCTGATGATCTCATGATCTTCACTAGAGGGGATCTCCCATCAATAATGGCAGTCAAACAGACTCTTGAAGACTTTGGATCTTTGTCTGGTCTTTGTGCTAATAAAGATAAGACTAACATTTATTTTGGAGGTGTTTCCTCAGAGCTGCAGGAGATTATTCTGGTTAAATCAGGATTCAGTTTAGGGACTTTCCCTTGCAGATATCTTGGAATGCCATTGAATGATTCTAGAGTAAATGTCAGACTATTTGATTCTTTGATTCTAAAAATACAAAATGCTATCTCTCACTGGTCTAACAAAAGCTTGTCTTATGCTGGAAAGATCCAGTTAATCAATTCTATTGTGTTTGGAATGGAGAATTACTGGTGCTCTTGTGTGCTTTTTCCAAAATCTGTAGTTAAAACCATTAATAAAATTTGTAAAGATTACTTCTGGGGAATTAAACCTGGTGACAGGAAGCTTGTTTTTAAGAAATGGGCTGACATTTGTTCTCCTTGGAGTCAAGGAGGCTTTAATGTCAAGGATCTTGAAGCTTGGAATAAAGCTCAGATGGCTCGTTGGGTCTGGCAATTATCTGAAGGTGTGGGTGGTATTTTTGTGAAATGGTGCAAGGGTTATGTTCTTCAGGAGGATTCTATCTGGAGTATCTCCTTCAAAGACTTTTATCCTTCAGTTATCAAAAACATCATAGTTATTAAGGATTTTTGCATTGAGTTGTTTGGGTCTGTTCAGAATGCTAAGAAATTCTTGCAGTCTTGCAGCAGTAATGAATCCTTCAAGCTTGCAAAGGCTTATGCTAGATTTAAAGGGACTTTGGCCAATGATTTTCCTAAGAGCTTTGCAAGATTATCCGTTATTTCTCCTAGTAGCAAAGTTATTCTTTCTCTGGCTTATCAGATCAAACTTCCCACAGTTGATCAATATGCTAAGAGGGGTATATGTATGATTAACAGGTGTATCCTCTGTTGTGAGAGCTCTGAGGATCATTTACATTTGTTGTTTAAATGCTCCTTCTCTTCTCAGCTTTGGCAGGCGATTAAGAGGTGGATAGGAGTTTCAATCCCAGGAGATCATCTTAGAAGAGTTATCAAATGGTGTCAACATCCCAGTCACAGTAAGCACTGGAAAGCAATATGGATTCAAGTTAGTATAGCAGCAACGGTTCATGCAATATGGAAAGAGCGAAACAAAAGAGTTTTTACTGATACATCATCCCCTTTAGATAATGTTTTTGAGCAGATATGTTTTGTGGTTAATACTAGATTGAGAACAAATCATACTAATCCAAAAATTTTGAGGATACTAGATCATTTAGATGCTTGATGTATCTTTAGAGTGGTAGTTTTTGCACAAACTTGTAATTTCACTTCAAATTGAAATGAAATGATAATTTTTCTGCAAAAATAATAATAATAATAATAATAATAATAATAATAATAATAATAATAGTCTCAAGAAACTGGAGTTTCCTAAGACAGAAGACAAACTAAAATAAACAAGCAGAAAAACATTGTCTCCCCGGCAACGGCGCCAAAATTTGATAAGCTAGTCGTGTACCTATCAAAAATAACCAACTACGGTCCAACTAAAAATATAGCTAGGGAAGTCGGGATCGATTTCACAGGGAGACAAATAAATTCTACTTGCAATTAAAGTCTATCTAAGTAACCAAATTGGGGGTTTGTAATTTGTGTTTAACTAATCTAAAAGTAGTGAAGGAGGAGAAAATTAAAAGAGAAGAAATAACTAAAATAAATAGGATGAATTAAGACGAATTAATATGGAGAGAAAACTAGGATTGTCGGTTCACCATGAATTTCCTACGGTCACGGTCTAGGTCACAGGTCTGTCGCAGATATTGGTCTAAGGGATAGTGAAAAGGTCCTTCCGGTCCGCTATTCACCCTAGAATGATTCTAACGGCTTCCGATCTTATTAGGGCAAACTAATGTGTTGTAGCAGGTCTAACTCTTACCAGGCTTCCGATCTTAGGTTCGAGTTCACCTATTCAATTAATCAATTACGTCGACTTAATCAATTAATCTCAATTAAATGCTACAATTAACAACTCAGACGCAATATCGTAGACAGATCTATAAACTAATTAGCAATCATATTCAATTCATGGATCCCCTAAATCCTAACAAGGGAAATTAGCTACTCATGAAGAAATTTACGACAACAATAATAAAGATGATAAATAAATTAAGCATAGTGAATAGATCTAAAGAGAAATTAAGAATTAATAAGATTAAGAAAGAAAGAATTAAGAACAAAGAGAATAAGATAGAACAAAGAAAGAATTAGATTACCGAGTTTAAAGGAAGAGTAGAAAAGAATTCATAAATCTGGATCTAAAAGTTTTGGGTAGAGAGAAATTTAAAGAGAAAAGTTTAAAGAGAAGTCTAAAGAGAATTAGAAATATATATGAAGAGGTTGTTGAAACTCTAGTCTAATAATTTCTTAAATACTAAGCTAAAATCAAAGCCCAAAAGTCTTATTAACCCTAAACATCAAATTAGGAAAGTCTCGGTCTTCGTCCAGTCTCGAGAATAGTCGGTCGACTATTCTGATTAGTCGTTCGACTATTGTTCTCAGCACTGCGCGCTCAACTTCAAACGTTTGCCATTTCTTCGTTACTTCTTCAAATCGGGCGTGTAATGTACCGTTGGAAAGCTAAGAAAAAGATCTTTCTAACGCAACTAAAATCAGCTCAATTGGACTAGTAGAACTCAAGATATTCACGTTTAAATTAGACCCATTTGGAAACGATCATTCTCTTTTCTTATTTCGCAAAAGATTTCATCTTTAAGCACGATTTTTGCTTTGTTTATGCATCAACGGGTTCAAACCTGCATAAGATGCAATATGACCACAAAGTATCAAATTCGGGGGAAAATAGCAGACAATGCTACTCGATATGCATGGAAATGCGTGCGTAAAAGACGGAATAATCATATATAAATTGCACGCATCATTGCTCCGTTTTGGTCCCTGTCTCAGCGTGAGGTGATTTCTGTTCCCTCTGTTTCATTCTTCTTCTTTTTGTTCTCTTGCTTCCCGTTCATCTCATCCTGGTTTCTCTTGTTTTGGCTGGTCTTCGTTCTTCTCCTTTTGTTTCTGTCGTCATTTTTTTGATCCTTTTTCTCCTGCTTGGGTTATCGGTTTCATTCGTACTATGGTCAGGTTCCTCTGTTGTTGTGGTCGGTTGGAATTGTTGCTGCTGTTGCTATTTCGTTGCTGTTTTGTCGCTTCAGTTAGCTACTGATGATGTACTTGGTGCTGCGTTTTGTTGTCGCTACGCTGCCGTTATCCTAGTTAATCGATCTTCTTCTCTTCTCTTTCCTTTCTATTGTTGCGTTGATGCTTTTCTGATTCGTTTGATTACTGGTGATGTCTGCTGCTGTTGGTTCTTCTGGTCGCACGCTGTGATGCTACAGTTTTGATGCTGATGCTATTGATGTATGTTAATGCTGCTGATTTGTCGTGCGTGTTTATTGTTATTCATTATGTTTCGGTGTTGCGATCTTATTTCTTCATCGATTTCCGCCTTGCTACTTATGTCGTTTTATTCTCGTCCTGCTACCTGCTCGATTTTATCGGGTTTTGTTCCTCGCGTCATTGTCTTCTTCTTTTTCTTGCTGCTACGTTTTTTGTTGCCTTTACTGTGCTATTGATGTCCGCTTTTCTTCTTCTTCTCCTTCTCCGTTCTGTCTGCTGCTGGTTTCATTATGTTTTGTGATGCTTTCGTGGTAGGCTGTTAGAATGTTCGGTTGCTGATCGTCTTTGTTTTCATGGGTCGACTCTTCTCTCATTTATTGCTCCTATTTTCTCTCGTTTCTTTTTCACCGAATTCTTATCCTCTCCATTTTTATGTTGGTGTCGCTGTTGTGATGTCGTTCGTAACTGTCTGTCCGCTTTAACAGTCCTCCGCTTATCATGCCTCTATTCTTCATTCATCTATCATTTTCCTTCTTGTGAATCGTGTCCCCTTCTTTTCCTCGTTCTCTTCTCCCTCTTTCCCTTATCTTTATCTTCGGATTTCGCTCTTTCAGTTGTATCCTGCCTGCCCTTGTCATCCCGTCTCGAAGCAATTTTGTAGAAGTATCAAGGGTCGGAGCTTGGTTCGAAGGGCAAATACATCGACGACATACTCAAGGTAACTTTAGGATATTACTCGATTTTATATCGTATGATTGAGTAGTAGTATGTAGTAAATATTTTTAACTTCCGTTTTCTAATTTTAGCTATTTATTATTGCTAATTATATTAGTTTTAAATCGTATGCCTTACTCTATATATATATATATATATATATATATATATATATATATATATATATACAACACAACTCCCTTGATCCCGTAAATATATATATATATATATATATATATATATATATATATATATATATATAGAGTAAGGCTCTTATGAGTCCTTCTCTATATATGAGTCCATAAGTCCTCATCTCATCCATTGAATGAGATGAGGATGGATGGACATGATTCATTCTACAATTTACATTAAAAAAAAAGAAAAAGAAGGTAGATACTGCTTCCTAAAATAACTCCCATAATTTTAGGAAACAATAATATCCCATTCATTCACCCATTCATTCACCTATTCATTCACCCATTCGTTCATTCACGTTACCACATTCATCAAACCTAAAAAAAACGCTTCCAACATCATCACGTTCATCCATCCATTCATTCAAAATCTGTGCTCGACATCACGTTACTATGGATTCAATGATCGCGAGATCATCATCAACTCTTGATAAGCAATTCGTGGAGTACAACAATGGTGAGTTTCGATATTACTTTCATGTTTTGCGTCAATTTTATTCATTTCATTCATCGTATATTCATATAAACGATTCATTGCTCTTGTGTTAGTATAGATTGCAGATTGTTAGGTTTATTATTTAGGTTTTTTTTCATAATCTTCACTGATTATTATTTAGGTTTTTCATAATCTTCATCAATTGTTATGCTTTCATTGCCATGGAAGTCATTAAGATGCTCCATATTATTAGATTTTACGTTCATAGTATGATTTTTTAAAGATCTGATCATTATATGATTTTTTCGCACAAACATATATATGGAGTTATTGTAATGCACATAATGTGTTACTTTAATACAGACCATCTGTTATTTTAATGTCTAACCCTCTGTATAGACATCTTCTGTTAATTGAATCTCGTGTTACTTTAATGCACTTCATCTGTTACTTTAATTCTTGTCATCTGTTACTGTAATGCATTAGAGTTAAATCCTCTTCCTATAATGATGGAACGTGATTGTCATCAAAATAGGAAACAATATCAACGTATAACGTTCTCATCCATACTCTTATTCATAGCAATATACATGTTTATACTGTCATTCATACTCTCATTCATACCTAATGTATTACAGTAACACGTTTGAAGCATTAGAGTAACATGTCATCGGATTTAGTTATTAATGTTTTGGTTAGAATACCGCCATATTTCAAGTTCTGATTGTTTGTTTGTCGCCACGTTTATTGACATTGTTCTTGTTTTTGTAGTAGACGTAAAAGCAGAGGAATGGTGCAAGGATGTGGGTGAGAATTTCACTCCATACATAGAGCAGATCTTCAAAGATGTAGATGATAATAATAATAATAATAATAATAATAATAATAATAATAATAATAATAATAATAATAATAATAAGAAGAAGAAGAAGAAGAAGAAGAAGAAGAAGAAGAAGAAGAAAGAATCATTAGGAAACGTCAGGTAAGTCATCGTTTGACGATGAAGAAGAAGAAGAAGAAGAGGAAGAAGAACTCTGAGTAGGACAATATATTGTTAGAGTAACTGATTGATTTTCCAATATTGGAGTAAAATGAGTTAGAATAACACACATTATGCGTTATAGTAACATACTTAATGAGTTACAGTAACATAGTTTATGAGTGTAATTTGATTTCCAATATCCAGTTCTTAGAGTAACATGTGTGAAATATTGGAATTATAATGAAGTTTTATAATTTTTGTTTTGGAGTATCCTTAATAGAAACATACATTATTCTTTTGGTTGATTGGAAGTCATGTTTTTGCAAAAGACTATTATGCAACGTAACAGATTTTATGAGTTAAAGTAACACAGTTCATGAATTAGAGTAACACATTATATGAGTTAAAATAACAGTTTTTGCAAGAGACTATTATACAACGTAACAGATTTTATGAGTTAAAGTAACACAGTTCATGAATTAGAGTAACACATTATATGAGTTAAAGTAACAGTTTTTGCAAGAGACTATTATACAACGTAACAGATTTTATGAGTTAAAATAACATAGTTTTATGAGTTAAAGTAACATAGTTCATGAATTAAAGTAACACATTGTATGAGTTAAAGTAACATAGTTTATGGATTATGGCAGTAACATACGTACAGTAAAAAACTGATGATTTTTTGGTGAAGATGAAAAAAAACTTAATTTTGAAGAAACTTGTTGTGTGAGAGAGAGAGAGGCAATTAAAAGATTGATATGAGAGAGAAGATTTGCATTGGGATAATTAAGGAAGGGAGAGAAATGATATATTTACCAAAATTTGTTAGTTATTTCCTTATTTCACCTCAAGCAATCACAACCATCCATCTTCCACTTGATCAATGGTCCAAGATTGGACTCATGGACTCAATATATATAGGAGGACTCACTTGATCCTTCCTCTATATATATATATATATATATATAAATGGATGGCTTAGATGGATGATGTGTTAAAAAAAACAGTACACTGACACAGCAGCAGTGGAGAGAGGGAAGCAACCCTTCCCTCAATCACACTTCGCAGCAGTGGAGAGAGGGAACAACCCTCTCCTCAATCAAACTCTCACTTCTTTACCTCCTTACAACTTGATACTCTCTCATCTTCATGTCCATCTATCAAAAAAAAAAAAAAGCATCATCATCTTCAAGATCCTTTCATTCATTCAACAAAAAAAACATCCCCATCTTCAAAATTTATTCATTCAACAAAAAAATGTTTCTTCATCTCAAGTTTCATTCATCCAACAAAAAGTAAGAACATCTTCATCTTCAAGCTTGATGATTGATGGAAGTTTGTAGAACATCTTCATCTTCATCCTATCATCATCTTCATCATGCGCAATGTTCTTCAGAATTGCAAGGTCACACACTTTCAGTTGTATAGTCACACTTATTATGTTGTAGAATCACGCAGCTGTACACTCATTATAGTCACATATTCAGTTGTATAGTCACACTCATCATGCTGTATAGTCACACTCGTTGTGTGGTAGAATCACGCAGTTGTAGAATACCTTGGATTAAGGTATCATTCGTTTAATCATCTTCATCTTCATGATTGTTTTTTTTTTCATACCTTCTTTTTTCGGTATTTATAAAATTATTCATCTTCGTTATCCAAAAAAAATGAAAGTTGAATATGGATGAATGGACGACTGTGACCTCAGTAACGACATTCAAAAAAATGAAACTATTAATCACATACAAAAGTATTTAAACATTCATTAAATATTCAACCTCCATTCATGTTGGTTTCTTCTATAGTTGATTTCTTGTTTGTAAGACGCATTTAAAATTTCGAAAAATTACTGAAACGTTCTACTCTCCTATCACAAATATTACAACAGTTGATTTTTAGACGTAAAATGAGCGACTTCGATTCATCCAACAAAAAAAAAATTCTTCATCTTTAAGATTCGTTCATCCAAAAAAACAACTTCATCTTCCAACTTCTTTCATCCAACAAAAAACATTCTAATTAATATATGTTCTAGTTAAAAATAGTATTTTGATTGACTGTAAAAACATTTTAATTAAAAAAAAAAAGAACAACTCATTTTGTGCGTAATGTTCTTGCAGAATTGCAAGGTCACACACTTTTAGTTGTATAGTCACACTCATTATGCTGTATAGTCACACTCATTATGTTGATGTTTGACATTACGCACAAAATGAGTGTGATTCTACAACATAATGAGTGTGATTCTACTGCATGACGAGTGTGACTATACAAAATGAAAAACCAAAATCTATTCCGATTATACAATATTAGCAATGTGACTATACAACATAGTGAGTGTGACTATACAACAAGGCAAATGTGACTATACAAACAGCTGCGTGGTTTTAAAGGTGAAAGGATAAGTAATTTTGCTATATACCTCGCGTGATTAATTATGAAACCAGAAAATAGTGATGAAAATATATTTACATTAGAAAAAGTCCATCCTTTACCTATAGTACGTTAAACATAAAAACATTCTAACCCACCGAACATCCTTTACATATAGTACGTTCATCTTAAAGCAAACATTTTATCCCAAATAAATACTCAAGAGTTTAACGATGGTCTCCGGTACGTGCGCAACAATACATTGTCCAATTATGTGGTCGGTCGCTGTATCTTCCACGACCTTCTTCTTCCCACCGCCCCTTTTACCAACATTCCTCTTTCCACCAACCATTTCGCTGCAACAAAACACACAATCAATCTAAATCACACAACACAACTGAATATGTGCTACAATGACTGTACAACTGCATGATTGTACAGCATAATGAGTGTGACTATACAACTTTAATTGTGTGACTATACAACATAAACGGTGTGATCCTACATAATAACGACTGTGATCCTTCAACATAACGAGTATGACTATACAACTTCAACTGTGTGACTATACAACATAATCTATGTGACTATACAACTGAATTATACTCGTACTTATTTATACTTCAATCATCATTAGCAAAGATGATTACATACACTAATCACTGCAAGAATTTGTGTGATTCTACAATATAATGAGTGTGACTATACAACATCAATTGTTTATCTATACAACCTAAAGTGTGTGTCTACAAAACTGAACTGTAAAATAGAAAATAAAAGCCGTACAGTCAATTATTTTTCAATCATCATTAGCAAAGTCACATTCATAATTAGAAAGATGATTATAAATACGAATCAGAGCAAATTATTTAAACATTCATTAAATATTCAACCTTCATTCATCCATATTCAACCTTCATTTTTTGTGAATAATGAAGATAAATAATATTATAAATATAAAAAAAAAAACTAATGAAAAATAAAACAAGCATGAGGATGAAGATGATTAATTATTTTAAAGAGGCTCTAAAAAGATAAAAACAAATACCTGAAAATCGTCGAGATTCGGAAGTAGGGATTTGACGAACGTGGAATCTTGAACGTAGATAAAAAATACTTGAAAAAAGTCACCCACTTTAAGTTGTATAGTCACACACTTTCAGTTGTGTAGTCACACTCATTATGTTGTAGAATCTCGCAGCTGTAGAATACCTTGGGATTAGGGTATCATGCGTTTAATCATCTTCATGCTTGTTTTATTTTTCATACCTTTTTTTGTATTTATAAAATTATTCATCTTCACTATCCACAAAAAAAATGAAAGTTGAATATGGATGAATGGACGACTGTGACTTTAAAAAAACGAAAATATCTAAACATTCATTAAATATTCAACCTTTATTCATCTATATTCAATCTTAATTTTTTTTGGATAATGAAGATGAATAATTTTATAAATACCAAAAAAAAGGTATGAAAAATAAAACAAGCATGAAGATGAAGATGAAGATGATTAAACGCATGATACCTTAATCTCAAGGTATTCTACAGCTGAGTGATTCTACAACATAACGAGTGTGACTATACAGCATAATGAGTGTGACTATACAACTGAATATGTGATTACAATGAGTGTACAGCTGCGTGATTCTACAACATAATGAGTGTGACTATACAACTGAAAGTGTGTGGTTTAGCAATTCTGTAAGAACATTACGCACTAAATGACTTGTTCATCTTCATCTTCAACCTTCATTCATCCCACAAAAAAAGAACAACTTCATCTTCAAACTTCATCTTAAAGATGAAGTTGTTCTTTTTTTTGTGGATAATGAAGATGAATAATTTTATAAATACCAAAAAAACGGTATGAAAAATAAAAAGAAGCATGAAGATAAAGATGAAAATGATGAAGAAAAAGCATGAACATACCTTCGTATGATGATCGAAGTTACTGACGGAGTATGTTGTGTTAAAAATGCAGTATGGTCGGAATAGCTGACGGAGTATTGTCGGAGTAGTTGACGGAGTATGGTTGGAGTTATTAATGGAGATTATTTGTTGGGGTTTTGTTAGAGAGAGATGAACTGAGTTGGGAAATGAATTGAAAAGGAAGGGATTGGGAAGGGTATGAGGGAAGTAATGTAGTGATTGATTTGGGTGAGAGGATGTTTGGCCGCAGCATGTCAGTCCTTTCTTCTTCTTTTTTTTATATAATTGAACCCCATCCATCCACCATCCATCTTAAGATGAATGGAAGGTGGGGATTAAAACTAAGGGACACTTGGAGAGTTACTAACTCTCTCTCTCTCTCTCTCTCTATATATATATATATATGGAGAGAGAGAGAGAGGGGGGGGGTTCACATAAGGACACCCCTCCCCTCCCTATAAGTACATAAGTCTTATTTTGGGCCATAGGATGAGGTGAGGATGTATGGTTGAGATTTGATCTAAATACACAATTTTTCACCCTAATTCACACTTTCTATGTAGCAATTACTACCCTCCCAAATCATTTCTCTCTTCTTCCACCACACTAATCAACTTCCATACAAACTTAATTTTAAAAAAAATCAGATTTCTTTAATTACTCTAATTTCCTCTCTTCTTGTTTTATTTTTGTTTTATCTTCACCACCGTCCATTTTGTTGATTAGTAGGAGTTTTTTTTTCATGATATACGAACACGATTGGAGTTACAGTATATATGATCTGAAGTTACAAAATATATGAACTGAAGTTACGTGATATATAAACTAAAGTTACAAAAATATATGAAATGATTAGAATTGAAGTTACAAAAATGGATTTGAGTTACAACATACAATCTTAAGTTACAAAATATGTGAAGTGAAATTACAAAAATATATGAACTGATTAGAATTGAAGTTACAATATACGATCTGAAGTTACAAAATACGTAACTGAAGTTACAAAATATGTGAACTGAAGTTACAAATATATGGACTAAAGTTACCATATACGATCTGAAATTATAAAATATGTGAACTAAAGTTACAAAATATGTGAACTGAAGTTACAAATATCTATAAAAAGCAACTCATTTACAAAGCTCGTCCGGTCTTATCTCCATTTTTAATTCTTCCTCTTCGTCTTCATCTCCATTTTTAATTCTTCATCTTCATCAAAAATCTGCAATTATTAACTGAAAACACATACTATATTAATTGAAAATCAAAAACATAATGAAAAAAATATCATTTAGCATATAATAGTGAAAAAAAATGAAAAAGGTGGAAATAAAGATACAATATCGGAAAAATCGAAACAAAAAACCGAAACCCTAACCCTAACCTCTTATCAAACACAAAATTACAACAATACAGATGAGAGAAACAGAAAATGTAGAACAATAGACAAAGCAAACAAAAAATCTAAAATAATCAGAATTTCAGACGATTTTAAGCGTGAATCAATCACAATCGACAAAATCACAAAACTATGAAACCACAATCAATCACAATCACAAAAATAACTTTGATTGAACAAAGATTAGAGAATATCATAATATATAAATTCCAAATTGATACAATTCGTCCAAACCCTAATTTGGTAGTAACTAACAAGATTATTAATCCGAATTTGTCTTAACCTTAATTAGGTAGACAGTAACTAATTTAATTTATCTAAATAGATTTCAAGATTGGAACTTTACCTACGCAGCGAACGTAATTGGAAACGAGATTGAGGATGAAGATTTTGTGGCTTCTTCTTCTATGGATGAAGGAGAGTGAATGAAATGAATAATAAAATGGGTGAGAGAGTGTTATGAATGAGAGTGGGAAGAGCATATCAGAACACACAAAAGGGAGAGTGTTATGAGTGAAATGGGTGAGAGAGTGTTGTGAGTGAGAGTGGGAAGTGTGCACAGAAATGAATATGGTGGAAATATTGAGGGTGAGAAAAACTAGATAGTTGGAATACGTACCTTTCATTAATTTTTGTTTGAAAATTTAATAAACATCATTTAATCTCAGCCATTCATTAATTTTTGATCTAAGGGATAGAAATAGGACTTATGGACTTACAAAGATCAATGAGCCTTATTGATCTCTTCTCTCTCTATATATATATATTTATTTATTTATACATAAAATAGAGAAATTATGTCCAAAATAAGGTTTTATTCTACGAAATGTTTACAGTTTCCTACGGAAATCCGTAGCTCAAAATATTTAATAATATTCTTTCTCTCAATCAATGCCGCCTACGGAAAGATATTGTCCTACAGAATTTCCGTAGGAAATTTGAACCCTTCCTACAATGTTCCGCAGCAACGAATTTTTTGTCAACAAATACTTGTCACCAGCCATTCTGACGGAACATTGTAGGAAAGTTATTTCCTACGAAAAATGTCGTAGGAAGTTATTTATTTCCGACGAAGTATACCGACGGAATGGTTCCTACGAATTTTCTGTAGGAACGTGTGATAAGTGTGTTTTGTAGTGCTTATTTCTTGTGTTTGGTCCCGCTTTCTCTTGTGGAATCGCTCTTTAGAGTGGTTTCGAGGCTATTTACGCTTCTTCTAGCTTGCTTTTGGTTCCTAAAGCCTATCTTGGAGAATTGGAACGATTCCGACTCGTTTCCAATGCATATGGAGCCAATGAAGAGAAGCGACGATGATTCGGTGACTTAGACTCGATCCCGAGTACCATGGAGCCCACTTGATGATATCCCGAGCATCGAGCATCGATAAGAAGCCTAGGAAGAGCAAATAAGGACCCATCATGGCCGGGAAGGACCCATCTCGGCCGAGATGAGAAGACGAGAAGAACCGACCTCCTGTGGGGCCATCCCGGCCGGGACCATAACCTTACCGACCGGGACCACCCCTTCCCGACCGGAATCACCTCCTTCTCGGCCGAGAAGGACCCAGATCTCACCCGTTTTCATCCTTTCGCCTCCCTTACTTATGGAACCCTATATATACCCCCCCCCCCTCTTGTATTGTTTTGGGAATCACGAAAACCTAGACTACTTTAGGTTAGATTAGTGTAGATTAACTTAATCCTTCCTTAATTACTCTTCCATTAAATCTTAATCTAGTTATTTACTCTTGTATTATTGGAATTCTTGGAGATTCTATCAACATTGACAACCTTGGTGGATGTATTTGGGTTCTCTCTATATATGCAAGTTTTCATCTTTTCATCTCCTTTCTAGTTGGGTATAATCCTTCTCTTCTCTTTTCTCTTAATCTTTCATTGTTAGTTAAGTTTTAAGCTTTGTCATTTGTTTATTGTTCATCCTTGCTTGTTATTTATGAATGTTCTTGTTCTTTTGTTGCTTTCTCTAGTTAATGTTAGTTTTAGTTTGAATATGTGTGAGTAGATTCTTGTGGGGTTAGTAGGGGGATTAGGTGTGGATTATGGGTGATTAGGGTTGATTGTGGGTAAAGGTTGAATCTTTGTTGCTAGTCACTTGTTATGCATACCATGTGTTTGATGAAATGTTTGTTAGGGTGGTAGTTGCAAATACTACTCTTGCTAGTTTCCTCCTTGTTGTATGTTTGATTGGTGATTGAATTCTCTTGTCATGGGTAACATCTCGCATGAGTTTTCGGGTTTGTTTTTTTACGCGAGAGCGCGGACTTACCTTAGTGACTAGGTGAAACCTACACCCTCGATTTCCCCATTAGCCTTATACACCTATGAACCCGACCTAACCCTACTCTTCCCCTTATTGATTTCTTCATCATCCTAGCTATTATTCCTCTAGTTTGTTTCATTTTAGTTTTAAATCATCTAGTTCATGTCATCCTTAGTTCATTCATAATCATAGTTCATAATCATAGTTTTCTCCTCTTTCATTATCTTAGTTCGTTTAGTTTGCCTTCTAGCCTAGTTATCGTTGTAGTTCGTTTAGTCTAGTTTTTAGGTGAACCTTTGTCTAAATCGTTTTCCGTCTCCGTGGATCGACCCGACTTGCCCTAGCTACCTTGTTAGGAATAGTTGGTTTTATTTGGTGTTGGGATCCGCGACAAATCCCTACCATCAACGTACTTATTCCGACGGAAATGGGCATGTTTCCTACGAATCGGGTCCGTAGGAATGAACGTTCTTTCTTGTAGTGGTAGTTGGTTTGTATCTTGATCTTTGGAATAGACTCCACGCTCGAGTCTGTCCATGGCCTTTGCATAATTGGTTGAATGTTTGAGTTAGACCCCATGCTTGAGTCTTTCTCTGATCTTGTCATAATTGTATTCTTTGGAATGGATCCCGTCCATCCTTGGCCTTTGCTTAGTTGTGATCTTTGAAATAGATTCCGACTATCGCTGATCTTTGCTTAGTTTTATTATTTGGAACAGATCCTATCTATCCCTGACCTTTGCATATTGTACTCTTTGGAACAGATTCTCTGACTATCCCTAGCCTTTGCATATTGTACTCTTTGAGATGGATTCTGAATATCTCTAGTCTTTGCATACTGTATTCTTTGGAACAGATTCTGACTATCCCTGGCTTTTGCATATTGTATTCTTCGAGACGGATTCCATGTAACAACTAGGTTCTTCCAATGACATTAATTAACAAGCCGGAAAATAATTGAGTCGTAAAAAGTGGTAAAAATTAAAAGCGTCGACTCAAGTGAGTCTTTCATTAATACAAGAACTGATTGTCACTTACAATATCATAGTATGGATTACATTTTTAAGTACGAGGTTAATATTTCTAAGGAATACATGTGGACGCGTTAACTGAAAAATCAAAATTAAGCAAGACTACTCCTTACTTGCACACGTTTCCTCTGTAAGCCCAATCATTTAACATCCTACACAATTTACTAAAATACAAAACTATCCCACCTAGGGGAGTAACCTAACTGTCCTTCTAACACGGCCCCGAATAATCAATGTAGTATAATATATAGGTTATCTAATTAACAGATAGGAAGACATGTCACATTACAAATCAACATGTATACAACGTAAGATACACATGAGTGATTTCGGTTCATCATGCGAGTCAATTGAATATATAAGACATGCAGGCTATATAGACATTACTGCAATTTTGATTTTACAAGACGCCTCAAATAGCACGCTTATATAAGGAACCATCCTCTATATCATGATAAATTTAGGCGTCATATGACCTTGGTTAAATAACACGGTTTAGTGAAAGAACAATCCTTTTATTTTCACTATTAAGACGGTTGGTCAACGGAACCGTCCTCATTATTTTAAAAGCATTGTTATACATTAAACCCATCCTATTAATTTAATAATACTCATCCTATTCAATCCTTGGTACTCCAATACACAGTTACACGCCATACCACTTACACGCATACCTTCGCATCATTCAACCTCCGCATCAACGCCGGAATACGGCCGTCCTCCGCCTCCGCCTCCGTCCCTAACCCCCTTCATGCCGGAATTCGGCCGTCTTCTAATTAATTTGACCGCCTCAATCCCTATCGGAGTATCACGACTTTCTGCCTATTGCGTTCACGCATCAACCGCCATCACCGCCATCACCGCCGCCTCTGTACGTCGTTCCTTGGCTGGCTGCGTCTGCGGGTCTATAATCCGCCAGTCTGTAAGTTTTCAAATCTTATTTCATAATTTGTTGTTAACTTCAATTAGGTTGGGTTTAGTTTGTCGAGTGTAGGGTTTAGGGTTTGGTTTAGTTCGTAGTTGTTCTTTTCAGGTCGTTGTCCTTCAACTCCATTATCAAATTGACAATTTCGTGCTTTTGCTTCAATTATACAGACCATCAAGATGTTGTAAGATAAGAGTCGTAGTTGGCTAGTACCTAGACATCAGTAAATTGTATCATCTTAGTGCAGACTTCAGAGCGTACACTAGATATTCCATACCTCTTGGATGATTATTACTTGAATTTGTTGGACTAGGGTAGCAACAATGTTCTTGCAATTGCTATTGGAACCACAGTCTACCTATGAGATGCATCTACAGGATCTACTTCCAAACTTGTATCGTTATCTGAGGAGATGTGCTCTATAACGAGTGTGAACTGGGCACCTAACGACCCTCACATTGCTGTCGGTCTGAACAATTCTGAATTCTAGCTATGGGATTCCATGCCAATCGTAGGTTGATATTCAACTCCTTGAGCTCCCTTGTTTTTCTAGAACTGATTTCTTTGCTTTTCAAATAAGCATAACACCCTATGTTAAGACTTCTATTAGTGAAATCTCCTTTAAATTACACTTGGATGTTTTTAAGGTGAGCATTATATATATCTCGTTAAGTTTTCTATCAGTCAAACGAGATTTGATCTTGTTGCTTTTAGTTTTAAACGGACGCGAAAGGAAGGCAACTGACTAAGGCCTATTACTGTGATGAAAAGGTGGATGCACAGCCTTGTGGGCACCGTTTTTCCAAATAACATGTTTATATAACATGATGATATACATGTTTATATATACAAGTGGGATCTGGTGTAAACACCAATTTTGGTGTAAATATCCTAACAATGTGAACTGTTGATCTAATCTTGATTAACGGTTGAGATTAATCGTCAGAAGATAACAACCCCCCAAACCATCTCAACCTGCCTCTTTTTTTCTCTCTTCTGTTTAGAGTTACGTCAATTTTCCTCCCAAAAACCCCCAAATTTCCTCTCAAAAATTCATCCTATCATCCTAATTAACTAGAAAATTGCTCAATTATATACGAAATTCGTTCAATTCGTAATATTTGATTGGAGATTACTTCATTCAATTCGTTCAATTTTCAGAAATTCGTTCAATTCATTCAATTTTCCAGAAGTTTTATACGAAATTCGTTTTTGATGAGCATGGATTCCACCTAGCATGAACCTATTGTTGATGAACATGAAGGTAATGTCATTATAATTCAATATCTATTCATTTTTTAAGTTAATTTATCAGGTATATTTGTTTTTGATTAACTATTGGTTTTTGATTTCTTCCAAAATTCTTTATGATGAATATCGATTTCAACATAGATAACATGAATCAATCTGAACGTAATCTCAGAATTTTATAGAGTACTTGAATGTATATGTTGGAATAGTTGAATATATGTGTTCGAGTAATTGAATATATGTGTTGAAGTAACTGAGTATATATGTTGGAGTAATTGGAGTACTTGGGTATATGTGTTGGAATAGTTGAATATATATATGTTGGAATAGTTGAATATATGTGTTGAAGTAACTGAGTATATATGTTGGAGTACTTGAGTATATGAATCTCAGAATTTTATAGAGTCTACTTGAATATATGTGTTGAAATAGTTGAATATATGTGTTGGAATAGTTGAATATATGTATTGGAGTAACTGAGTATATATGTTGGAGTAACTGGAGTACTTGAGTATATGTTGGAATAACTAAACATGAACATAGAGTAACTGATGTCTACTATTGGAATAGCTGAACATGAGCATTAGAGTAACCGTGATTCTGGAATGGAATAGCTGAACATGAAAACCTACAAAATTGAATATATGTGTTGAATATATGTGTTGAAGTAATTGAATATGTGTTGGAGTAACTGAGTATATATGTTGGAGTAATTAGAGTACTTGAGTATATGAATCTCATAATTTTATAGAGTACTTGAATATAAGTGTTGTAATCTTGAATATGCGTTGGAGTAATTGAATATATGTGTTGAGAAACTGAGTATATATGTTGGAATAATTGGAGTACTTGAGTATATGAATCTCAAAACTTTATAGAGTACTTGAATATAAGTGTTGGAATAGTTGAATATATGTGTTGGAGTAATTGAATTTGAATATTGGAGTACTTGAATATGTTTGTAGAAGACACTCAATCCATTGATAGCAATCATACTCAAGTTAGCAACGATGCTCCCATTATGACAACTCCAACCATTGAAAATAATGAAAATAACACCAATTCTCTAAGCTTGACTTACACTCCGGGTGGTAGCGAACTCACACCTAAGATAGGGAGATGCTTCCGAACTCTTGAGGAAGAGATTAATTTTTATAAGATGTATTCCCTTAGATGTGGTTTTGATCCTAGGTTGCATACGCAAGTATGGTTTCATGGTTGTACAAAAATATATAAGAAGACTGTATTAGTCTTGTATTAAGTGAATTCTTCAAGATTCATCCAAGCTTGACAACCTTGGGAGATTGTTTTGGGTTTTTCTTATTAATGCAAGCTCTCTTCTTTTCATCCACTTTGTAGTTGGTATAATATCTTTTCCCTTAATCTTTGTTAATCATTCAAGTTTTAATCTTTACATATTGTTTATTGCTCTTGTTAGTTTATAATGAATGTTTTGTTATTTATGTTGATTTCACTTGATAGTGTTAGATTTAGTTTTACTATGTGTGAGTAGACTCTTTGTGGGGTTAGTAGGGGGATTAGGTGTAGATTATGGGTAATTAGGGTTTGATTAAGGGAAAAGTCGGAGTCTTTGTTACTAGTCACTTGTTGAGCACTCTATGTGTTTGTGGAATTGCTTGTTTGAGTTGTAGTGGCCATGCTTCTCATGCTTGTTTTTCATCTTCTCATTTGTGTGATCAATTTGTGGTTGAATGCTTATGTTTTGGGTAATACTTTGCATGAGTATTCGGGTTTAGTCTTACACACAAGAGTGTGGACTTAGGTTTTGACGCGAGAGCGCGGACCGACCTTAGTAACTAGATGAAACCTATACCCTTGACTTCCCAATCATCCTACTACACTTATGAACCCGACCTAACCCTACTCCTTCCCATATTTGAATTATCTATCTCTTTAGTCTATCTTTCTCTCTAGTTTAGTTGCTTAGTTAATCTTAGTTGTTTCAATTACTTCTTGTTATATCTAGTCCATTGTTAGTCTAGTTTCATCTCCTTTCATCAACATAGTTAGTCAACTCTCTTCTCTTTGTGTTGTTTGGTGACTTAGCCTTGTTTTTAGGTAGACCTAAGTCTAGAACCTCATAACCGTCCCCGTGGATATGGACCCGACTTACCCTAGCTACTAGTTAGGTCTAGTTGGTATTACTTGACTGGTAGGACCCACGGCAAAACCCGACCATCAGACCATCTCCATCATGGCCGGGGCGGGACCCATCACGGCCGGGAAGCCCACCATCACGGCCGGGATGGCCCTGTTTCCTCTCCCGCTTCAACGTTTTGCCTCCCTTATTCATGCAACCCTATAAATACCCCCTCTTGTATTGTTTTAAGCACGAAACCCTAGATAGAAAACCTTCATCCTTAGCTTAGTTTCTCCGTAATATTTTCTTAATCTTTCTTTAATATTAGCATAATCTTAGCTAGTTACTCTTGTATTATTGGAATTCTTGACGAATCTACCAATCTTGACAACATTGGTGGATGTTTTGGGTTTTCTTATATACAAGTTTCAATCTTTTCCATTCATCTTCTAGTTGGTATAATTCTTCTTCTCTCTTTTCCTTTAATCTTTCATTGTTAGTAAAGTTTCAATCTTTATCCCTTGTTTATTGTTTCTCTTTGTTTATTCTTCATCATGAATGTGTTTGTTCTTATGTTGGTTTCTCTAGTTTATGTTGGTTTTAGCTTAATCATGTGTGAGTAGATTCTTGTGGGGTTAGTAGGGGGATTAGGTGTTGATTATGGGTGATTAGGGTTGATTGTGAGTAAGGTTTGAATCTTTGTTGTTAGTCACTTGTCATGCATGTCATGTGTTTGATGAAATGTTTGTTAGGGTGGTAGTGGCCAATACTACTCTTGCTTGTTTCTTCCTTCTTGTTCTATGCTTGATTGGTGGTTGAATTCTCTTGTTTTGGGTAACTTCTTGCTTGAGTTTTTGGGTTCGTTCTTGTCGCGAGAGCGCGGACTTACCTTAGCAACTAGATGATACCTACACCCTTGATTTCCTTACTAGCTTCTTACCTCTATGAACCCGACCTAACCCTACTCATTCCCCTTATTGTTTTCTTTATCATCTTTATCATTGTTCACCTTGTTTGTTGTTTCAATTTAGTTTTAGTGGAATTGCTTAGTCTATGTCATCCTTAGTTTATTCATAATTCATAGTTTTCTCCCCTTTCATTGTCTTTGTTTGTTTAGTTTGCCTTCTAGTCTAGTAATCATTGTAGTCATTCTTTTCTCTACATTTCTCCTCCCTTGTTATCTTGTGACTTAGTCTTGTGTTATAGGCGAACCTTAGTCTAAACCCCTTTTCCGTCTCCGTGGATCGACCCGACTTGCCCTAGCTACCTAGTTAGGATTAGTTGGTTTTACTTGGTGTCGGGACCCACGACAAATCCTTACCATAAATTTGGCGTCGTTGCCAGGGACGATATTTGTTTAGACTTTGTTTGCTTATTTTCTTGACTTAGTTACCATTTTGTGTGTTTTTCTCTCCTTGTCTTTTGTTTTGTGCGTTTATTGTCTCTACCTAGTGCCCATAAAGCACTAGGTGTTCTCACGTTTGTTCCAAATGTGTAGTTCATGCCTAGGAGGGGAGACGACTTCTTACTCTTCAATCCAGAGCCGGAAAGACTCTTTAGAGCCTTTCGCCAACGGACAATTGCTCGAGTTAGGAATTCTCAACCGGGTACTAGCACCAACATTGAAGAGCAAGCTCAAGGACTTGACTTAAACGAAGCATCTCAAGAGACCACTGAAGGGACCTTCTTGAATCCCTTTGATACATTATTCGAATCACCTCCTACATCTCCTTCAACATCTCAATCAAGTTCTACACTGTCATCTCCCTTACATCCAAATATGCCTAAGTTCTCATTACACTCTACTCTCACCGAGGATGTCTTGCCGGGACCGAACACTCTACCGGCCGCTTATGCCGGAAATTTCGTGGCCAGGACACAATTTATTCAACTAGTAGAGCGAATCAATTTAGTGGTTTGCCCACCGAAGACCCGCACCAACATATGGAGACATTCTCCGATTATTGTGATGCTATTTCTCAACCCGGGTTTACTCAAGATCAAATTCGATGGGTTCTTTTCTCGTTTTCTTTTATTGGAAAAGCTAAGCAATGGTTTAAGAGTATCGATAAGGCGGCCATGGGAATTGATACATGGAAGAAGCTTGTATTAGCCTTCTATCAAAAGTTCTACCCTCCCGAGAAGACAAACTTGCTAAGAGCCTCCATCACCGGTTTTCAACAACGGGATGAGGAGAGTCTCTATGAATCATGGGAAAGGTTTAAGGCCTTGGTCCGATCTTGCCCCCATCATGGGTTGTCTCAATGGTTTCTTGTCCAACAATTTTGGAATGGTTTATATGAAGATTCTAGGGCTATACTCAACATGGGTTCCAATGGAAGGTTTACCGAGGTCGAGGATGACCAACCTTGGGCTAGGATTGAAGATATGGCGGTCCACAATTCCCAATATAGTAGCCCTAGGAAGTCAAATAGAGGGGGAAGGCATGAGATTGATGCAATTACACAACTTAGTGCCGATCTTGGGGCACAATTGAAGACCCACATGGATGTCATCGATAAGAAGCTCCAAGGTCACTTTAATCAAACTCAAGCCACAAGTTCTTCCCACCAACAATCTATCCATCAAGTTAATGCTATGGGAATGGTTTCTCCAACCTCTTATTATGGGATATGTGAGATTTGTGGGATATATGGACATGAGCCTCAATATTGTCGAAGTAGCATAGAGCACGTGAATGCTTTTCAAGCATACAAACAAGGTGCCCCATACTCTACTTACAAGGCTCAAAATGTGCAAAATCCTCATATGTTCCAAGCCTCTCAACAACAAGCTCTAAAACAACATCGTCCATCATATGTTGCTCCTTCCTTAAGGGACAATCAAGGTTACCAAGTGTAGACACCCACATTTTGACCGTCAGGTGTCTAGAGTAGTTCCCGCCAAACACCCGATGATGATCGGACGTAAACGTGCTTTGACGGACTCGGATATGGGCTTGTAATCATGGACATTTGGTTTAGACTTTTTAAGGAGTACAAATTTCATAAAACCGACCTAAAATTTAGGCTCAGTGGGTCGTTTCGAGTCAAATAACACTAATTTGGGTCGAAACCGTCACCAGGGGTAAAACCGTCTTTTAGCGACCGAGTCAAAACCAGGTCAAAGATTTTTCCCGAGACATGTGAGTCAGCCGTGACACTCACACGGTTGATTCCTACCCAAATTCCTACAAAATTTCAGATTCATTAAAGAATTAAACAATTCCGTTAAAGGTAGAATTCGACCTCAAGTAGAAATTCTATCCGGAAACCGAATCAGACATCGACTGAGTACCAAATGCTCAGCCGAAACACCCCCAACCAGCCGAGATGCCCTTTCTTCTTGGCCAAGAAAGCGGAATTCTCATGCTCCTCAAACTCCTACGTTTCCTATCCTAAGCGGTATTCAAACTCTCCTAAACCAAGGTCGGAAACTCCCTATAAATAGGACCTCCCGTCCAACACAAAACACAACGTTTTTCCAGCCAATACACACGGTTTTTTTACACACCCATCACACCGAAAAAACAGCCTTATAACACAGTTTACGTACATCCTCGATAGTTAGAAAATCCCGACACCTTTCCGAAGCCTCGAAATACCGACGAAACCGCACCATCATCCGGCCAAACCCGGCGTCCAATCACCCAAACCGATACACCCTAACTCATCCTCATCGTCTCGACGCTCCCAAGTCTAAGCCACTTTCCGACGAGCCTTATCCCGAGAAAACAAAGCATGTAGGTTGAGGGTGTAAATCAAACCCGACTCTTCTCTTTTCTCTTCTCTTCTTCTCGTTTTTTTATGGGTCTTTCGTCGGTCTTTTTTATTTTATTTTCTAATATCGATATTATAAAAAACTATTTTCATATATCGAATATTCTTAAAATATGATATCGATTCTATATAATCGAATATCATATCAAAAAGAATTATATTAAGTTTTCGACGATTTCGTTGCATTTTTTGTTCGTTCAAAATCTTTTTTTACTTTTCGTTCAAAACAAACTTTTTTCAAAACCTTTTCTAAAGTCATTCCGACTATTCGATATCGATTTCATAATCGCATATCGAATACGACGAATATCGAAATATAAACCGAGTATAAATTAATCCATATTTGTACGCGATTTATAAAATTAACGATTTTCGAACAAAAAAATAAAAAGTGGACAGACACGTACGCGAGTCGCGCCCGGTCCAGGCGACTCGCGCACGAGTCTGTGACCCGGCCCTTTTTTAGTTTTTCGATCGTTTTATTTTTTATTATTCTACGAAACGATTTCTAAATTTATATCTTTTCCAAAACTATTCCAAATATTTGATATTGATTTCATAGTCAACTATCGAATATAACGAATATCAAGAATATTAAGTCGAGTACGAATTATGCGATATTCGTACGCGATTTAATTAAAAATTTTCCGAAAACCGTCGTCGAAATCAGGCCGCCACGCGACCCGCCTGAGCCCTGGGCGAGTCGCGCGGCAGACTGTCCAAGTGCGCCCCTTTTCGTTCTTTTTTATTATTTTTCGAACTTCGTTTTTTATACAAAACCGCGTTTTAACAATATTTTTCAGATTTCGATTGATTTTTATTTTCTCGATTTCATATATTTATTTCCTATATTATTATTCATCGTTACTAACTCGTTTGCTCTTTGTTTGTAGCGCTTTATTCTTTTTATCGTTTTATTAGACTAAAACAGATTCACATGCTAAAATAACTTTGACGTTATTAGATTAACATGCATTAAACGACTTAGCAACCCATTTATTTTTCCTCACATGTCTTGGGAAAATAATCTCTGCATATCATTCAATCGTCGAACTAACGCATGTACACAAAACCGAACGATATCTTAGTAAAGGCCGCTAAGTGCGGGCGGGGTTGGGTGTTCTCACTGAACTTCCCAACACGTACCCTCACCCCTTACTCAGAACCGTGATTTCCGGATGTCCGAAACCATTGGCAACGAGAGTCATTCAATATACGATTAACCGCTCAAGTCAGCATCGGTATCGTAATGCTAAGGGACGAACCCGATAAACTCTGACATCGGAAATGGGCAAGGTTTTAAATATGGCCCACTACGGCATAGAGTGGGTTCGAATGGTTCCGAATAACCATAAAATTCGGTGGCGACTCCTACTTCGATTTAAAATTCTATTCGATCCATCTCATATGGAAATTCTATCGCCTCCCCAAACCCGCGCTTCGCCGCGTCGGGGTGGACCTATGTCATGTCCACAATTTGGCGACTCCGCTGGGGATTAACTGATGTGTCACTTACCATCGGCATCCTCAGGGTGAGACTCGAAAAGAAATCGTTCGATTAGTAATGTACACGTTTTAGTTCAATGGTTCATGCATAACCCCGTTCTATCCCGGGCCGGTTACTTGTGACCGACGTCCCACTATACCACGGTGCATTCCCACTTGGGTGCACTAAAGACTTCGATGACGGAACTCGCATGGGTTTTACGGCAGATTTTAAGACCAATTCGGCTTAGGAGGTCCGTCCTGATTTGCGAGAATGCGATCGTTGTTGGTATAGACCCTATTCGACCGACCGAGACTTAGACTAAGAGCATACATGGCGTCGTTATACTGTTTCCGTGACTACATGCTACTTGATCTTCTTCGGTCTTTTCAAAAAACCGTCATTTTCAAAAGTTTACGTCTTTTTTTTCAAATCCATCCCTTTTCAAATCCGGAAAGCTGCCGAATTTAGGACTTATGATTTTGACTCAAAATAGCCTATTTTTAGCCGGTATGTTGTCCAAACCTTTTAAAAAAAAAAACCCGAAATCTCGGCCCGATAACCTCTTTCTCGGTTTTCAAAAAAAATCGGGTCTTCCAATCCGACTTTGCTCGGTTTTCAAATTCAAATTCACTTTTCAAAACCCTTTTCTTCTTTGGACTTCCCGAATTTAGCAGTGTCGGGTCTTGTCATAAGTTAGAATCTATAGCGTCGAAACTCCGTCGATCTTATATCACGGGTTTCCACCCCATCCCAGACCGCCTTATTTGTCAAGGCACGGCCCACCTACGTAGGACAAACTCCTACAAAGGGAAGCTCGTTTACACATTCGAGTCCAAAGTCTGGGGAATTCTCCCATGGATTTTCCTTCGAACGGGACTAGGCCCACTCTGCCAAATCCTAAGGAAAGCCCACCGTCCACGAGTCACCTGTCTAGGTGTCTTTTCCGAGTCAACCTTCTATAAGGCTTAGCCTTATAACAAAAGGTTCGTGATCCTTACATCTAAGGGTCACTCGTCCGACACTCGAGTCTTAACAAAGTCTTCAGTCCCACTCGGGGGCTACCCTTTCAGTAGAGCGACCAATCACGGTTGCTCTAAGGGTCTGGTCTTACACGTGTTGGCTCACGTACCCCACTTTCGAGTCACTTAGATGTCGCACCATTTGAGTCCTATCAAAGTCTTTAGTCTCACTCGGGGGTTGTCCTCCACCCGAGCAGTCAACCACGGTCACCTTAAGGGGTACCCTACGTTTATCCTGCACCGGCATCCTTATGATGCCTTCTTCGAGTCGAACCTATACTAAAGTCACTTAGGGTTAGGTCATCACGGTTGGTCTGAACACGCGACGCGGTCAAACACGGTTGCCCCATTTTCGGACTCGCCCTCTTACACCGTCCGAGTCTCATGGTCGAGTCCAAGCCAGGGTCGTTACCTCGTCTAGGTCAATGTTCGAGTATCCCGGTCTAAGAGTCTTTGTCGACCCGTCACCCCGGGCCATGTCTAGTTTGACTCTTTCTCTTGCACAAAACCGAGTTTAGGCGGGTTCTAACACCTGTCGTCTCTTCCGATCAGGGACCCTGTGAGTGAGGCGTTACCAAACCACAACAGATCCCACGCCGTCAAGAAAGGGGATATCTAGGGGAGTATGCTTATGCTGTCTTGCTTCGTTAACAATATCTTCTCAAACATCAATACCGCCCTAGATAACCTAAATGCCAGGGTGACCACCATCGAAGAAGACCTTGTAAGAACCCGATCCCGTCTAACACAACTAGAGCGGGTAAGACAGCCTATCACCCAACTGAACCATTTGAAGGGTGAACACTCTTACGAAACTGTCCGGTACCCTCAAGACGGCAAGATCGGGGGAGGTAACCCTCAAGTCACCTCTCCAGAAATCAAGAACCAGTCAAAGGGAAGGACATTTACTCACTTGGATATGTCCTACACCGTCGCTTTCCAGAGGTTGGTTCTGAAGGGCCTAATACTACCTATAGACCCAACAGTCGACCTACCTTTGGAAAGACGCTCCAAAGCATGGAACGCCGAGCATTACTGCAAATTCCACAGAGGGAAGGGACACGATACAGAACAGTGCTGGAAGCTTAAACACCTCATTCAAGACTTCCTCGATACCGGGAAGACTCCCGTTTTGGAAACATTGTCACTTGCAAAGCCCCTCATGGACTATACAGGGCCCGATGACCAAAGCATCCAATCTACCTCTCATGCATCCAAGAGTCCGGATTTGATTTAAGTCCAAGTCTGAGTCCGAGTCTAGGGAGTACTATTTATTTCAACTTCAAAGTCAGAGTCAGAGTCAATTGTATTCTGTCCTTTTTAAAAAAAAAAATTAATAAAATCAGCTTTCAATATTCTTTCTCATATATGCTTTCCTTATATGTTTCCGAGAACATGATGAACACCGTCATACACTGTGAGCACACGCACGTGACTATTATAGGCACATCTATAATGACTGCAAGAAACTGAGCCCGTGTTTTCCTTTTACCTATTCCATGTCTGGTATAGAAACCACATAACTACCCTTAGCAGGAGCGGTATCGAATCCTATGACAAATCTAGGTAATCTCCTAGTTTGGGTTAAAGACGGGAGGCAAGCCCATTTCCCACAATAAACACCCATCCAATAAGATCAACCAGTCCCTACCTTAGGTGTTAGTCTGACCAACAAAAAAAAGGATTAAAAGGCCAAAAAAGGAAAAAGTCCAAGAAAAAGCAAAAGGCCCAAAACAAAAGAGCTGGCCACGATCAAAAAAGAACCCCTAAAAATCCATGACCATGATCAACGGTCAATTCAAGTGAAAGCCCCACGACCAGGGTACGGTCAAAATTCATACCATCAAATAAGGGAGAAATAATCGAGCTGGTCAACTAACACCACATTTAGCCTTCCCACATTACAACCCTCAAGACCTTCCCGAGACCCAGGCTAGAGACAACCCGGAATTTTGAGGATTCAAGCTCCATAGGATACCCCTAACCATTAGGGCCAGACATGGAAATCAGATCTCGCATTATCAAAACCTATCCCGATCAAAGTTCGAGCCATTCTACTCGACTTTCCCTTTACATAACAGAATTCACAATCACCATATGCAAATCCGAGAGCAAAACTCGTTAAAATCCCCGAGAGCAAAACTCATCAAATCCCCGAGAGCAAAACTCGTCAAATCCCCGAGAGCAAAACTCATCAAATTCTCCGAGAGCAAAACTCGTTAAAATCCCCGAGAGCAAAACTCATCAAATCCCCGAGAGCAAAACTCGTCAAATCCCCGAGAGCAAAACTCATCAAATTCCCCGAGAGCAAAACTCATCAAATCCCCGAGAGCAAAACTCGTTAAAATCCCCGAGAGCAAAACTCATCAAATCCCTGAGAGCAGAACTCATTAAAATCCCCGAGAGCAGAACTCGTTAAAATCTCATCCCAATTCTTCTCATTCAAACCAGTTACCAGCCCCAAACACGGGAACTCAACTTGCAGTCGGCATAGAACATGCCCAAATAAGTTCACACCACCTCTGGGGGCTACCCCGGAGAACGCTCACAGTCACAGGATCAACATCCTAACTATTCTAGCCCTTTGATCAAGACATCACTGGGAATGCACCTAGCCTACACCATCGTTGTGGCTAGTTACACACAAAGCCCTAGTAAACTAGGCACCCTTATATATCTTTCAATCCACCGAACTACGTCTTGGTTTGATTTCACCGCACGTGAATACGTAGGCAGCCTTTCAACAGAGGCACAACCACCCACACTGACACAAATTCAAAAAAAGCGCCATCATTCCGGTCACGACACTATCATGTTCTTAACAGTTAGCTTTGTCATTCTGGGGGCTTCTCCTAGGCAGAAGTTCTCCATCCACTCACATAAACCAAATATTTTCAAAATCTAGCCACCTTTCTATAGTGTGTCCTAGTACTCGGCTCAGCCGAAGACAAGAATCTGTCAGGACTCGAGGCAATACCCACTTTGGAAATGTACCCAAAAATCAAAGATCCGAAAAGAACACCAGTCTACAGCATTGCTACTACTGGGTGCCTGTCATCTTTCCCATTCCGAGGATTCGACCATGTTGTCACTCGCCTAGGCTACGGAATAGCGCAGCTTAAGAGTCTTGTCATCTTAGGTGGCCACCCCCTACCGAGTCACGGTCCAACCCCTTCAAGAGTCAAAGTCGTGTCTGTCAACTCGTCCTCTCGCGTCCAGAGTCGAGTCTGTCGGTATATCTCTCTCTTCAAATTCTCATTTTAAAATTTGCAAAACTCAGCCATTTGAGAAAATCCCTTTCCTAGTCACCACGGGAATAAGAATTTTTATCACACTTCATCTAGGCATACAGGCCTAACCAGAGACTTTAAGAGTCCATTAGGAATCAAGTCATCCCAAGCATTCTAATTTCCAAAAAAAATCATTTTCTTTCCAAAAAATCAATCAAAAATCATTTCTTCCCCATCATGAGTCAGTGTTTCGCCTAAATGTTACATGCAATTTGTTATGTATCAACAGACAGGTACCCCAATACTCCCCGAAGAATTCTCAAAGACTCCCCAGTGGAAGGATCATGCAACATTTCTATTAAGGAATCGGGATATATCTGTAAGCAGATACACCCAGAGCTTCCAAGGCAAGCTCCCGCGCTATTCCAAGATGGGATGTGTCTGTAAACAGACACACCCAAGACTTTTTAGGAGAAGTCCCCGCGCTATTCCAAGATGAGATGTGTCTGTAAACAGACACACCGAAGACATTTTAGGAGAAGTCCCCGCGCAATTCTAAGACAGGATGTACCTGTAAACAGGTATACCCATAGCTTCCAAGGCAAGCTCCCGCGACATTATTAACATCAACCCAGGTATGATTTCTATCCTATGGCTGGCGAGCCCTTCACGCAGGTCTAATGGACTCCAAACGACCCGATCGGAAGTCTGCCAGGTTTTAATCCTTGATTGACCTGGTAGCTACTCTGACTTTTGCCTTGTCCAAGCCTCAGTCAGAGTGGGGGCTCTGTAGACACCCACATTTTGACCGTTAGGTGTCTATAGTAGTTCCCGCCAAACACCCGATGATGATCGGACGTAAACGTGCTTTGACGGACTCGGATATGGGCTTGTAATCATGGACATTTGGTTTAGACTTTTTAAGGAGTACAAATTTCATAAAACCGACCTCAAATTTAGGCCCAGTGGGTCGTTTCGAGTCAAATAACACTAATTTGGGTCGAAACCGTCACCAGGGGTAAAACCGTCTTTTAGCGACCGAGTCAAAACCCGGTCAAAGATTTTTCCCGAGACATGTGAGTCAGCCGTGACACTCACACGGTTGATTCCTACCCAAATTCCTACAAAATTTCAGATTCATTAAAGCATTAAACAATTCCGTTAAAGGTAGAATTCGACCTCAAGTAGAAATTCTATCCGGAAACCGAATCAGACATCGACTGAGTACCAAATGCTCAGCCGAAACACCCCCAACCAGCCGAGATGCCCTTTCTTCTTGGCCAAGAAAGCGGAATTCACATGCTCCTCAAACTCCTACGTTTCCTATCCTAAGCGGTATTCAAACTCTCCTAAACCAAGGTCGGAAACTCCCTATAAATAGGACCTCCCGTCCAACACAAAACACAACGTTTTTTCCAGCCAATACACACGGTTTTTTTTTACACACCCATCACACCGAAAAAACAGCCTTATAACACGGTTTACATACATCCTCGAGAGTTAGAAAATCCCGACACCTTTCCGAAGCCTCGAAATACCGACGAAACCGCACCATCATCCGGCCAAACCCGGCGTCCAATCACCCAAACCGATACACCCTAAATCATCCTCATCGTCTCGACGCTCCCAAGTCTAAGCCACTTTCCGACGAGCCTTATCCCGAGAAAACAAAGCATGTAGGTTGAGGGTGTAAATCAAACCCGACTCTTCTCTTTTCTCTTATCTTCTTCTCGTTTTTTTATGGGTCTTTCGTCGGTCTTTTTTATTTTCTTTTCTAATATCGATATTATTAAAAACTATTTTCATATATCGAATATTCTTAAAATATAATATCGATTCTATATAATCGAATATCATATCAAAAAGAATTATATTAAGTTTTCGACGATTTCGTTACATTTTTTGTTCGTTCAAAATCTTTTTTTACTTTTCGTTCGAAACAAACTTTTTTCAAAACCTTTTCTAAAGTCATTCCGACTATTCGATATCGATTTCATAATCGCATATCGAATACGACGAATATCGAAAATATAAACCGAGTATAAATTAATCCATATTTGTACGCGATTTATAAAATTAACGATTTTCGAACAAAAAAATAAAAAGTGGACAGACCCGTATGCGAGTCGCGCCCGGTCCAGGCGACTCGCGCACGAGTCTGTGACCCGGCCCTTTTTTAGTTTTTCGATCGTTTTATTTTTTATTATTCTACGAAACGATTTCTAAATTTATATCTTTTCCAAAACTATTCCAAATATTTGATATTGATTTCATAGTCAACTATCGAATATAACGAATATCAAGAATATTAAGTCGAGTACGAATTATGCGATATTCGTACGCGATTTAATTAAAAATTTTCCGAAAACCGTCGTCGAAATCAGGCCGCCACGCGACCCGCCTGAGCCCTAGGCGAGTCGCGCGGCAGACTGTCCAAGCGCGCCCCTTTTCGTTCTTTTTTATTATTTTTCGAACTTTGTTTTTTATACAAAACCGCGTTTTAACAATATTTTTCAGATTTCGATTGATTTTTATTTTCTCGATTTCATATATTTATTTCCTATATTATTATTCATCGTTACTAACTCGTTTGCTCTTTGTTTGTAGCGCTTTATTCTTTTTATCGTTTTATTAGACTAAAACAGATTCACATGCTAAAATAACTTTGACGTTATTAGATTAACATGCATTAAACGACTTAGCAACCCATTTACTTTTCCTCACATGTCTTAGGAAAATAATCTCTGCATATCATTCAATCGTCAAACTAACGCGTGTACACAAAACCGAACGATATCTTAGTAAAGGCCGCTAAGTGCGGGCGGGGTTGGGTGTTCTCACTGAACTTCCCAACACGTACCCTCACCCCTTACTCAGAACCGTGGTTTCCGGATGTCTGAAACCATTGGCAACGAGAGTCATTCAATATACGATTAACCGCTCAAGTCGGCATCGGTATCGTAATGCTAAGGGACGAACCCGATAAACTCTGACATCGGAAATGGGCCAGGTTTTAAATATGGCCCACTACGACATAGAGTGGGTTCGAATGGTTTCGAATAACCATAAAATTCGGTGGCAACTCCTACTTCGATTTAAAATTCTATTCGATCCATCTCATATGGAAATTCTATCGCCTCCCCAAACCCGCACTTCGCCGCGTCGGGGTGGACCTATGTCATGTCCACACCAAGGTTACCAAGGCAATCAAAGGCCTTTTAACAACTTCCAACAACAAAATGCTTACCAAAACCAAGGTGCCTTCAACAATCAAAAAGGGTTCAATAATCAAGGGAACTTTAATCATCAAGCTCAACAAGGTGATTTCCAAGGAAACCAACATTCTCAAGGGTTCCAAAACAACCAAGGATACCAAAATCGAGGTAACTTTCAAGGCAATTCTCAAGGGTTCCTAGGGAACTTTCAAATCAATAAGGGTTCCAAAATGCTCAACAAGCCTAGGAGCCGATCTCCAACTCATGACTATGGCTTTCCCCTAGCCATAACTAATACTCCACATAACCAACAAGCTCCAACACCCGACTTTGATATGCAAAAGATAGTGTTGGACATGCAAAGGAGTAATCAAGAGATGCAAAGAAACCAAATGGAGATGCAAAGAAATCAACAAGAGTTTTACACTCAAATGTAAAAGGACAACAAGGCAATAAATACTCATGTGAAGATTCTTGAAACCCAACTAGCTCAAGTTGCCTCGGGTAGCTCATCTAGGCAAAAAGGTCAACTACCTTCTCAAGGCGTACCATCGAAAATTGAAACCGTGAATGCTATCACTTTGAGGAGCAGTGCATCCTATGATTCTCCCTTGTTTTCTAATGAACATGAAGCTATGAAAGAAGTGGAATCCTCATCTCAAGACTATGAAAATCCGGGGAATCTCATGGAGGAGCAAATCTTATAGGAAGTTGAGAAACCGATTGAAGACAAGCCTCCTCCACCCAATAAAGAAAATGAAGCAAATAAGAAGGTAAGTGAAAAATACAAGCTCAATGAAGTTAACAAGAACAACATCAAGTTGCCCTTCCCATCAAGGCAATTGAAGACTAAGGCGGATGTTCAATTTGATAAATTCCTCGATCTTGTGAAAAAGTTAGATGTGAACATCCCCTTCACCAAGTTTATTACCCAAGTCCCGGCTTATGGGAAGTTTATGAGAGATATTTTGGCAAGAAAGCGATCCGTGGACAAGGTAGAGACAGTAGCATTTACAAGAGAGGTGAGTGATCTTTCTCAAGGCTCCACTCTACATAAGCTAAAGGATCCGGGTAGTTTCTCAATCCCATGCACCATCGGAAATGTGAAGATCGAGAGGGCATTATGTGATTTAGGGGCGAGTGTTAGTATCCTCCCTTATTCTATTTGTGAGAAACTTGGTATGAGAGAGCTCAAATATACCTCGATTACACTCCAAATGGCGGATCGCTCACTTAATTGACCATTGGAAATGTTAGAGGATGTGCCGTTAAGGATCGGGAAGTTCTTCATTCCGGTTGACTTCCTTGTGCTCGATATGCCCGAGGACCCTAACACCCCCATTATTCTCGGACGACCATTTCTATACACCGCCGGTGCATTAATCGATGTCAGGAAGGGTAGGATCACTTTTGAGTTCGGTGATGAGAAGCTTGCTTTTGACCTTCGAGGCACTACTTCACCGACAAATGAAGAGTCATGTCATATGATCCATGCCTTTGAAGACATTGAGGTTGGGAATCAAGTGGGTGAAAGCTTGGAGGTTGCCAAAAACTTGTGTGAAAATGGTGTAAGTGTAATTTCCTTGTGTGATAATTTGAATGCTTGTGATAAGCTCGATTGTGAGAAGCTATAGAGTAGCTCGGAGATGAGTGAACTCACTTGCTTGAGTTTCAAATCTCCCCTTCTTGATAATGTGCAAAATGAAGATGCTTTGGAGCTTGGGGTAGATGAATACCCTTGTCACGTTAACGTGGAAAAGCTTGTTAGTAAGAGGAAGGTTGAGCCTCCGTTGATGTTCCATGAAAAGAAATGGAAGTTTGGTTATATCCCAAAAGATTGCAAGTACAAGTTCAAGCCATTGAACATAGTGGATCGGGATGCCCCGGGAACGTCAAGGCAAGGTTATGAAGAACCTTGTAGCATATGTTGGTGTTCTACGAGCTTTTGTGAAGATTGTTCAAGAGCCTTCGACTTGTTGCTCCGTGCCCTTGAAGGCTATGGAATTGTGTGCAATTATGTGGGAAATGAATGAAGAATCCACCATCCTCGGTTTGGCAGAGTTCCTCAAGAACTGTCATGTTGTATATTCCTCTTTCCTCTTCCTTTGAGTTTTTATGTTTGTATTTGTATAAATTGTTGGTTTGTCTCTAGATTTTGTTTGTTTTGTGGAGTTCTTATCATTTGGAATTTTCTTGAGTGATGTGAGAGAGGGATTTTTTATTGTGGTTATTGAGTTTGGTTGATAGGTTAGAAGTGAAGATGAAGATTTAGAAGGGTTATTGGTGATAGAAGCTTCGAAACTTGGGCGAGGAAGTCGGTTTTTGAGCTTATTGTAAGCTTTTGGGGACGGGATTTTGATCCCGTAGTTGGTAATGTTCTTAGAGTGGAAGACTTGGGATGATGAATATCTAGGGGAGTGACATGGCCATGTCACTAGGAACATGGCCATGTTAGGTTGGACATGGTAGGGTTGATAATGTGCACAAATTGACAAGTTGTTGTCTTGCAACATGGCCATGTCGAGGGCGACATGGCCATGAGGCGTCATGGCCATGTCGGGGTCGTCACGGCTGTGATGATCTGTACAGGAAAAAGACAGCATACTGACTTCAATCCCGACCATGTTACCTCCCTCCCGCCCGTGACCAGTCCCGGCCGTGTAGGCCCCCTCACGGCCGTGAGGGGTGTTGCCTGCTGCCTCTTCGCTTCTTCTTCCTCATTCAAGCCTACCCACCACTTTACACCCCCACCCAACCTCCCTATTCACCTATACCTCTATCATTTCATCCTTATACTCCACTTATACGTCTTCATCATATCTTCACATCACTAAACTCCGAGTTTTCCCCTTAAATCTCAACCTCACTACACCAATGCAAGCCCGATGCTCCAACAATGAGACTACATTTAGGAAGAGGAGGAATATCGATGACAAAGACAAGCAAGGTAGCAAGAAAGATTTTTGAGATGATGGAGTTAGTTAAGTTACTAACCATTTGGTAAGGCGACTCTTATTTCTTTTCCGTCTTTTATTTCTTACTCTTTGTATGTTCCCCTTCCTTTTATGCTTTTAGTGTCGTGGTGGCCCTCGGGGCCTTTGTGGTTATTGCTCTCGATTCTCGATGACGTGATTACACCAAGAATCATTAGAAAATCCAAAATGACAAGTTCTTTTCACTTTTTCTTTATTTTTATTCCCTTTTTGGTAGAATTTAGTCGGAATTGGGCGGAATCGGGGCTAGGTGACTTGATTACACCCAGCCCTCCCCTCCCATTTCCTTTTATTTTCTTTCTTTTATTTCTTCCCCCATCCATATCTTTTCTCGTCTCGGACCTAGGTGACTTGATTACACCTAGGCCCGACACATTCTACCCCTTCTTTACTTTCATTTGTGTATTTTTAGTTTTATTTTCCCTTTTTCTCTTCTTTTCTGTGTCTTCCACACACTATCGATCGAGCATGAGGACATTGCTCGGTTTAAGTGTAGGGGAGCGATATCTTAGTTTAGTTTAGTTTTATTTTCGTAGTTTTTCGGGAAAGAAAAAAATTAAAATCCCTAAAAATTTGAAAAATCTTCACAAAAACCAAAAAGATTTTCTTTTGTGTCATTTTTCTTTTGTGTCTTTGTGTCGTATATTTGTTGTTGTGTGTGTGCTTTGCTTCCCATTTTCCTTGTAGGTTGCTTGATCGTCGATAAGTTTTGGAAAGCTCTGTACATCCGGTAATATCCTTCTATCTCTTTCTCCTTTTTCCATTTCGGTGCTTGGAGGAGAATTTGTGGTGATGTGTGCTCGGGTGGAGCTTTTTGGAGTTTGTGGTTGATGCGGTTGCTTGTTTGGAAAGTTTGGGGTGGTATATGTTTATTTCTTTGTGTGTTTGTCTTGTTTTGTTTTGTTTCGTTTCGTCTTTGTTTTGTCTTGTTTAGTTTGTGTATTGTGTAGAAAATGTTTTCGAAAACCCGGTTTTGAGGCTAGTGCACAAGTGTCTACTTTCCCTTTTTAGTAATATAAATCAATTTTTGGGCTTTAGTCTAGTAGAATGACTTTAAATCAATAATTTTGTTGGTTCTTTACCTTCTGTCCACCTAGTCTACTAGGGATTTACTTCGGGATTTGAATTTTGACCACCCACGGAGTGAAAAGACCTTGGTTGCCGAGTCTCGTTCTCTTAAGTGACCATGCTCGAAATTGTTTTGATTAGTCCAAGTTTCCCCCTTTTTGTGGGTTTGAAGGGAAGCGCGCGCCCGACACACCCATTTCTCTACCTTCTACACACATATTTCACAAATAAGTTGCATTTTATTGAGACTTCTACATCTATTTGGTTATTCATTTTGATTGTGATGCACATTAGACTTGGGAACTCTAGTCACGTACTACGCATACTCCAAGAGGAGGTCGTGCCTTGCGCCGCTAAGCGGGGGTCGTGATGTTTGTAGATCCTGAGTCGCATCATTTGGCCACAAGGGCAAACCAAAACGCAAAAGAAGAAAAAGAAAAGGCACAACAAGTCAAAAACAAAATACAAAAGAAGAAAAATGCCAGGAAAATCATTTCACAAAAAATCGTACCCCTCAAAAATAAGCCTTTTACCGATTGTTATCGTGAAGAGCCTACCAAAGGGCCGAGTCCCTAGGAAGGATGATAGCGGTAATGGTCGGTATTCCCTCACTTTGCAACCATATCCACCTTTTTACTTGGACTAGTTAGGCTATTTTTTAGCATCGGACGACCCTCTTGGCTTATAGCTAAAGGAAGCGGGGCTTCACTTTACCTATAGTGTCGACTAACTCCGTGGTTCATCCCCTTTCCATCCCGCTTATCGTCCCGTAACGAGGCTAATTTTGATCGGGTAACGAGGTGTACCTTGCCTATAACGGTCGCTAGGAGGAAACATGTTCCTGAGCCCATTGATGAGGCTAAGGAGATTGCTTACGAGGATCCCGTTTGGGCTCGGGATTGGGACGGTCGGTAATTATTGCTCCGCCCAGGCTTGCACATGTCTAGCCGTACCATAAACGGCAAGATGAGTACCTTGATTTTTATCCTTGACCCATGTTTTAACTTTCATTTGTACACGTACTGTTGGTTTATACTTGTACTGTCGTGGTTTGCAGCCCCCAGGTCCGATGCGGACCTTCTCGCGCTTCACAGCGTGCTTAAAGATTTATGCTCAGAAGCTTAGCCCCGAGGCTAAGGAGGTAGTTATGTGGATGGCCTGGGTCCCTTGGTTGGACATTGAGTTTGGTTAATAGGTTGCAAGACCAAGTGCAACTTAATGGTGATTAGAGCGATGATAGATCGCTTTCATGACACGACCTCGACATTCCACATGTTATTTGGCGAGGTCGGCATGACTTTGGAGGATTTCGGGGTTATCGAGGGGCTACCTTGGGGTCTTGAGTTGATTAGGTGGGATCCGGAGGGCTCTAGGTTGGATAGTGCTGAGGTTAGGGGATGAATCAGGGACTATTTGGAGCCCTCGGCTTATAGTACGCCCCATGTTTTGGTTAGTTCATACATCACCGACCACTTCGAGAGGGTGGCGATTTTAGAGGGTGGAGTGCCCAACACGATGGTGCAGGACGTCCGTCTATGGCTGTGGTACTTCCTCGGGTCAACCCACTTCTCGGATAAGGGCGAGAGGTTCATCACTAGGATTTTGCCTTTCCTGGATGACTTGAGTCAGCTGGGACGTTTTGACTGGGTGACAACGGCATTTGCGGAGATAACCTTCTGCCTACAAGACATGGTGAGGCCGCAGAGGGTGGACTTGGTGTAGACACCCACATTTGGACTGCCAGGTGTCTATAGCAGTTTCCGAAAAACACCCGATGATGATCGGACGTAAACATGACTAAATACGCTTGATTATGAACTCGGAATCAATAGTAACTGGCGCGAGTTTTTAGCGGAGTAAAAATCTCACAAAACATACCTCAAATTCAGGCCCGGTGAGACATTTCTAGTCAAATGAGACTAATTTGGGTCAAAACCGAGACCAAGGGCAAAACTGTCTTTTAGCAACCGAGTCAAACCCCGGTCAAAGCCAATTCCCGAGCCAAAAATATCTGGCGCGATGTTCGAGAAGCTGGGTCGAAGTCAGACTCCTCACAAAAATCAACTACAAAAAGCATTAAACTATTCCGTAAGAGATAAAATTTTATCTCTTGAAGTGTTTTATCACCCGGCCAGCTCCACTCGATCGAGTGGAGTGCTCACTCGGTCGAGTGAGATCACAAAAACAGCCTGATCCGAGTTTAGACCAGGCACTCGATCGAGTGCCATCAACCACTCGATCGAGTGGCCTCTTTTCAACCAAAATCCGAGAGTTTTCTTCCTCCTCAAACAACTACAAGCGGAATTATACTTCCTCCCAACCATTTGCTTTCTTCCTCAGCAAGAAACCACTTCTCCTATCCAAACACTAGGAGTCTCTTATCCCAAGCCGGTTTTCATCCTATAAATGCCCCCACACCTACAACATATAATTCATCTAGATCTACATTCAAGACATTCATCCAACGCACAAATTATCAACCAGTCATTCATATCACACGTTCGATCATACATATCGATCCTCTAGTAATCTCTAGGAAAACTATACCGACATACCGTCCGATTCTCCTAGAAATCCTTAGGCAAATAAAAAAATAACAACACCTTACCTCCTCCTAAAACCTCGTTACTCCTACGCAAGCGCCATTACTACGAGTTCCCAAATCGAGACCGAAATTAGCATGTAGGTTGAGGGTGTTCTAAATCCCATTCTCTCTTCTCCTCTTCTTTTCTCACGTTTTTCTTTCGTCTTCTTCTTCTCGTGTCATCCGTCGTCCATCGTCTATCATCATCATCTTTTTTATTACTATTTTTCAGTCGTCCCTAAGTATTCGATATCGACTCTATAGTCGAATCTCGGATCTAAAAGAATCCATCAAATAAAACGTTTTCAAAAATCTTTTCTTTTTCTCGTTGATGCCGAAGTGATTGTCACAAAGTCCTAAAAGACCAATATCGACATTACAAACGCGGAGAGATCTATTTCAATTCAAAACAGTTTCTAAAACGTTTCCTAACAATCACTCTAAATATCGGATATCGATTTCATAGTCGAATATAGGATATTTGCGAGTTTTGAAAATCTTAAGTCGGATATAAATTACTCCATATTTTTATGCGACTTAACGAGTTTATCAATTTTCAAAAATCAAAAGCAATTTCAAAAACTACGAGTCGAGTCACCTCTCGAACAGGGGCACTCGATCGAGTTCCATAGCCACTCGATCGAGTGACTCCCAAAGAACAGAATCAGAAGCTTTTTTTTTAGGACCACTCGACCGAGTCCCGTCATGACTCGATCGAGTGGCGTCTCAAAAACCCGAACAGAAAGTTTTTCCAGAGACCACTCGGCCGAGTCCAGCATTGACTCGATCGAGTGGCCTTTGCCACGACAAACCCGTGGACCTTCAACATTACTTCAAGCTTCGATAAAAGTTCTTTAACGACTTTGGTCAGCACGTGCTAAGTCTATCACATGTCCAAATTTTTTTAAAAGCCTTGCATCATATTATTTATGTCATTCTAATCTCTCTACAACCGTTACTAACCCGTTTGTTCCTATTTTTGCATATCTTTTGTTTTATTGTACTAAACGAATTTCACATGCGAAAACAACTTCGACTTAGTCAAACATGCATTAAACGACTTAGCAAACATATTTCACATGTTTAGTCAAAACTCTCTTTGCATATCATTCAATCGTCAAACTAACGCGCGTACATAAAAATCGAACGATATCTTAGTAAAGGCCGCTAAGTGCGGGCGGGGTTGGGTGTTCTTAGTGAACTTCCCAACACGTACCCTCACCACTTACTCAGAACCATGGTTTCCGGATGTCCGAATCCATTGGCAACGAGAGTCATTCAATATTCGATTACCGATAATGTCGGTATCGGTATCAAATGCCAAGGGACGAACCCAATAAACTCTGACATCGGAAATAGGCCATATTTTGTACATGGCCCACTACGACATAGAGTGGGTTCGAACGGGCCCGAACTCCCACAAAGTTCGGTGGCGACTCCTACTTTGATTTAAATTTCAACTCGAGATCCATCTCACATGAGATTCATTCGCTGCCCCAAACCCGCGCGTGGCCGCGTCGGGGTGGACCTATGTCATGTCCACACTTGGGCTCTATATTGTGGGTCCAGGTCTCGTGATGGAGGTTAGGCGTTTAACTTTGCATTTGGTTTCAGGATTTTGCTTGGTTTGGTTTTGTTTTGCTGATGGTATCCCGGGTTTTCCAGGCTTGGATCTACTCTTATTTTCCGTGCTTCGCACCTAAGACGGTGCCAGTACGCCCGGCTAGGTTCCCGGCTGGGATTGAGTGGAGGTTTGCTTAGACTAACACTACGATGAGCCACTACTCGACGGAGAACGTGCTGGTGAACCAGCTGCGTCTCGAGGATGTAAGTTTTTCCTTTTACTTGCTTTCTTAGGTAGCCCCTTAAGGTTAGGAGTTTGTAATATAATGTGGGTTTGGTTGTGCAGTTTTTGGCCCGTCCTTGGGTCAGCTACGAGGGTCTGCCCTGGTACGTGGGGACAGAGTTGAGGTCGAGGAGCTACAGGAGGATGGTCCTCCCTACGCTGTTCTGCCCCGTATGGTATTGGGTGAGAGGTTGGTGCGCTAGTGTCTTTATGACAAATTTAGGGCGCCGGTTGACCCTCCCCAAACCATTTTCAAGCCTCTGACTACTGCTAAGGCCCGCGAGGATACAGACGGTGAGGAAGGCGAGGCATTGCTGGTGCCTGGTGCCTCTTACGTGTCTCACGTCTGCCAGCGGCGAGCTTGCCACCGCATCGTGGTAAGTATTTGGCTATTGTTTGTTTTCTTTTCGCTTTATGGTTTTTGGTCTGTTTGTGTTTTGAGCAGTTTGTTTTCCTTCAGCTGGCCGACCCGGCTGATGTCGTTCAGCCCCCAAACTTCCCTCTAACACTGTTTAGGGTGGATGTGGCCAGGGTGGTCTTTACTGAGCCTCTTCCTCTTTGCTCTGCGGAGGGGATGAAGGCCGGGATAAAGTGGCGCGACCGCGTCTACCGGGTAACTTTTGAGATTTCTCCTTAAAGTCGGTTTTGAAGGTTAGGCTCTATCGGCTAACTTGTGTGGTTTTGTTGTTCATGTTTCGTCAGCTTCCCATCAACGGTTATTGCAGGCTGCCAACTGCTTCTAGGCCTACGCATCGGGGAGGGCTGCTGCATCAGCTCGCGACACGTCGGGGACTCGATCGGTAAGCATTGTTTTTTTGTGGGTGGTTTTAGGCTAGTTGTGTTGTCTTTTCCTAAGGGGGTAGTTATGTCTTTTGCAGGATATCCCGGACATGATTGCGCAGTTGGGGGCGCGGGTGGCGAAGCTCGAGATGACTGAGCTTAGCATGATGAAGTCTTTGCAGTCTCGGGATATCAAGATTGTTAAGTTGAAGAAGCAGCTAGCTCGGTCTCAGGGCGAGACCTTGGCGCAAGGTGAGGCTAGGGCTGAGGTAGAGGAAGAGACTGTGGCTGAGGTTCAGGCCACCGGTGTTACCAAGGATATTGATCCTTCCGGAGAGGTTCTCGATACGGAGACAGCTACCGTGGATATGGTGGCGGGTATAGGTTGCAAAGAGTTTCTTAGTTTTGATCTGGAGGATCTAGATTTGGATGATAACCTCGATGAGCTTGTACTGGTTGTAGCTACAGCCTCTAGGAGTGCTCCCTAGCTTGTAAACTTGGTTTGTATTTGGATTTTGTATGTTTTGTATATTTTAATGAACCTTCTTGCGCTTCGATCTGCTTATTTTGTTGTGTTTTTGAAATGTTAGTTTAGACAACACGTCGTCACTTCGAGCTTAATTTGTTCATGGTTTAGCCATGATTTCAACTGTTTTAAATGCATTGGGATTTTGCATAGGAGAACGAAAATGTTTTTCGGGATGCTTAAAATGTGTTGGTTTGAGTCGGGAATTGGATCAAGTAGTACATCGATTAAAATTTTTGACTCGAGATGTGCGAAACATGTATAAAACATTTTGTAACAAAAACGTTTTGACCGAGTGCATGTGCATTGCTGGAGACGAGTGTAATTGTTTCTGGACTATGACGCTCGTGTTCAAAGCGAAGTAAGTAAAAATAGAAAAAAGTTGGACCACTTTGTATGCTTTATTGACAATGTCATGTAGGGCTACAAATGCATATTGATAGTGTCATTCAAGGCTACAACACACCTAGGTGGGGTAGCTTACCCCCTTAAAGAAAAAATAAAGAAACGTCTAAGTCCGGTGGATCTGAGGGATGAAAACGGATCGCCCGCTGCCTATGAGGGACCTTTCGTTCTTGCATGGTGCTTGTAATGTGCGTTCGAGCTTTGGAAAAAGGGATGACTGACTTTAAGAGGTCGTTCCTAACGTCCAAGACTGGCGAATAGTAGTGGGATGAGGCTGCATTCGACTGACGTCTAGAGCTTCGGGCGCCAGCCTGCCGGCGACCCAGAACACAGGTGCCTAAGACAAGCGACCCAGTTCTAGGACGCCTGGTCCAGGGCAGCTCGAATCTTGGTTATGGAAATTTTTCGCAATTTCCTAATTACGGTGTGATTATGGCTATATATGCAGGTTATGGGTGCTCGTTTTAGACATAATTAATACCCAAAGTAGTTTCATAGTTCTTGTTTGATTTTCGAGTCATGTTGGTTTTCGGTCGTCTTTTGATCGGGTAGATGGGTCGTTTCAAGAAAGGTGACCTTGAAGCTTTGCTAGGTGACAGTTTGTCCACTATTATTGTTAAAGCAAATTAAAGTGCAAGACGACTTTCTATTAGCGTGTTCGCGTTTTTGTGATGCTAAGCATCATGTTTTTGCATTCCCGAGGAGTGTTGTTTGTCCTCTTCCTGAGGAGCTAGACGCGATTGGAGGATGGCACTCGTTTCATCCTTGCATACCTATTGAAGGTGACGTTCCCGTAGAGCGGTTTCGTCATTTTTTTGACATCCCTCTGTTGGAGGAAGCTAGTGCTTTCTTTGGAGAAAGCGGCATTAACTTAGAGCTTCTCGTTAAAGTGTTCTCATGGGAGGACTCCCGTTGTATTTCGCCTTTAGCCCGTAAGCGGGCTCTTAGTATTGCGATAACATGTTATTATCTATTCGAGGATGCGTCGGTGCATGATGGTTGGGGTAACCCTCGGGTTCTGAACGTCATAATGGAGATGGAAAATGGGCGATCGCCCTCTTGGCTTATTTTGACTGAGCTTATCATGGGTCTCGATACACGTGCACAGATTTTGCAGGTATTTCTTTGGTGCTATTTTTGCTTTATTTGAAACTTGCCTTAGTTCGAAGTTGTGACACTATGTGGTATTGTGCAGGTTTGGCTACATGAGAGGCTATATTTAATTGAGCCTCCTCGTCTTATTGAGGGTTATAACTGTAAAAGGCTTGTTGCTTGGAATGTGGTACCGTTATGGAATGTCGGTTATACTGAAGAAGAGTGGTTCTCTCATTTGCAGGCTGATGGAGGGGTTGCTATTAGGTGGATTGTCCCGTGCTGGCATATCGAAAAGTATATCGGGCTTCCATTCTCATCACAGGCCCGTACTATGCAAATATTGTCCTTGGGCGAGTGTGTTTATGTTTACCAGGATAGGTTAATGCGCCAAATGGGCGGGGAGCAAACCCTCACATTCCTCTCTCCTCCTCCTTTTTTGAGTCACTCATTTCTCCTTCTTTATTTTTCACTCAAAAAAGAAATGTAATGGGAAGAACATAAGAACTCGGAGAGAGTATATATTTATAGCGGCTACTTGATACTATAAACACTTAACTTAAGATTAAATAATTAAGTAATTATACAATAGTAATATAACTGTTTGAGTTTTTTTTAAATTTGATTTTAACTTTGAGTTTATAAGACCTTCTTTTTGTTTTGTTATTTTATGATAATTGCGATAGTTTAAATAACCAAATCTATATTTTAGGTATACAAATTTTCAAGTTCTCTTTATTTAAATATTGAGTATATTGTTTTCGGGATTTTCTACGCGGTACCCCTATATTTTTCACTTTTCTACATGGTACCCCTACCTTTTCTATGTCTATACATGGTACCCTTAAATTTTATTATTAATTTAACTAGCGCCCCAAATTTTATTTTCCATCAAGTTTTGTCGTTAAATTATGTTTTTAGCCAAGGATTAAGATTTCAATATCATTTAACTTAGATAATTAACAAGTAATTGAGCTTAATTTAAGTGTTATCATTTGATCTGACAATATAACGTCAAAAATATAATTCGTTTAGATTTGGAGTATAAACTGCAAACACGTACAAAATTGTTAGTTTAAGTTCAATTATCGGTTAATTAGGTATGCTGAATGACGTTTAACTTTTAATCTTGAACATAAAAAGGTAATTTGTTGCCAAAACTTGACGTTTACCATTGTCTTTTTCCCTGCTGTTGTGTCCGTCCTATAAATTTTCGAGCGCCGTCTCTTGTGTCCGATACGTCTCCATGTCTGTGTTTGTGCAACCTAGCAGGTGGATACATAGTGACAAATCATATTTTATTTCCTATGCATTATGTTTTTTTCTTATCTATAATATTTATCCGTCTTAAATTTGGGACGGATATATATGACCTTCACAGTAAAAATTTGTGATACATTCCATATGGGTATAACGTTAGATCTATCTATCTATCTATCTATCTATCTATCTATACATATTAAAAAGAAAATTTTGTCAAAAAATACCCCTTATGAATAGTAACTATCTTGTGAATAGTGTTTTCCTTTTTTTTCTTCCCTTTCTCATTTTTGCTTATTTCTTCAACCTCCATTCATTTTTCCCCACAAGCAATTTCCATATCCCAAATTCTTATATTCAATCAATCGTAGTTATGTACTTATCTGAATTTAACAACTACGGAGTAGTAATTAAAATTAAAATCATATAAAGAAAATGTTGCCAAAAAATACCCCTTATGAATAGTAACTCCCTTATGAATAATATTTTCCTTTTTTTATTCCCTTTCTCATTTTGCTTATTTCCTCAACCTCTATTCATTTTCCCTTACAAACAATTTTCGTATCCCAAATTCTCATATTCAATCAATCGTAGTTATGTACTATCTGAATTTAACAACTACGGAGTAGTAATTAAAATCATATTCAATAAGTAATCTATGAGATGCGATATCATATTGTGGACATGACATAGGTCCACTCCGACGCGGCCACGCGCGGGTTTGGGTAGGCGAATGAATCTCCATATGAGAATGGATCGAATTGAAATTTAGGTCTATGTGGAGTCGCCACCGAATTTTGTGGCTATTCGGAACCATTCGAGCCCACTCTATGTCGTAGTGGTCCGTATACAAAATACGGCCCATTTCCGATGTCAGAGTTTATTGGGCTCGTCCCTTTGCATTTGATACCAATACCGACATTATCGGATATTGTGTATTGAATGACTCTCGTGCGCCAACGGTTTCGGGCATCCGGAAATCGAGGTTCTGAGTAAGGGGTGAGGGTACGTGTTGGGAAGCCCACAAAGGACACCCAACCCCGCCCGCACATTAGCGGCCTCTACTAAGAATTCGAATGACTTTCCAATACGCGTGTTAGTTGAACGGGAAAATGATATGCAAAGATTATTTTCCCTAAGCATGCGAATGGAATTGAAAGGGTTCCTACGTCAATTTAATGCAATTTGATTCTAACGTCAAAGTTGAATTTTAGCATGTGAGTTCATTTTAGTACAATAAAATAAACAAAAATAAATTGAGAAGAAAATAACGAACTTGTTAGTAACGGTATAACGATAATAACAGTTTGCGAATAATGTAGTATGATGCATGGTTTTGAAAAGAATAGTAGGTCACGTGATGGATTAACACATGTTGACCGAGGTCAAGGAAAAAAATATATCGAGATCTAAAAAAAATGTTTTGTCTAAAAAAAATGATGTTCGAAGAATAATAATAAAAAAGAGCGAAATTGTTTTCTTTGGAAAATTGATGATTTTATTAAATCGCGTACAAATATTGCGTAATTTGCACTCGACTTAATATTTTCGATATTCGTCGTATTCAATATTCGATTATGAAATCGATATTAAATACTTGGAATAATTTATACTCGATTTTAATTTTGATGCTCGTCATATCCCATATCCGATTATTGAATCGGTATGAAATGCTAGAGCGAAAACTTGAAGAAAATAATATAAGTCGTTTTAAATTAAATAGCACGATATAAATTTTCTCCGCGTTTATTAATGTCGTAATTAATTCAATTGAATTAGAGGACATCTATATTAGCATCAACGAAAATCGTGTTAATTAATTTATTTGACTAAATCATTAGATTCGACATCCAATTATGGAATTGGTATCGAATCTAATAGATCGACACCTTAAAAAAAACAAGCGACCGTCAACGCTGTGTGCAGTACACTTGTATATTCGTGTTTCCTTATTCCGATACCCCTCTTATTCGACACAAATCGATAAGTATTTTAGTGTTTTGTATTAGTTATTATCGATATTATAATGCAAGGAACAAAATAAAACAAACAAAAACGCGAAAAAGATGAAGATGACGAGAGGAAGAGAGGAAGGAGAGAAAGGGGTTTTGACACCCTCAACCTACATGTTCTTGTCTCGGAACGGACTCGTAACCGTGGCTTTACACAAGAGTCTTCGAGGTTTTATGGAGGTTAAGTTATGGTGGCTCGGGATTGATTCCTAAAACTAGGTTTAGGGTTTTTGCTAGTGTAGGATTGCTAGGGTTTGATTAGGGTTGCATGTGTAAGATTAGGGTTCTTGAGGTTGTGAAAAAAGTTGTTTAATGTATTGCATGGGGGTTGCTTATATAGGCAAGGCTATACATCTCCTAGCTAGGGTTAGGTGCTCCGGGTAGCCCCCGGGCTTGGTTGAGTAGCACGGTCCGTCCGGTCGGGTCCATTCGATCGGGTGGGTCAGTTGTAGTGTGAAGGTCTGTCTTTTTGGATTGTAGATTGGATGTTTTGTGGGTTTTGATTTTTGAGTTGGACCCTTGATACCTGGGTGGCTGTTTCGTATGTGTCTCGGAACGACTTTGACCGGGGTTGGCCCCAATCACTAAAAGTCGGTTTTATTTCCGATCTCGGTTTTGACCCAAATTAGTCTTATTTAATTGGAAACGGCCCACTGGACCTGGATTCGAGGTTGATTTTGTGAGGTTTGTACTCTGTAAGTGTGTTAGCCAGCAATTAATGGATTTGAACCCGTATCCGAGCGCATAGAAGCACGTTAGCGTCCGATCATCATCGGGTATTTTTTGGAAACTGACATAGACACCTGGCAGTCAAAATGCGGGTGTCTACAGAGCCCCCACTCTGACTAAGGCTTGGACAAGGCGAAAGTCAGAGTAGCCACCAGGCCAATCGAGGATTGAAACCTGGCGGACTTCCGGCCGGGTCGTTTATAGTCCATTAGACTCGCGTGAAGGGCTCGCCAGCCGTAAGCTAGAAGTCATACCTGAGCTGATGACGATAACTCCGTGGGGCATTTGGACTTGTCGCATAAGTCCTGGGTGCGACTGTATGTAGGCCCATCCCGTGAAATGCCGCAGTTAGCTTCTGCTGGGGAGATATCGTGGGTTGCACATCCCTGTTTGAGTCGTACCTGTATAAGTCACGTAAAATGCATGCAACACGTAGGTAGTAAAATGACTCGCGCTGGGAAAAATGATTTTTTGAAATTTTGAAAATTTTGAAATTTTGAATTTTGAAATCTTGAAAATTTGAGATTTTTGAATTTTGGAAACTTTGAGATTTTTGACTCCTAACAAGGATTCGGAAAGTTCGGGATGGAGATTTTCGTGCTAGTATCGAGACTAGGCTTGCGGTTTGATTCCAATTAGGATTAAGAAATTTTCCTAAACAGTTTGCAAGGCTAATGCTATATATAGCCCTCTCTTGCTCTTGATTTCTTCATCAACCTCTTCTTAAAAGAAAGTCTCTTTATTTCCCTTAAAGCAAAAAGAAAGTCTCTTTATCTTCTTAAGAAGTTTAGCCATGGGAATCGATAGGTTGAGTGTGATGTTGCAGGAGTGGTCTCGTCGCTTTAGGGACACGGATAGGGTGGCTTTGAATCAAACGGGTGTAACTCAGTTGTACCCGTTCCGTCAGATGGTGGTTGATCGTTATTTTCTGGATGCATGCTTGGCTTACTGGGACGACATATATCATGTCTTTGCCTTTCCTCGGGGCGAAGTCTGCCCTTTACCTAAGGAGATTGCAGCTATAGGAGGGTGGAACCCGGTGCTTCGTCCAGCCGTCCCGTACTCGATCTATGACCCGAGGAAGAAGCTTCGAGAATTTCTAGGGCTTTCTCACAATGAGGTATCCCGTATGATGGAAGGTGATAAAATTTCTCTGATCGACTTGGCTGAGAAATTTGTGAATTCTCTTGATGTTCGGGTTAGACCGGCTTACAGCCGTAGGGCTTTTTCTTTTTGCATGCTTCATGTATACGCTTTCGAGGGTCATATGGATTTGTTATCCTGTATGGGAGACACCCGTCTCCTGACTGTAGTAGATTTGATGGAGACTGAACACTGCCCGGCTTGGCTGATCACTGGCGAGATTATCCAAGGACTGGACAGCCGCAAGAGGGACTCATCATTCAATTCGTCTTACCAGGAGCACCCGATTGCTGCAAGTATGTTACTTTGCAATTTATTTTTTCCGATTTTTAAAATTTTTTCGGATTGGCTGCTGCAGTGGGCACTCGATCGAGTGCTCTCGTAAAAAGCCCCTTGTTTGTGTTCAGGGGTACCACTCGACCGAGTGTCATAGGCACTCGACCGAGTGGCCTTAGGCGGACGCCTATTTCACCTTGGGAACTCATGTTTTTTGTTACCTTTTTGCAGATTTGGCTTTATGAGAGGCTATCAGTGATAGATCCTCCCCTTGATGCGGGCAACTATCGTCATAACCAGGTGATGACGAGGAGGCGGGCCATTGATTTCTCTCGTCAGATTACGCAAAAGTATTGGGACGAGGTTTTGTCTTTCCATGGTGGTCCGCTAATTCGATGGGTCGTTCCGTGGTGGCCCATCTACCTTTGGAGTGGCTTGGACCCGAGGGACAGAGCCCGCTATCAGGTGATTCTATCTTTCAGGCAGACGGTTCATCTCTACCTAGATCGCATACTAAGGCAGTATGGATGGACCCAGCGCATCCCTGAAGTTGAAGCAGTTGTGAATGACCCTACCCAACTGACTGATGTGATGTGTGATACCTGGATGCAAAGGTGGTACACACGGCATACTTGACCCATTGTCAAATCTCGCCACTCAATCTGGGTTTCAGATTCTTACACGAAGTGGACCAAAATAGTTGATGCTAAAGCCCGAGCTGCGCTGAAGGTTGACGAAGCTTTTGACCTGCAGAGAAGAGAGCAAGCTAAAGACAACAGGGGCTTTTTCGATGATGGTGACACCCCGGCTACCATGGTCCGTCTCATGTCAGGACAGAATAAGACCAAGACTCAAGCAGGAGGGTCTAGCGCTAAAGGTGCTTCGGGGAAGGTGGGCCCCCAGACTGACTTGGGAAGGAGACTGGGCCCAAGACTACCCGTGCAGGACCGACTTGGCCCACGGGATAGACTACCCGAGCACGTGCGGGCTCGCATTGGACCGAAGACCGTGATAGAAGACCCATCGCCGAAGAAACGGGCTCGTGCTAAAGAGGTTCCACTTGTGATTCGGGAACGCTCGCCACCACCCCAAAGACCTCAGGCTCCACGCGACCCGAAGGACAAGGGGAAGGGGAAAATGCCCGGATATTAGTCTCCGTTACTATTATTTGAATATTACTATTACTATTTTTTATGTGGTGTGATTTTTTGTGTGTGTCTGTCGTGTCCGTTTTTTTTTTGTGATCGAGATAAAAGACATATTATTGAACACCGTTCCCGTCTTTCATTTATTGCAGTGGTTGTACCCTTTTGAGGGGTTGCCTACGTATCCACAAATAGCGGAATCAAACCAAACGTAGTTCAAAATTTGATTTGATTGATTTTTTTGCAATTTTCGAAATACATCAAGATTATTAATTCAAGATGTGCGACAGTAGAATAATTAATTCTAACTTATTGACTTGTCTATAATTTTTTAAAATTTATAAGAAGACAAATTTTTATAAATTTTTGCAAATGACATTGAGATGGGGGTTTATGGGTAGTGGCGCTTAAGCTGGTCCAAGTTGGTTGGGTTGACAAATTCGTTCCCGTCCTAGTCTTTCAGCATTACCGCTCCTCCTGATAGGACCTTCTTGACTAAGTATGGCCCAGCCCAGTTGGGTTTGAATTTACTCCTTGGGTCAACCGGTAGTAAGGCACGAACCGATTTTAGGACCAAATCCCCTTCTTTGATGTTTCGGGGTCTAACCCTTTTGTTGAAAGCCCGTTGGATCCTCTTTTGATATATTTGGATATTGTTGAGGGCCCGTGATCACCGTTCGTCTAAAAGGACCAGCGAATCGTATTGGGATTGGACCCAATCTGCTCCAGGTACTTGGCTTTCAAGTAAAATCCTGAGGGATGGCACTTCTAGCTCGACTGGTTGGACCGCTTCCGTTCCGTATGTCAAGTAATACGGGGTTGCCCCGGTCACGGTGCGGATTGAGGTTCGATATCCCCATAGGGCAAAAGGTATTTTGTCGGGCCAGTCCCGGTAATTCTCAGCCATCTTTTTAAGTATGGTGACAATTGTTTTATTGGCCGCTTCTACCGCTCCATTTGTTTGAGGTCGGTAAGGCGAAGATGTATGCCTTTGAATTTTATATTTTGCCAGCAATGTGGCAGTTTCGGCTTGAAAGTGGGTCCCGTGATCGCTGATGAACTCGTGAGGGATCCCATACCGGCATATTATTTTATTTTGGATAAATTTGGCCACGTGCTTGGCGTTCAAGACACGGTATGACTCGGCTTCAACCCAATTGGTGAAGTAGTCGATGGCCACTAGAATGAAACAATGACCTCCCGTCCCGGAAGGATGCACCTTTCCAATTATGTCAATACCCCATGTCGAAAATGGCCATGGTGATGTCATGGTATATAATAGGGAAGATGGCATATGATGTACATTGGCGAAGATCTGACAGTTATGGCAGTGTTTGACATACAACTGACAGTCTGTTTCCATGGTGTTCCAATAGTACCCAAGGCTCATGATTTTGCGGGCTAGCATATGGGCGTTCATATGCGGGCCGTTTTCACCATCATGGACCTCGGCCATGACCTTTTCGGCCTGTATTTTGTCGATGCATAGGAGTAGAGCCCCGTGTGCCGTCTTTTTGTACAATTGCCCCTCATCAGTTCGAACAAATTGGGTTGCTAATCTTCGTAGGGCCTTTTTGGCCCGATTTTCAGCTTCCGGTGGGTACTCTCCCGTTGTCATGTAGGTTAGGACAACTTGATACCAAGGTTCCGGGTCAGTTATCTCGATATCCTGAATGGCGTGGATGTAGGCTGGCTCGGACCGTCTTTCGACACAGATTGGCATGCTGGTCAGGTGATCCGGGATGTTCAGTAAAGATGCTAATTTGGAAAGTGCATCTGCGAACTGATTCTCTTCCCAGGGCAGATAAATGTATTCTACCTTTTGGAATTGTTTCTCTAGAACCCTTACCCGTGCTTGGTAAGCCACGAGATTGGCGTTCCGAGTTTTCCATTTTTGGAGTGCTTGATTGATGACCAATGATGAATCACCGTGGACCCGGAGGTTTGTTACCCCTAAATCAGCGGCGGCTTGCAACCCGTGAATGCATACTTTGTATTCGGCTGCGTTGTTGGTCACGTCGAAGTCCAACTTGATGGATAAGGGAGTGTGTTCCCCTCGGGGTGAAATTAACAGGATTCCGACCCCAAATCCTCGGAAGTTGGATGCCCCATCGAAATATAGATCCCACACCTCCGTATCGGTATGGAATATGTCTTCATCAAGAAAGGCCCATGTATCGGTATGGCCTTCTTCGGATATTGGGCTGTCAGCGAGGAACTCGACAACTACCCGGCCTTTAATGGCTTTTAAGGGTATAAATTTGAGGTCGAACTCGGATAACATTAAAGTCCATCTTGACATCCTGCCGTTGAGGATGAGCTTCTCGAATAAGTACTTGATAGGATCCATTTTGGATAATACATGTACCTCGTGACTGAGCATGTAATGTCGGAGCTTTTTAGTGGCCCAAACCAATGCTAGGCACATCTTTTCGAGCATTGTATATTTGCACTCATATTCGAGGAACTTTTTACTGATGTAGTAAATAGTCCGTTCTTCTGAATCGACTGTCTGGGCCAGCATAGCCCCCATGGCCGTCTCTGTCGTCGTTAGGTATAACGACAAAGGCAGACCGTGTTGAGGTGGCATTAGTACCGGCGGAGCAGACAGAATCTCCTTGATTTTTTCGAAAGCCGCCTGACATTCGTCGTCCCATAGCACCCGTTCTCCGATTTTTAGCTTTTTGAAGATGGGTTCGCATACCATGGTTAGTTTCGAAATGAATCGGCTTATGTATTTGACTTTCCCGAGAAACCCCCTTATTTCCTTTTTGGTCTTGGGGGGTTGCATCTTGGTGATGGCTTTGATTTTAGTTGGGTCGACCTCGATGGCGCGTTGGCTAACGATATGGCCCAGTAATTTGCCCGACATTACCCCAAAACTGCATTTTTGTGGGTTCAGTCTCATGTTGTATTTACGTAGCCGGGTGAAGAACTTTCTTAGGGCTGAAATGTGCCCGCTTCGGTCCTTGGATTTGACGATCATGTCGTCCACATAGACCTCCACTTCCTTATGCATCATGTCGTGGAGCAAAGTAGTGATGGTCCGTTGATAAGTGGCCCCGGCGTTGATAAGCCCAAATGGCATGACGGTGTAACAGTAAGTACCCCAAGGTGTGATGAAGGTGGTCTTACCCATATCCTCTTCTGCCATTTTAATCTGATTGTACCCGGCATACCCGTCCATGAACGATAGAAGGGCATGATCGGCCGTGTTATCCACCAGTATGTAGATGTGTGGTAACGGAAAATCGTCTTTTGGGCTTGCCTTGTTAAGATCCCGGAAGTCCACGCAAACCCGCACCTTGCCGTCCTTCTTGGGTACCGGCACGATGTTTGCAATCCAGTCTGGATATTCAGACACTTGTATAAAGCCTGCTTTGAATTGTTTATCGACCTCTTCCTTGACTTTAAGAGACCACTCGGGCTTCATTCTTCTGAGTTTTGCTTTACCGGCTTGCACCCATCTTTGATGGGTATTCGGTGTTTGGCTATCTCCCGGTCTATACCCGGCATGTCCTTGTAGAACCATGCAAAGACATCTTTGAATTCCTGGAGAAGGTCTGTGAATTGTTTTCTCTCCTCTGGATCTAAAGATAGGCCCAACTTAAGCATCTGGGGCTCTAAAGTGGTTCCCACATTGATGGACTCGGTTTCTTCGATTACCGGATCTCGGGATTCCCTTTGCTCGAGCTGCTTGACCAGATGTTGAGGTAGGGGTACCTGTTCGTCGAGTTTCTCAATGTCATTGCATATAAAATTTTTGAACTTGAGAAAATTTTGGAAATAAGACAAGTCGTAAGCAGAACGGTGTTCGGTATTATTATTGATGGTAAATTTTGAAAATAGCTCGAATAGAGCTGCCATCTGATCATTGGTCAGTGGCGGGATAGGGAGAGGTCTTGGGACAGGCCCCGAGACCTCAGTGGATACGGGAAGAGGGGTTACAGACTCGACTTTAGCATCAGACCCTCTAGACTCGGACTTAGACTCCGACTCTGACTCTGACTCAGACTCGGTATCCGGCATGTCTCCTTCGCCGGTGGTCAGCTTGTAGACCCGTCCTTGACCGTCGGTCCATTTTATGGTCTTCCTCCAAGCCCTCGTCTCGGTGTTGGTACCGACCTCGGTGATTAGCTTGGTTGGGTCAAAACGATCGCTGCGAAGAATCAGGTTGACCAAGTCGTCCTTCGGAGCGGGGACGACCTTGTCTTCTCCGAATAAGAGCCCCAGCAAGGGCTCGGAGTTGTTTTCGCCTTCCTTCAATTCGGCCTGGACGATGGTGAATATATCATCAGGGATGAAATTGCATTCCCGAGCCTTTTTGGTCTCGGGATATGTGACGGTGGGTCGGTAGAGGCCCACTTGGATAGCTCCGAAGACTGGAGTGACGAAGTAATCCGTTAACTTCGGGCTATAAGGGCTTATGTAAGTACCCTTGAAAATGTCTATGGCCTTGTGAATACCGGCCTGAACCACGTTTTCCGGGGTTATAGCATACCCCAATCCGAAATGTGATTCGCCATCATTTAGGACCTCGATAATCTTCCCAGCTGGAAGATATGGCCTTGAGGTTATTCCGGGTAGGTAACCCAGATTTTGTAGCATTGTGTCGATGCTAGTTGTGAAGTAGGGCCTAAAGAGATATTCTTCTTCGATCATGCCCACGAAATCAAATCCTCGTGGGTCGGCCCGGCCCGTAGCGTTGCAGCTTGCTACGGTAATTGGGGTCGCCTCCAGCGTGATGATACCGTCTTTAAGGGGCATCTTGACTTTTCGATGGAGGGTAGATGACACGGCCTTGACTACGTGGATCCAAGGCCTTCCTAGTAAGAGATTGAATGATGAGGTGACATCTATCACCTGAAATTCCAACTCCTTTTCGATTGGGCCTGTTATGATCTTCAATTTCACGGCCCCGGCGACAGGTTTTGAGCTTCCGTCGAAATCCTGGATAGTCTGCGCCGTCGGAAGGTAATCGGCATCGGTGATGCCGAGTGCTTTTGCGGTCCTTAGAGGAAGGACATTCACGGCTGATCCATCATCGATAAGGGTCATCGGGAGATATTTACCTTTGCAGATGACCGTGATGTATAGGGCCAGATTGTGATTGGGCCCAAATGGTGGCAGATCAGCTTCAGAGAAGGTTATGAGTGGGCCTTCTTCCTTTGACTTGCCCTTCAGAAAAGGCATAATAGTGGCTACCATTTCAGAAGGGGTAGTTTGTGAATCGACCTTGATTTCATCGAGAGCCTTAGTCAGTGCTTCCCGATGAGCTTGCGAGCTAACCAATAGTTGCCATATGGTTAGATCAGCTCGGACCCTCTTCATTTGTTGGACCAGAGCCGTGTCAGCGCTCGGTTCTTCAAGGGTAGGTTCCGTCCTGGCAGGTTCAGTGACGGATATAGGAGTAGAGTGCCCGGCTGCGGTGAGGTGGTTGGTGGCTAAGGCTTTGGATTTAGCCTTTCGGACCTCTTCAAGGGTGATGGGGACAACTTCCCCTTTGGTTAAATACACGTCGTCCTCGTCATCGAACCATATCCTATTGATTTGTGGGATAAGAGGAGAAATGAGGTGAGAACAGTCGACTACTTCCCCTGTGAATATAGCATGGGCGCTGAACGGGTTTTCTTTGTTGCTCGGCTTGTCTCCGGGCAACGGGATTTTCCCGCTCTCGATAAGATCTTGGATCAGGTGTTTTAACCTCCAACACTTTTCAGTATCATGCCCGTTACCCCGGTGATACTGACAATAGGCCTGGGCATTGTAAGTTTTGGGCCTCTTTTCTACTGGAGGTTCTGCAGTTGGGCCTATCGGCTGGATCAGGCCCATTGATGATAGCCTTTGTAAGGCGTAAGTATAGGTAGTCCCTATATCTGTGAATACCCGATTTGGTGTATTCTTCTTAGATGAGGTGTCGAGCAGGTTTACCTCGTCGAAGATGCTGCGAGTTGCAATTGCAGGTGTGGGCTTGATCGTAGATGAACTTGCCCCTTGATAGCCTTTGGTAGAGGCCTTAGTCAGGCTCTCTAGTCTCAAGTCATCCTCGATTCTCGTGCCCATTTCAGTAAGGACAGCGAAGTTTGGGATGATAGCATACCGGAGATGGACCCGGTAGGATGGGAGTAGATTTTTGACGAAGGCTTCCACTAGGGCCTTCTCGCCGGGCTTGTCGACCAGCTTCACACTCTCGGCCCTCCATCTTTGCAAGTATTTTGTGAACCCTTCTTTGGCCTCTTGAGCCATGACCTCCAAAGTACGCATTGTAGTCTGGATTTCAGTGCTATCGGCGTAGTTCCGAGTAAATTCGGTCGCCACATCATCCCAAGTCTTGTATTTCTTGGGATCGAGCCTGTAGAACCAGGCCCTGGGATGCTTCTCTAAAGAGGAAGGGAATAGGTGCCTGAACATGGCGGACTTTACCCCTTTGACCGCCATGAAGTCTTTGAAGGCCCGGATATGATGGACCGGGTCTTCGATACCCTCAAACATAGGAATTCCCGTCAAGTTGAGGTTGGCAGGTAGCTCGTTATTCAAAGATGAATAAATGCGAGCATTTTCGGAGTGGATTGAGTTGCTTGTCGATAAGTGAACTTGCTCCTTGAGCCTGCAAACAACACTGACCAATTCGGCTATGGGCCCAGTGGGCTCAGCTTCTGCAACAGGGACCGTCTTCTCCACAGTGCTCAGGCGAGTGTCCAAAATTGCTTAGTTAGCAAGGATGGAGGTCAGTTGAGTCTCGATCTTGGTTAGGGCATCTTTCAACTCTTCCATTTTGCGTTGATGTCGGGTTGCGGGTGGCCTGTCTGTAAGAACACCGCGTAATCAGAAACTGGCCCGAATCCCGGAATAGCAAGCACATCCCGAACAACACTAAAAGAGGAAATGACTCGAAGAAAGACACCTAGACGGGTGACTTGTGGAGAGTGGGCCTTCCTTAGGATTCGGCGGGTGGGCCTAGTCCTGTTCGAAAGAAGGTTCACGTGAGACATCCCCAGACTTTTGACTCGATTGTGTTGACGGGCCTTCCTTCGTAAGAGTATGTCCTACTTAGTTGGGCCCTGCCTTAGTCTAATAAGGCGGACTGGGATAGGGAATAAGCTCGTGATGTAAGATCGATAGAGCTTCGACGCTAGGGAAACTTGACAACTTAAGACATGACTCGACACTGCTAAATATGGGAAGTCCTAAGAGGAGGGAAGTTTTGAAAATTGATTGTTTTTGAAAGAGTCCGAGAAAACTCGGTTGAGGGCCCAATTTTCGAGAAAAAACGAAAGAGCATTGGGCCGTGGGTTTTGAAAATAATTTTGAGTTTTGAATTGGGCAGCATACCGTCTAGAAAATAGGCCGTTTTGAGTAAAATCATAAGTCCTAAATTCAGCATGTTCCGGGTTATGAAATCGAATGTCTTGAAAAAGATGCAATTTTTGAAAAGTTGACATTTTTGAAAACGACACGGAAACCAAGTAGCACGTAGTCACACAAGCATTATAACGACGTCATGTATGCTCTACACTAAGTCTCGGTCGATCTAAGAGGGTCTATACCAGTGTACATAGTCTAGACGTTGATCGGGACGGACTCTCTAAGTCGAATTGAGCTTAGAACATCCCGCGAAACCCACTCGAATCGACTACGGACACCTTTTGACATATCCATATTGGAGTACATCAATGGTATAGTGGGACGTCGGTCACCAGTACCGGCCCGGGAAAATATGGGTTATGCATGAACCATAGAACTAACACGCGTATTGTATTTGTCAAACGATTTCTATTCGAGTCTCACCCTGAGGATGCCGATGGTAAGTCACACATCAGTTAATCCCCAGCGGAGTCACCAAATTGTGGACATGACATAGGTCCACCCCGACGCGGTCACGCGCGGGTTTGGGTAGGCGAATGAATCTCCATATGAGAATGGATCGAATTGAAATTTAGGTCTATGTGGAGTCGCCACCGAATTTTGTGGTTATTCGGAACCATTCGAGCCCACTCTATGTCGTAGTGGTCCGTATACAAAATACGGCCCATTTCCGATGTCAGAGTTTATTGGGCTCGTCCCTTTGCATTTGATACCAATACCGACATTATCGGATATTGTGTATTGAATGACTCTCGTGCGCCAACGGTTTCGGGCATCCGGAAATCGAGGTTCTGAGTAAGGGGTGAGGGTACGTGTTGGGAAGCCCACAAAGGACACCCAACCCCGCCCGCATATTAGCGGCCTCTACTAAGAATTCGAATGACTTTCCAATACGCATGTTAGTTGAACGGGAAAATGATATGCAAAGATTATTTTCCCTAAGCATGCGAATGGAATTGAAAGGGTTCCTACGTCAATTTAATGCAATTTGATTCTAACGTCAAAGTTGAATTTTAGCATGTGAGTTCATTTTAGTACAATAAAATAAACAAAAATAAATTGAGAAAAAAATAACAAACTTGTTAGTAGCGGTATAACGATAATAACAGTTTGCGAATAATGTAGTATGATGCATGGTTTTGAAAAGAATAGTAGGTCACGTGATGGATTAACACGTGTTGACCGAGGTCAAGGAAAAAAAATATATCGAGATCTAAAAAAAATGTTTTGTCTAAAAAAAAATGATGTTCGAAGAATAATAATAAAAAAGAGCGAAATTGTTTTCTTCGGAAAATTGATGATTTTATTAAATCGCGTACAAATATTGCGTAATTTGCACTCGACTTAATATTTTCGATATTCGTCGTATTCAATATTCGATTATGAAATCAATATTAAATACTTGGAATAATTTATACTCGATTTTAATTTTGATGCTCGTCATATCCCATATCCGATTATTGAATCGGTATGAAATGCTAGAGCGAAAACTTGAAGAAAATAATATAAGTCGTTTTAAATTAACTAGCACGATATAAATTTTCTCCGCGTTTATTAATGTCGTAATTAATTCAATTGAATTAGAGGACATCTATATTAGCATCAACGAAAATCGTGTTAATTAATTTATTTGACTAAATCATTAGATTCGACATCCAATTATGGAATTGGTATCGAATCTAATAGATCGACACCTTAAAAAAAACTCGCCTTGATTCCCTCCGCATCCCGACATCATAATTAATTCTTGCGAATTGTTTGACGTCGGATCCGCATCAACGGGTTTCGACCCTTATTAAATATAATGCTTGTTTTTGAAAATTAATGTAAATATATGACTCGAACAATGATGAAAACGAAATTAAAAAAAATATTGTTTAAGTTAACTTATCTCAATAATCAAATAATCGGGGTATTGGAACAAGCGACCGTCAACGCTGTGTGCAGTACACTTGTACATTCGTGTTTCCTTATTCTGATACCCCTCTTATTCGACACAAATCGATATGTATTTTAGTGTTTTGTATTAGTTATTATCGATATTAGAATGCAAGGAACGAAATAAAACAAAAAAAAAACGCGAAAAAGATGAAGATGACGAGAGGAAGAGAGGAAGGAGAGAAAGGGGTTTTGACACCCTCAACCTACATGTTCTTGTCTCGGAACGGACTCGTAACCGTGGCTTTACACAAGAGTCTTCGAGGTTTTATGGAGGTTAAGTTATGGTGGCTCGGGATTGATTCCTAAAACTAGGTTTAGGGTTGTGTAGGATTGCTAGGGTTTGATTATGGTTGTATGTGTAAGATTAGGGTTCTTGAGGTTGTGAAAAAAGTTGTTTAATGTATTGCTTGGGGGTTGCTTATATAGGCAAGGCTATACATCCCCTAGCTAGGGTTAGGTGCTCCGGGTAGCCCCCGGGCTTGGTTGAGTAGCACGGTCCGTCCGGTCGGGTCCATTCAATCGGGTGGGTCAGTTGTAGTGTGAAGGTCTGTCTTTTTGGATTGTACATTGGATGTTTTGTGGGTTTTGATTTTTGAGTTGGACCCTTGATACCTGGGTGGCTGTTTCGTATGTGTCTCGGAACGACTTTGACCGGGGTTGGCCCTAATCGCTAAAAGTCGGTTTTATTTTGTAGACACCCGCATTTTGACTGCCAGGTGTCTATGGTAGTCTCCGACAAACACCCGATGATGATCGGACGCAAACGTGACTTGGTATAATCGGATTTGGGCTCGGAATCAATAATATCTGACATGGACTTTTAGCGGAGTAATAATCTCACAAAACAGACCTCAAATCCAGGCCCAGTGGGTCGTTCCGAGCAAAATAAGACTAATTTGGGCCAAAACCGACACCAAAAATAAATCCCGTCTTCTAGCGACCGGGTCAAAACCCGGTCAAGGACGAACCCGTCACACAAATCAGCCAAATTCAGCTTCTAGAAGATGGCGCCCAAATCAGAATTCAAAAAGCAAAATCAAATCAAAAGGTCAACCCTTCCTAAATTAACTCAACTCACCCAACTCCCTTCACTCACTCTATAAATACCCCCTAACCCTATTCATTTTTCAGATTTTTGAAGCCTTTGGAAGAGCTTAAAAAAGAGCCTTTACAACCCTCATTTACCCTACAAATTCTACCCTAATCCTCCTAAGCATCCCACACTACAACCCTAAGCAAAAACCATACAAAAAACCGAGCCATTTTGCTCTCAAACAAACCGGCACACACACACACATATACACACCATAACTCACATTCATCCTCGATACTCCGGCGTTCCGTCGCTATTTACGAGTCTATTTCCGAGGCCTATACCAAGCATGTATGTTGAGGGTGTCCTAAACCCCATCTCGATCCTTTTTTACTTTGTTACTATTTACATTTTCGTGTTATTTATATTATAATTATACTAATATCGTAATACTTACACTAACACAACGCTAACATTTTTATTTCTCGCATACTAACATTTCATTTCTCGCATACTAACTTTATTTTCTCGTTATTAACACTATAATACCGTGTATATATATATATTAACACTAGTTTTCGGTTTCAAATACGTTTAACTACGACGATCGCCTAAAGTCCGTCTAATCCCTTTACGAGTAACGACGGAGGTGGAGCCCTTTTGAGGAGCCCCGCCCCAATGTTCTCAAGGGCGTGACGTGATTGTAATCGGTCGTAGTTGAACGCATTCGATCCCATTTCAATTAGTACGAAACCCGTTGACACGAAAATCGACATCACATAATCCGAAAGGGTTAGTTTCGGTCGTGACGTAGAGGGATACAATTTCGTCACTAATTCAAAATTCTTAATCTATAAAAAACATAAATCGAGTAAGTAAACCCGCATTAGCACGTGATTATAAAAATTGACGAGTTTTTGACAAATAAAAAGGCACCCGACCAGACCCACGCGCGAGTCGCGCGACCAGCCATGCGACTCGCGGGCAGGCCTGATTGGCCGAACTCACTTTTTCTTTTTCTTCCGACTTTCTACCCTTTCCGGTCCTTACATTAATATGCGACCTTCGCGACATACGACCATATTTTAAAACTCGTCTTTGCTTTACGACTTTTTAGTCAACGCGTGTAAAGACCATCACGTGAACCCATTTTTTTTCTAAAACTATATCACGACACCCAAAACGACTTTGATCGACGGTCTCACACTATTAATTTTTGTGTCGATGACTCTTTAGTCGTATCCGACACATAATTAATTTAGACTTCATTTTTAGAGATGATAAGTCGGGACAAGACATCGAGGTTCGAGATCGGGTTAGATTCACGCCTAGGTCTCGAACCTCCGTCCTTTGATTAATATGCAATATAATGCGTTATTAATTAAGGTTCGTCCGTCTAACTAATTTACGATCTAGCGAACATTTATTATATACGGGTCTTTGTCGAGTCGTGTATTTTATTTTTCGCTTTTCTTATTCGGTTTTTTATTTCTTTTAATCGTTATAATAATCGTTGTATTGTGAATTCCGGGTTGTATTTCCGCCCGTGTAACTTGTACGTTACTTATTTTCGAGTTTCGTTTATTTACTTGCTTATCGCTTTATCAATGAACCTCGCATGCTAAATTACTTCGACCATAATTAGATGCATTAAATGACGTAATTCATATAATTCACATGCTTAGCCCGAAAACGCTGTTTGCATATCATTTCATCATTTTACTAGCGCGCGTACACGAACACGAACGGTGTCTTAGTAAAGGCCGCCATGTGCGGGCGGGGTTGGGTGTCCTTAGTGGGCTTCCCAACACGTACCCTCACCCCTTACTCAGAACCTTTGGTTTCCGGATGTCCGAAACTCTTGGCGCACGAGAGTCATTCTTTACACGATACCGGTGTAGATGGTATCGGTATCGCAATGCAAAGGGACGGGCCCCATAAACTCTGAAATCGAAGTGGGCCGTACTTTGTGTATAGCCCATGACGACATAGAGTGGGCTCGTATGGTTCCGAATAACCACAAAATTCGGTGGCGACTCCATTTTGACTTAAATTTCGAACCCGAGAACAATCTCACCACGAGATTCATTCGCCTACCCAAACCCGCGCGTGGCCGCGTCGGGGTGGACCTACGTCATGTCCACAATTTGGCGACTCCGCTGGGGATACCTGATGTACCACATGTCATCGGGGTTCCTAGGGTGAGACTCGAAGAGAAATCGTTCGAATATTAATGTACGCGCATTAGTTTAATGATTCATGCATAACCCAAATTTTGCCCGGGCCGGTTACTTGTGACCGACGTCCCACTATACCACGGTGCATTTCTACATGGGTGCGCTAAAGAGATCGATGGTGGAACTCGTCTCGGTTTCGCGGCATGTCCTAAGACCAACTCGGTTTAGGGAGTCCGTCCTTCACACGAGAAAGCCATCGTTGTTGGTATAGACCCTATTTTGACCGACCGAGACTTAGTGTAAAGCATACATAAGCGTCGTTATAATGCTTGCTTGACTACGTGCTACTTGGTTTCCGTGTCATTTTTCAAAAACCGTCATTTCAAAAAATGCATCTTCCCAAAAATACCAAATTTTGAAAAAACCCGAAATAATGTCCGTTTCGGGACCCGTCTTTTCAAAATATCCAATTTTCAAAAACTCGGAATGCCGCCGAAATTTAGGATCAACGATGACTCAAAATATCCTTTTCTTTAGTCGGCATGCCGTCCGTTTTAACTCTCGAATTTCCGAAGCCACCCTGATTTTCTGAATTCTTCAAAATTCTAATCTCGGTTTTCGAAACTCTTTTTCAATTCTCGGAAATTCACCCATCTTATATTCAAATTTCAAGCGTCCAACCTCCCTAGTGAACCTTCTTTATTATAGGACCTACCGTCTAGCCGTGTGTCGGGTCTTTGCATAGTTTGTCGAAGGTCTATAGCGTCGAAACTCCGTTGATCCTATATCACGAGTTTCCCCCCTTTCCCGAGTCCGCCTTATCGGTTAAGGCACGACCAACCCGCGTAGGGCATACCCCTACAAAGGAAAGTCCGTCCATACACTCGAGTCAAAAGTCTGGGGAAAAAGTCTCACGTGGACCTTCCTTCGAACGGGATTAGGCCCACTAAGCCGAAGTCCTAAGGAAGTCGTCCCACCTACGACTCATCCGTCTAGGTGTCTTTCTCGAGTATTTAGTTTTCTTTCCTAGTGTCGCTCGGGATGAACTTTCTTTATGATTCCAAGATCTGGGTTTGGTTACTGATTACACGGTGTTCTTACAGACAGGCCACCGGCAACCAGGCACGCCCGCAAGATGGCTACTTTGAACAGTCTGCAAACCGCTTTGGACGCCATGGTCGCGAAGCAAACCGACATTGAAGCCCAACTGACTGAAATGAGGGCTGGCCAAGTGGCCATCGTTGCTCGCCTAGCTACAGTAGAGCAAGGGACTCCTAATGTCGAGACCACTGGGCCTCTAGTTGAACTGGTCAGCGCAGTCCGCCGACTAGAAGAACAAGTCCATTTGACTGGGAGTAACAGTATCCACCGGGAGAATAGCCGAGAGTACTCCACGGTGAGTGACAAACTACCCGCAAACCTGAACCTTACAGGCTTGCCCATGTTTGAGGGAACCGAAGACCCGTTACTACATGTACGGGCCTTCAAGAAATTCATGGCCATCAAGGGAGTGGATTCATCCATGTTTAAGAACCTCTTTGCTGCATCTCTCGAGAAACACCCACGGGCCTGGTACTACAGGCTAGACCCGAAGAAGTTCCCTACCTGGGATGATGTAGCCACCGAGTTCGCTCGGAACTATGCTGACAACACCGAGATCCAAACCACAATGCGATCTCTGGAGGTTATGGCCCAGGAGCCGAAGGAAGGTTTTACTAAATACCTTCAACGCTGGAGGGCCGAGAGTGTGAAACTAGTTGATAAGCCCAATGAGAAGACTTTGGTGGAGGCTTTTGTCAAGAACCTCCTCCCTTCCTACCGGGTTCACCTCCGATATGTTGTCATACCCAATTTCACCACCCTTACTGAAATGGGCATGAGGATCGAAGACGATCTGAGACTTGAAGGCCTCACTAAGGCCGCTAGCAAAGGGTACCAAGGGGCTTCTTCCTCTACCACTAAGCCCCAGGCTGCAACTCGCAGCATTTTTGACGCGGTTAATCTACTAGATGCCCCGTCCAAGAAAAACACCCCACCTCAGGTTTTCACTGATATAGGTACCACATATACCTATGCCTTACAAAGGCTGTCCTCCAAAAGCCTAATCCAACCGATAGGCCCAACTCCTGAAGTTCCGGTCGAACGACGCTCCAAGAACTACAATGCTCAGGCCTATTGCCAATACCACCGGGGCAATGGGCATGACACCGAAAAGTGTTGGAAGCTGAAGCACTTGATTCAGGACCTGATCGAGAGCGGTAAAATCCCGCTACCCGGAGATAAGCCAAGCAACAAGGAGAACCCTTTCAGCTCCCATGCCATCTTTACCAGGGAGGTGATTGATTGCTCTCACCTTATCTCTCCATTTATCCCGCAAGTGAACGGGATCTGGGTTGATGACGAGGATGATGTCTACCTCGCTAAGGGGGAAACCGTTCCCATCACCCCTGAACAGGTTCGCGAGGTCAAGACTCGAGTCCTAGCCAGTAACAACCTAGGTCGTCCCTATTTAGCCACAAGCACTAGGGACGTCCCCATCCCGACAACCATCACCGATCCACTCGGGATGGAAGTCGCCCCTGAAGAGCCGACCGCTGAAACGGCCATTATGAAGCAACTGAAGAGAACCCGAGTTGACCTCACTATATGGCAACTTCTTGTTAGCTCTCAAGAACATCGAGAAGCACTTACAAAGGCTCTCGATCAAGTCAAGATCGACTCTTTGGCTACCCCTGCTGAAATGGTAGCCACGGTCCTACCCCACCTAAAGGGTAAGGCCAAAGAAGGAGGCTCAATGATCACCTTCTCTGAAGCCGACTTGCCACCGTTCGGGGCCTCCCACAACCTGGCCCTTTACATCACGGTGATTTGCCGGGGAAAGTACCTCCCGATGACCCTAGTCGATGACGGGTCAGCCGTGAATGTCCTTCCTCTAAGGACCGCCAAAGCCCTCGGCATTACCGAGGCTGACTATATCCCGACCGCTCAGACCATCCAAGCTTTTGATGGGAGCCCAAAGTCGGTAGCTGGGGCCATAAAACTGACCATCATAACGGGCCCGATAGAGAAAGAGCTCGAATTCCAGGTGATTGATGTCACCTCGTCATTCAACTTGCTCCTAGGAAGACCGTGGATCCACGCGGTCAAGGCGGTGTCCTCCACCCTCCACCGAAAGATCAAAATGCCTCTACTCAACGATGTTATCACTTTAGAGGCAACCCCGATGACCGTGGCTAGCTGTAACGCAACGGGCCGCACGGACCTCTGGGGGTTCGACTTTGTGGGGATGATCGAGGAAGAGTACCTTTTCCGACCTTACTTCACCACAAGCATTGACACAATGCTCCAAAACCTAGGGTACCTTCCGGGGGCTACCTCTCGACCCGACCTTCCAGCTGGGAAGATCATCGAGGTCCTTAAGGACGAAGACTCTCACTTCGGCCTTGGCTATGCCATCACCCCGGACAACGTTGTCCGAGCAGGAATCGAAAAAGCCTGCAACATCATGAAGGGTATCCACTTGAGCCCTTATAGCCCACGGTTGTCTGACTACTTTGTCACACCCGTATTTGGGGCTGTCCAGGTTGGGCTATACCAACCCAATGCTACGCACCTCGGGACCCACTCGGCCCGGGATTGCAACTACATCCCGGATGATGTGTTCGCCCTCATCCAGTCTGATGAAGCCAATGATGTTGAGCCCGCGCTGGGGCTGCTCTTCGGGGAAGACACCATAGCCCCGACCCCAAAAGAAGACTTGGTCAACCTGATTCTCCGCAGCAACAGGTTCGACCCGACCAAGCTGATCTCGGATGTTGGTTCCGAGACGGGAAAAAGGGCCTGGAGGAAGACTGTCAAGTGGACTGACAGTCAAGGGAAGATCTACAAGCTGGTCACCGGAGAGGGAGACATGCCTGAGTCTGAGTCCGAGTCTGAGTCGGAGTCTGAGTCAGAGTCTGAGGTCGAGTCTAGGGAAGCCGGTGCTAGAGTCACTCCTGTAACCCCTCTCCCTTCTATCATTCCTGCTGCTGGCACTTCGGGGTCTGTCCCGAGTGCCTTACCAATTCCGCCACTGACCAATGATCAGATGGCTGCTCTCTTTGAGCTGTTTTCCAAATTTTCAATCAATAATAACAACCGTTCTGCTTACGACTTGTCTCTTTTAAATTCTACTTTCAAAAATGTTTTGTGCTATGACATTGAGAAATCCGACGAACAGGTAACCTTACCTCCACATCTGATCGAGCAACTAGAGCAAAGGGAATCCCGGAACCCGGTAATCGAAGAGACCGAGTCCATAAACGTGGGAACAACCTTAGAGCCTCAGATACTTAAGATGGGGTTATCCTTAGATCCCGAGGAGAAACAACAATTCATAAACCTCCTCCAAGAATTCAAAGATGTCTTCGCATGGTCCTACAAGGACATGCCAGGGATAGACCGGGAAATAGCTGAGCACCACATACCTATCAAAGACAGGTGCAAACCGGTCAAGCAGAAGCTTCGTCGAATGAGGCCCGAATGGTCTCTCAAGGTGAAAGAAGAAGTCGATAAACAGTTCAAAGCCGGCTTCATACAAGTGTCCGAGTACCCGGACTGGGTGGCGAACATCGTGCCGGTTCCTAAAAAGGACGGTAAGGTGCGGGTATGCGTAGATTTTCGGGATCTTAACAAAGCAAGCCCGAAGGATGATTTTCCGTTACCACACATCGATATACTGGTGGATAACACGGCCGATCATGCCCTTCTATCATTCATGGACGGGTATGCCGGATATAATCAAATCAAGATGGCGGAAGAAGATATGAGTAAGACTACCTTCACTACACCTTGGGGTACTTACTGCTATACCGTCATGTCATTCGGCCTCATTAATGCCGGGGCCACATACCAAAGGACCACTACCACTTTATTACACGACATGATGCATAAAGAGGTAGAAGTTTATGTGGACGACATGATCGTCAAGTCCAAAGAACGGGACGGTCACATCACCGCCCTAAGAAAATTCTTCACCCGATTGCGCAAATACAATATGAGGCTAAACCCTCAAAAGTGCAGTTTCGGGGTAACGTCAGGCAAATTACTGGGTCATATCGTTAGCCAACGAGGTATCGAGGTCGACCCAGCTAAAATCAAAGCCATCACCGAGATGCAAGCTCCTAAAACCGAAAAAGAAATAAGGGGATTCCTCGGGAAAGTCCAGTATATTAGTCGATTCATTTCCAAACTAACCATGGTATGTGAACCAATTTTCAAGAAACTGAAAATAGGGGAACGAATACTATGGGATGACAAGTGCCAAGCTGCTTTTGACAAAATCAAGGAAATTCTGTCTGCTCCGCCAGTCTTAATGCCGCCTCAGCCCGGTTTGCCTTTGTCGTTATACCTAACAACGATCGAGACAGCCATGGGGGCTATGCTGGCCCAGACGGTTAACTCCGAAGAAAGAGCCATCTATTACATCAGCAAGAAGTTTTTAGAGTATGAGTGCAAATATACCATGCTCGAAAAGACGTGTTTGGCTTTAGTCTGGGCCACTAAGAAGCTCTGGCACTATATGCTTAGCTACGAGGTCCATGTCCTATCCAAAATGGACCCCATCAAATATCTCTTCGAAAAACCCATCCTCAATGGCCGAATTTCTAGATGGACTCTAATGTTGGCAGAGTTCGACCTAAAATTTGTGCCATTAAAGGCCATTAAGGGACGGGTGGTAGCTGAATTCCTCGCTGACAGCCCGGTAACCGAAGAAGGACACACCGACACCTGGTCCTTCCCAGACGAAGATATTTTCCATACCGATGCCGAAACATGGGATTTATACTTCGATGGAGCATCTAATTTTCGGGGGTTCGGAGTCGGGATCCTCCTAATCTCACCAAGTGGAGAGCATACTCCCGTCTCCATCAAACTGGACTTCGATGTTACCAATAATGCAGCAGAATACGAAGCATGCATTTACGGGCTACAAGCCGCCGCTAACCTGGGGATCACAAATCTCCGGGTACATGGTGACTCATCCTTGGTCATTAACCAAGCCCTGCAAAAATGGAAGACTCGGAATGCTAATCTCGTGGCCTACCAGGCACGAGTAAGGGGTCTCGAGAAACAATTCCAGAAGGTAGAATATATATACCTACCTCGGGAAGAGAATCAGTTTGCGGATGCACTTTCGAAATTGGCATCTCTGTTAAATATTCCCGACAACGTGACCAGTATGCCAATTTGCGTCGAAAGACGGTCCGAGCCGGCATATATTCACGATATTGAAGACATTGAGATAACTGATCCCGAACCATGGTACCAGGCTGTGCTGAAATACCTGGCAAACGGAGAGTATCCTCCCGGGACGGAAGGTCGAGCCAAGAAAGCCTTACGAAGGCTAGCCACTCAGTTCATCCGTACCGATGACGGACAGCTGTACAAAAAGACGGCACAAGGAGCTCTTCTCCTTTGTGTTGATAAGTATAAGGCTGAGAAGGTCATGGGCGAAGTGCATGATGGTGAAAGCGGCCCACATATGAATGCCCACATGTTGGTCCGAAAAATCATGAGGCTCGGTTATTACTGGAATACTATGGAGGCCGACTGCCAGTTATATGTCAAACATTGTCATAACTGTCAAATCTTCGGCAATGTGCAACATATGCCGTCATCTTTGCTCTATACCATGACGTCACCCTGGCCGTTCTCAACATGGGGTATCGACATAATCGGGAAAATAAATCCCTCTGGTACTGGTGGGCACTGTTTTATTTTAGTAGCTATCGACTATTTCACCAAATGGGTCGAAGCTGAATCATATCGCATTCTCAATGCTAAGCATGTCGCCAAATTCAACCAGAACAAGATAATATGTCGGTATGGGATCCCACATGAATTCATCAGTGATCACGGGACTCATTTCCAAGCTGAGACCGCAACCTTGCTGACTAAATATAAAATTCAAAGGCACACGTCCTCGCCTTACCGTCCCCAAACGAATGGAGCAGTGGAGGCAGCCAACAAAACAATTGTCACCATACTCAAAAAGATGGCTGATAATTACCGGGACTGGCCCGACAAAATACCTTTTGCCCTATGGGGGTACCGGACGTCAATTCGCACCGCAACCGGGGCAACACCATATTACCTAACCTACGGGATGGAAGCAGTCCAGCCCGTCGAATTGGAGGTACCGTCCCTCAGAATTCTGCTAGAAAGCCAAGTACCCGAGGCTGACTGGGTTCGAGCGCGGTATGACTCGTTGGTTCTACTAGATGAGCGACGAAATCGTGCCCTCAACAATATCCAAATCTACCAGAAGAGGATCCAACGGGCCTTTAACAAGAGGGTAAGGCCCAGAAACATTAAAGAAGGGGATCTAGTCCTTAAGTCTATTCGAGCTTTACTACCAGTTGACCCAAGGGGAAAATTCAAACCCAACTGGGCTGGGCCATATCTGGTAAAGAAAATATTATCAGAGGGAGCAGTGACGCTGACGGACCTGGACGGGAATGAGTTCGTCAACCCAACCAACCTGGACCAGCTGAAGCGTTACTACCCTTAGCCATTTCTCAATGTCATTAGCAAAATTTATCAAAATCTTTTTTTACAAAAAACAAGTCAATGAGCTAGAATTACTCATTCTACTGTCACAAAACATCTTGAACCATTAGTCTTGGTGTAATTCGAGATTGCAAATTTACTAAGCCTGAACTACGTTTGGTTTGATTCTGCTAATTGCGGATACGTAGGCAGCCCCTCAAAAGGGCACAACCAATGCAATCGAGAAAAGACAGGAACGATTTAATAATAAACTTTCTTTATTAATTCAAAAAAAAAAAACCGATAAACTCGGGAGATTACAAAATGCAGGAATTCAAAAATACAAAAAAAACACACAACCAAAAATAATAATAATACTTAAATAGTAATTAAGCTAAAGGACTCGGCATTCAGGGCATCTTGCCCTTCCCCTTGTCCTTGGCCTCCTTAGCCGTCCATTGGCGACGACGCGGAGGGGAGCGTTCCCGAATCACCACGGGAACCTCTCTGGCTCGGGCTCGCCCGTTTGAGCCAGAATCCTCCATCACCTCGATAGGCCCAAGTCGGGCCCTCACGGCCGCAGGAAGCCGGTCACGCGGGCCCAGTCGGTCCCGGGCCGCCAGCCTAGGCCCAAGGCGTCTCTCCAAATCAGTCTGGGGGCTTGGCCGCCCCCGTTTGCTGCTAGAACCGACCTCCTTAGATCGAGTCTTAGTTTGTGACTTAAGACCCGACTCTTCCCGGGCTGCAACTTCAGGAATATTTCCCCCAACGAAGAGATCCCTGTTATCTTTCGCCGTCTCGCGGCGAACCAGTTCAAAGGCCTCATCAAGCTTTAAGGCCTTGCGAGCTTCCTCGGACTCCTCAGAAGTCCATTTCTGGTAAGCCCTTGAAACCCAAGCGGATTGGCAAGGGCTTGGTATAGTCCATGTAGGACGAGTGAACCATCTTTGCAACCAGGTGTCGCACATAGCGTCCGTCAGTTGAAGCGAGACGCTGATGATGGCTTCAGTCTCAGGAATGCGCTGAGACGAACCGAACTGCCTCAGGATGCGGTCCGGGTAAATGTGAACTGTCCAGTCAAGGGACAGAATCACCAAATAGCGAGCTTGGTCTCTCTTGGCCAGCCCCGTCAGCCTAGAAAGAAACCACCAAGCGACAGTCCACCTTATAAAGGGTCCCCCGTGGAACACCAGCTCCTCATCCCAGTAAGCTCGGTTTATTAGATGACTCGAGCTTATCCGCCGCCTTCGGGAGCTAAGCTGACTGCTCCGATAGTTGGGAATACTCGGAGGGGGCTCTATGATTGATAGCCGCTCCGACAGCCATATCTGATAAAAGTACACGAATTTTGTAAGCAACAGAAGAATGCGCCAGATAACTTTCAAGGATCCCGCGAAAAAAAAAAACAACGCGAGATTTATACCTGCAGGATACGGGTACTCCCCGTCAGTGGTCGGGTCGGGTCAAGTCGCCTAGCATCTAGACCCATGATAATCTCCCCGGTGGCTAGCTAGGCAGGGCTATGACCAGTCTCCATCTGATCAACCACCCCAATCAACCTAATTTGACCCCTGCATGAGTCAAGTTTCATCAGCCCTTCAAAGACGTAACAGTGCAGCATCCAAAAGGCGAACGCCCTACGCCTGTGAGTAGGGGTGGCCCTCACATCCCGGCTGTTCATAAACTTGTCGGCCAGGTCGAACAGGGAAACATTATCTCCCTGCACCATCCGATCTGTCTCGGCATGAGACAGACCCAAAAATTCCCTTAGCCTCCTCCTCGGATCCGGGTAGAACGAGGGAATGGCAGGCTGGACAGCTAGGCCCCAATCTCCTATGGCTGCAACTTCCTCGGGAAGAGGGCATATCTCTCCCCGTGGGAATGCGAAGACGTGATGGGTAGTATCCCAAAACGACAGACAGGCGTCCAAGAAGTGTGGGTCAACTATCAGTCGTTGAAAGGGAAACAGACTGACAATTCCCATCTGGGTCAGCCGAATCTTTTCCTCGTCCCGAAAGTATTGGGACCAGGCAAGAAGCATGGCGGTTAAATGATCGATACCCATGACAGAAGTTTCTAACTTTCTTGAAAGTCTAAAAGATTTTGAGAAGGATAAAAGAGAATTTGAGTTAGGATGTAAAAAGCTGAAGCAGGGAAACCTATATTTATAATAGGAAACCCCACCTGTAACCCTAACTGCTGTGCCTCCTCAGCTAACCTGGGCCCTTTGCGCGCGCAGGCCTGGCTTCAAACAAGAAACCCAGAATAGGAATCAAGTCGTCCCGAGCTTTCCTAAAATTCTTTTTAAAATTTTCTGTGTCAAAAATTATGATAATATTCTTTTTCGAAAATCGTGGCATTTTCAAAATTTCAATACCTTTCCTCCCCAGCGCGAGTCAATATTTTGCCTATGTGTTACATAGAAATTGTTATGTGTCAGCATACAGGTACACCCCAGACTTCAGAAGCAAGTCTCCACAGAGCTATTTTATCCCTCAGCTTAAGTCGGTGATTCCTCCGAAATGCTACATCCAAGGCAGGATGTGTCGGCATACGGGTACACCTACATCCCCAAAGGCAATTTTGACTCCCCACGGAGCTACCATCATCAGGACAGGTACAATCCTCTGCTTATGGCTGGTGAGCCCTTCACGCAAGTCTACTGGACTATAAACGACCCGACCGGAAGGCTGCCAGGTCGTAATCCTCGATTGGCCTGGTAGCTACTCTGACTTTCGCCTTGTCCAAGCCTCAGTCAGAGTGGGGGCTCCATAGACACCCGCATTTTGACTGCCAGGTGTCTATGGTAGTCTCCGACAAACACCCGATGATGATCGGACGCAAACGTGACTTGGTATAATCGGATTTGGGCTCGGAATCAATAATATCCGACATGGACTTTTAGCGGAGTAATAATCTCACAAAACAGACCTCAAATCCAGGCCCAGTGGGTCGTTCCGAGCAAAATAAGACTAATTTGGGCCAAAACCGACACCAAAAATAAATCCCGTCTTCTAGCGACCGGGTCAAAACCCGGTCAAGGACGAACCCGTCACACAAATCAGCCAAATTCAGCTTCTAGAAGATGGCGCCCAAATCAGAATTCAAAAAGCAAAATCAAATCAAAAGGTCAACCCTTCCTAAATTAACTCAACTCACCCAACTCCCTTCACTCACTCTATAAATACCCCCCTAACCCTATTCATTTTTCAGATTTTTGAAGCCTTTGGAAGAGCTGAAAAAAGAGCCTTTGCAACCCTCATTTACCCTACAAATTCTACCCTAATCCTCCTAAGCATCCCACACTACAACCCTAAGCAAAAACCATACAAAAAACCGAGCCATTTTGCTCTCAAACAAACCGGCACACACACACACATATACACACCATAACTCACATTCATCCTCGATACTCCGGCGTTCCGTCGCTATTTACGAGTCTATTTCCGAGGCCTATACCAAGCATGTATGTTGAGGGTGTCCTAAACCCCATCTCGATCCTTTTTTACTTTGTTACTATTTACATTTTCGTGTTATTTATATTATAATTATACTAATATCGTAATACTTACACTAACACAACGCTAACATTTTTATTTCTCGCATACTAACATTTCATTTCTCGCATACTAACTTTATTTTCTCGTTATTAACACTATAATACCGTGTATATATATATATATATTAACACTAGTTTTCGGTTTCAAATACGTTTAACTACGACGATCGCCTAAAGTCCGTCTAATCCCTTTACGAGTAACGACGGAGGTGGAGCCCTTTTGAGGAGCCCCGCCCCAATGTTCTCAAGGGCATGACGTGATTGTAATCGGTCGTAGTTGAACGCATTCGATCCCATTTCAATTAGTACGAAACCCGTTGACACGAAAATCGACATCACATAATCCGAAAGGGTTAGTTTCGGTCGTGACGTAGAGGGATACAATTTCGTCACTAATTCAAAATTCTTAATCTATAAAAAACATAAATCGAGTAAGTAAACCCGCATTAGCACGTGATTATAAAAATTGACGAGTTTTTGACAAATAAAAAGGCACCCGACCAGACCCACGCGCGAGTCGCGCGACCAGCCATGCGACTCGCGGGCAGGCCTGATTGGCCGAACTCACTTTTTCTTTTTCTTCCGACTTTCTACCCTTTCCGGTCCTTACATTAATATGCGACCTTCGCGACATACGACCATATTTTAAAACTCGTCTTTGCTTTACGACTTTTTAGTCAACGCGTGTAAAGACCATCACGTGAACCCATTTTTTTTCTAAAACTATATCACGACACCCAAAACGACTTTGATCGACGGTCTCACACTATTAATTTTTGTGTCGATGACTCTTTAGTCGTATCCGACACATAATTAATTTAGACTTCATTTTTCGAGATAATAAGTCGGGACAAGACATCGAGGTTCGAGATCGGGTTAGATTCACGCCTAGGTCTCGAACCTCCGTCCTTTGATTAATATGCAATATAATGCGTTATTAATTAAGGTTCGTCCGTCTAACTAATTTACGATCTAGCGAACATTTATTATATACGGGTCTTTGTCGAGTCGTGTATTTTATTTTTCGCTTTTCTTATTCGGTTTTTTATTTCTTTTAATCGTTATAATAATCGTTGTATTGTGAATTCCGGGTTGTATTTCCGCCCGTGTAACTTGTACGTTACTTATTTTCGAGTTTCGTTTATTTACTTGCTTATCGCTTTATAAATGAACCTCGCATGCTAAATTACTTCGACCATAATTAGATGCATTAAATGACGTAATTCATATAATTCACATGCTTAGCCCGAAAACGCTGTTTGCATATCATTTCATCATTTTACTAGCGCGCGTACACGAACACGAACGGTGTCTTAGTAGAGGCCGCCATGTGCGGGCGGGGTTGGGTGTCCTTAGTGGGCTTCCCAACACGTACCCTCACCCCTTACTCAGAACCTTTGGTTTCCGGATGTCCGAAACCCTTGGCGCACGAGAGTCATTCTTTACACGATATCGGTGTAGATGGTATCGGTATCGCAATGCAAAGGGACGGGCCCCATAAACTCTGAAATCGAAGTGGGCCGTACTTTGTGTATAGCCCATGACGACATAGAGTGGGCTCGTATGGTTCCGAATAACCACAAAATTCGGTGGCGACTCCATTTTGACTTAAATTTCGAACCCGAGAACAATCTCACCACGAGATTCATTCGCCTACCCAAACCCGCGCGTGGCCGCGTCGGGGTGGACCTACGTCATGTCCACATATTTCCGATGTCGGTTTTGACCCAAATTAGTCTTATTTGATTGGAAACGGCCCACTGGACCTGGATTCGAGGTTGATTTTGTGAGGTTTGTACTCTGTAAGTGTGTTAGACAACAATTAATGGATTTGAACCCGTATCCGAGCGCATAGAAGCACGTTAGCGTCCGATCATCATCGGGTGTTTTTTGGAAACTGCCATAGACACCTGGCAGTCAAAATGCGGGTGTCTACACATATGCTCCATATATCGTGTCCTTTATCGTTTATACCTTTTAATTTTATTTGTCATATATATGGTCGAAACTTTAAAAAGTTGGCATTGTATCTCTCAAAAGTGTGGCATCTACACAATCCAAGTAATAGACGAGTTGGTGTTGGCTAAATCCCCTCTCCACTAAGAGATTAACTCTCTAACCAAGTTTTCCCTCCAAAACCACATCTTTACAATTACGGAAACACTAATTAAAGGAACAACAAATAACAATTAATTTTCTATAATCATGAAACTCATATCAATAAAACTACGAAATTACTTTTTCCTAACGAGCCTTCACTCAATCCTAACGAATTTTTCTAAGATTTTCCTATTCTACCCCTCTATAAAACTTTTAAGTTTTACACTAACATTCAATAAGTTTCTCATCCTTTATCAATTTACATAGTCAATTAACGCTTTCAAATTCGATTATGAATTCTAATTCAATCACAATCACGTTATATAAACCATTTATTAAGGAATACTTAATTAATTTTGATTTTTATTATTGTATTTTTATTATTTGATTAATTATTTAGTTTTAAATATTTAAAGTTTATACATACAAAAAATACTTCATAATATAAAACAAAAAAAAACAAAATTTACTTAGAAAAAAACCTCAAAAAAAGAAATTTTAAAAAAAAGAAATTAAAAAAAATTAAAAAATTAAAAAAAATCAAACTTACAGTATCCCTCCCCGAGCCCCACCAGTCACCCTAACTACCCTCACCAATCACCACCCACCACCACCCCAACCACCGTCACCCACCCACCACTACCCATCCGACCCCCACCGCCCAAATCGTCCCAGTCATCCCACCAATCCGACAACCCTGACCAGATCGGTTCCGCCCCAAACCGCACCCACTCACCGGAGTCACCGCCCTAGCCACCCAGCCCACTCCCCCACCGATCCCGACGATTTCGATGCTTATGTTGGTTCATGGGTGTGTTTATCGGGTTGGAGTTTGGGAATTTCTAGAGAGAAAAACATACAAATAAATTTTGATTGGAAGAAATGACAAGGATAAAACGGTAAAAAGTCGTTAGTATTGAGTAAAAGCTCGTTAGGAAAAAACACTCATTTGAACCACTCATTTTTTAAATAAAAAATACTCCCACCGAGTTTCTATCATTGACACGTATTCATTTTTGGGCTGAATTTGATCTTTTACCCACTTTCCATTTTAGGTTATAAATGTGTGGTTCACATTTACCAGCACATTTCTCTCTCTTCCTTCTTCTTTTTTGAACCACTCATTTTTTCTTCTTTATTTTTCACCCAAAAAACAAAGGGTTATTTAACAGGAATAATACCAACTTTGGGTGGTATTCCATCAATAAAACCAACTTTAATTAATACGGGAATAAAACCAAGTATGAGACATATTATACGAGAATGAAATACCCTTACCTGCTACCGCCTACACCCGTCAATATTACCACTAATACAAGCAATTCACTTTTTAACTTCATTAATTCTCAAAACTTCATACTTTAAACTTCAAACTAATCACTTCATCACTTCATCACTTCATCACTTCATCATTCACTTCGTCGAAGGTAATTTTTTACGAAACTTTTGTTTGTTTATCTTTTTCCGACTTTTCTACGTCCGTGTTTATAATTGATTATAATTAATTTTGTCGAAAATCAATTTTCATGGGTATTGTCAAGTTCATTCCTCAATCTTGTGGTTCGGCAATGTCAACGGTGAGTTTTCTTTTCATTTCCTCAAATCGATTTTTCTGGGTTGAACTTAGGTTTTCGATTTTTCTGGGTTTAACTTAGGTTTTCGAATTTTCTGGGTAAACTTAGGGTTTTCTTGTTGGTTTAATTTTGGGGTTTAAGTGTCCAATTAGTGTTTTTTTAATTGGTTTGATTAAAAACGTAGGTTGATCCAACCCTAAACCCTAAGCTAAAGTGTAGGTTTAGGAGAGAAAATTATATTTAGGGGAATGAAGAAGATGAAAGTGGTTGTTTATTAATAGTATGGGACCCACAAAAACCGACTTCATCCGGTCATTTAAGAGGCAGTTTCATTCTCGTATAATATGTCTCATACTTGGTTTTATTCCCGTATTAATCAAAGTTAGTTTTATTGATGGAATACCACCCAAAGTTGGTATTATTCCTGTTAAATAACCCAAAAACAAATGGGTCAATCATAAGAACTCGGAGGGAGTAGAAAAACGTAACCAAAAATATTCACAAGTTTTTTTTATCAACTTTGATTAAAAGAGCCAATTAATTATACTAAATATAAATGTCATTTTTTAATTTCAACTTAAAAATTGTCATTTTGTTTTTCCGTTTTTAAATATTCATTTATTAATAATATTAATAACATAATCTAAGATTCAACACAAAAGAAAAAATTGATAAAATTACTTTAATTTTATATTCCGTACTTATTTATATAATCCTTACAAAACCATGCAATTGCATGAATCTACACTAGTGTTAATTAGTCCACTCGATTCCGAGATTGAACAATTCATTTGTGCAAAAAATGGACATAGATTTAGCCAAAGATACGCGAAAAATTATTTCTATAAAAATTAAAAATTTGTCAGCAACATTTAGTCAATTGAAAGAAATTTTTACATGATATGGATCGAAATAATATCTACATATAAAGTCCTTGTGCACGAACAAACGACTAGTATATACTCCCTCCATTCAACTCCAATTTACCCATTTCTTTATGCACATTTGCCGAGACACATTTTAAATCGTTTATGTCTTTCAGTAGGTATTAGTAAAAATTATAATTTTTTTATATTCTTATTCTACTCGTCGAGATGAATCAAACAAGATCTACATGATAGTATTTTGTCTTATAGATTGTGTAGAATTTTGAAAATTCTTTTAGTTTGTGAATAGTGTCGAAAATCCTGGCAAATTGGAGTTGAATGGAGGGAGTATAAACTGGGCCGTTTGGTTGAGGGGCTATAGGAAAGGGAAAGGGACCTCCTTCATTACCTTTGTGGTGGTTTGTTTTAATTTTTTTTGCATTCTCTTTCCTCCTTAGCATTCTCTCCCACACCTCCATACTCCTCTAATTTCATTCCCCCACCTCCCAAGAGTTTGGATTTTGATTCATCATCCACCACCCTAAAACCACCGCCACTCCGGCACCACCACCAATGTCACCATCACCACCACCAATGTCACCACCATCACCACCAATCTCTTCACTACGCCACCCCGAGACCCGTCACCACCTCATCATTTCTATTCCCTATAATTTCTAAACAAACAACAAAGAAAATCTAAGGTAATCTCTTTTATTTCCTTTCCTTTACCCTTGTTTCCCATGTTTATTCCTTTTTCCGTGTTTTGACCAAACGCCTCCTAAGGGGTCGTTTGGTTCGCACAAAGCTATCGGTATGGAATGAGGAATCAGACCAGGGTGGTATAGGTTTGGAACTCCATTCCTGATACAGTGTGTTTGATTTATTTCTGGTATGAGTAATCTTAGGGGAAAAAAATATTTGTAATCTAAAGAAAAAAATGTTTTTAATAAAAACACTACTCCCTCTAAGTTTCTAACATTGCGTCATTTTCCATTTTGGGTTGAGTTTGATCTTTTATCCATCTTCAACTTTTGGTCATAAATGTGTGGTTCACATTTATCCACCAATTTCTCTCTCTTCCTCCTTTCTTTTTTAACCACTCATTTTCCTTTTTTTATTTTTCACCTCAAAAGCAAATGAGTAAATGATAGGAACTAGGAACTCGGAGGGAGTATTATTATTGTGATAGAATATTGTATTTTTTTACACATTTTTACTTGATTGAACAATAATGTGTTTTTTATATTTGTCATCTTAGGAAAATAATGCTTTAACCAAAAATTATTACTCCGTATTATTTTTGAGTAAGAATTATTTTATGCACGTTTTCATCATTGAGAAAACAAATGTTGGTTTGAATAATAATAAAAATGTATAAAAAGATTTCAATAAATATGTTTTGAAAACAAAAAAAATTATTGATTTGATACCAGGTATAACTCTCATACCAAAGGGTGGGAGTGGGTATGAGAAACTCATAACTCATTCCAAACGGCCCCTAACAGAGTTTTGGAGAAAGTTGTGAAACGTCGGGGTGACACGAGATTAGTTGCCTCAAATTAAAAGCTCAACCCTAGCTTCCGACTTGGTGTATTTTCACATCCAAACTCCCACCCTAAGGCCCTACTCTCCTATCTCTCTCTATCTCCTTGCTCACCTTGTTCACCATTAATTCCGGCATCCGCACCTCCGGTACGTCCCATCTTTCTTTAGATTTATCTGTAGTTGTATCGATTTCTGGGTGTATATTCAATATTCATCTAGATCCGAATTTCCGAAAAGCACAAGCTTGTTTCTTTCTTACAATCTGTGTGATACCCATCATAGAGACAAACGGCAAGGGCAAGATATTAGCAGCTCTAGCTGAATTGGATTGATATAAAGTCGTCATCGGAAGAAGAAGAAGAAGAAGAAGAAACGATGGTAGGTGGAAGAAAGGAGGAAGGGGGGTTTACAATCAACAACTCGAACGTATTCGCTGCATTAGATACCCTAAGGAAGAAGAAGAACAAGGATAAGAAGAGTGGTAGTGGGAGTAGCAAGGGTTCTTCTAAGCTGTCTTTGTCAAAAACCAAGGAGCAGGACCCCCAAGTTTATTGGCAGCCTACCCCTTTAAAGAATACTTCTTGGGCCGATGTCGATGAGGATGATGATGACGATTATTACGCCACTGCTGCCCCGCTCTCGTCTGCATGGGCTCCTGCCACTTCTCACCTTGGCAAAGACCCTGCTCCCCCTGCCGAGGTCTGCCCTTCTCTCCCTTGTATTTCTTCTGTATCCTTTAATCTCCATGATGCCCTCAATTTGTGATAGATTTCCCTGATATTATGCGCTAGAGGATGGTATAATTTGGAACCGAGGCTTTGAGATATGATTGGAGTAAACCTAAGTAACTATGTAGGAGTATTAGCGAACTGATGCACTTCTCCAACCATATTTGTGCAATTTTATTTTTTAAGCCGTTCAAGGACTTTTGCTAAATGTTACCGCAGCCCATGACCACCCGCCTTCCCTTCCATACACACACGGAATTATATCCAGAATCACATTGAATGACCTCCCTTTAATTTATTTAATTTTTTTTCAAAAGAAGCTTATATAGGTTTGTAAGTCTACTTTTCTTTGTTTCATCATCAGCCACAAGTGGAGGATAATGTCTTCGACTCAATTGGCAGTGAAATGTTTTTTTTAGCTTGATTAACATCATCATCGAGTAACATGTGTTACATAATAGAAAATTAGTTTTAAAATGTTTGTTTCTTGTTAAAGATAACGTACATCCAAATTTATTTGATTGTGATTTTTGAGTCCATCTTTTAGTGCTCATATAGTCATACACGATCGTGTGAACCCTGTGATTCCGTTGGTAGGAAACTTTTCAGAAGTATAGCTGCGATGTTCTAATATATCTTTTGGTTAAGATTGTCCTCCATTATTAACGTGGGGTAAAACATGGCATGGTTATGTTGAAAAACTGAAGTGTCCTGAGTGATGGGTGCTAATGTAAACTGTTAGTGTGCTATGGGTTCTTCATTTCCTCTGGTTTGGGGATGGGTATTCGGGATTTACATTCTGGATCTACGTTATTTTGAACATCTCATCTCTTTCAAGGTTTAGAGTGTGTGTAACTTCTTCCAGTTGGCCGAATGCCTCGCAGTACAAGCTAACCTACTTGTCTCTTTGTTTCCTGTATTTTGTTGGATCTCCTCTGCTTAGAAACAAATGGCTTAACAAGAAATTACGGCCCCTTCCATATGCGAAGAGGAACTGTCTCAAATGCCATTAGGTCTTGATATCATGTTGTCCTTCCATATGCCCTTGTTTGATTTTCTGTCAGAGGTGCTAACATAGTGCCATATAGTCCTAATGTTCTCGTATTTATGTGTCTTCTAATCTGTTTGGAGCTTCATTACTCTGATATATGATTAAGTGATTTCTTCCCTTCAAAATATCAGGAGAGTGAAAGTGAAGATGATATGCTTGACTTGGGAGATGAGGAGGTTGAGGAAGAACATGAGCATGAAATAGAGGTTCCTGCACACTCTGACACAGTTGTTGAGAAAGCTCCTCAAACTCCTGCTCCACCGAAAGAAGCGGAGAGACAGCTCTCTAAGAAGGAAAGGAAGAAGAAGGAGCTTGCTGAACTAGAGGCACTTCTTGCAGATTTTGGAGTTACAAACGACAACACTGAAGGTATACATACTTTAATCTCTTGTAGATCTTAGTTATAAAAAGAGGCCTCGGGTATGATCAGGTGCAAGGTTAGTTAGACACTAGTAAAAGCTCCTTAGAGTGTGTTTGGATATGATCAGGTGCAAGGTTAGTTAGTAACTAGTAAAAGTTCCTTAGGGTGTGTTTGGATATCAAAATAGGAGGGAAAGAGAGGAGATGGTAAGGGAGGGTAATGGAGGGCAATGAAGGGAAGGGAAGGGAAGGGAAGGGAAAATGGAGTAGGTGATTTTCATTCCAAATCTTTCATTTGTTAGATGGGATATATTTTGGCTCGAAGGAGGGAAATAGATGGATTCATTTTCCCTTCCCTTCGAATCCCTTCACCCCGTTTTGCAATAAGCCTATAATCCATTCCCTCATTTCAACTCTAAATCTCTCACTCCAAACACACCTTTAGGCCTTATAAGGCACATCTAGGAAGACACATGACCAGGTTAGTTCCTTTCTTCTAATGTATTCTACTTTTGCCTTTACCCTTTTATCCCTATCCTACATGTTATTCCTCTTTAAATCCCTAAAAGGTATTGTTGCTTTCATTTTTGAAAGTATAAATATGCTTTCAAAAGCAGTGCGAGAGTTCGTTGTTTCTTCGACTTCAATCGGAATATCGGATGTCACAGTGTGTGATAGTTCGTTGTTGGTCAGAGTTATTAACTTATTACTCTATATGTAAAGGTTTTGTGATTTTCGCTAAAATAAAGTGTGAAACTGTTGTGATGAACATCCTAAAGTCAGATATGCGATTCACAACTGTAAGTGAAGTGTCAATATACTCCGTAACAGTTATGGACATTATTTTTATTTTTTTCAATTCTGTATGACCCAAGTGCAAGATGCAATGAAGTACCATCAACTCCTTACTACTTTACGTTCTACAGGGGCTGCACAAGATAAGAAAACTGAGAACCAAAACAAAATAGGGGAAACCAACAATGGAGATAAGAACGACATAATACCTGCTGAGTCTAAAAGTGCTAAGAAAAAGAAAAAGAAGGACAAGACTTCCAAAGAAGCCAAAGAAAGTCAAGATCAGACCAACAACTCTGAGGCAGGTCCCGAGCAAACAGAGTCATCAGCTGGAAAAGAACAGGCAGAAGAGGATGCATCCTCTATTGATGTGAAAGAGCGCCTAAAGAAGCTGGCTGCTTCAAAGAAGAAGAAATCAAGCAAAGAGATGGATGGTGCGTCAAAGGCAGCTGCTTTGGAGGCCGCTGCACGGAATGCAAGGCTTGCTGCTGCAAAAAAGAAAGAGAAAAATCATTACAACCAGCAACCAGTCAGGTAGAACCACGATTCTTTGTTTGTAAACAGGTGATGAAGTGAGATTCCCTTTATGCCCTTCTCTGCTGGTGCAAAAATAAACTTGGGATGTGCTGTTTTTGGATAGAAATGCTCTTTTGCTTCTGGATGTTTAATCTAGTCAGGAATTTCCCCATTTTTGGTATCTCAGATTTATATTAATGTTCATCAGTAACAAAGCTAATACTCTGATAGAAGTACCATATTCGAATTGTTTATTGTGAGGAATTTTTCCATTTCTGCCGGGTCTTTTGAGTTAATTTTAAGCTACTACTATCTTCATAGAAAAATTATTGTCTTGTCTTCATAGAAAAATTATACCACAAGCAGGACGGTGATCATTTGTCCCTCTTTTCCTATCTTATAGCCAAAGAACTTTCTCCTTCTACCCACAATCCTCTATATACAAGAGAATAACACAAGCTATGTGTCATTTCTCGTTAAAAGTTTTCCTCCAAAATTATATTTTTGTAATTATGGAAATATATAGTTAAGGAAACAATCAATAATCATATTATAAAAATTGTAATTAATTTTTGGGTTTTTTACAAGGTACCCCTGAATTTCACTTTTCTACATAGTATCCTTACTATTTTTACGTGTCTACATGGTAACCTTGTACTTCATTATAAACATCGTTGGTACCCCTAAACTTTATTATTATCTTATTGGTACCCCTAAACACCAAATCTAAAATGAGTATATCTTTGGTGTATATTGTCAAATCAAATGATAACACGTAATTTAAGCTCAATTACTTGTTAATTATTTAAGTTAAATGATATTGAAGTCGTTATTTAAGCTACAAACATAATTTAACGACAAAACATGATGAAAAAAACCTTTAAGGGTGTGGACATGACATAGGTCCACCCCGGCGCGGCCACGCGCGGGTTTGGGGAGGCGAATGAATCTCCATATGAGATGGTCAAATTGAATTTTAAATCGAAGTAGGAGTCGCCACCGAATTTTGTGGTTATTCGGAACCATTCGAACCCACCCTATGTCGTAGTGGGCCATATTTAAAACATGGCCCATTTCCGATGTCAGAGTTTATCAGGTTCGTCCCTTAGCATTTGATACCGATACCGACATTATCGGATATTGTGTATTGAATGACTCTCGTTGCCAATGGATTCGGACATCCGGAAACCATGGTTCTGAGTAAGGAGTGAGGGTGCGTGTTGGAAAGTTCATTGAGAACACCCAACCCCGCCCGCACTTAGCGGCCTTTACTAAGATATCGTTCGTTTTTTACGTACACGTGTTAGTTCGACGATTGAATAATATGCAGAGATTATTTTCCTAAGGCATGTGAGAAAAATAAATAAATGGGTTGCTAAGTCGTTTAATGCATATTAAACTAATAACGTCAAAGTTATTTTAGCATGTGAATTCGTTTTAGTCTAATAAAACAAAGAAATAAATAAATTGCTACAACCACGAGAAAACGAGTTAGTAACGATGAATAAATTGAATAAAGACGCAAATAAATAATATGCTTGATTTTTGAAAAGATTTATGTCACGTGATGGATTAGCACGCGTTGACCGAGGTCAAAGAAAAAGTATTTATCAAAATATGTCGCGAAAGTCGCCTTTTATGTAAGACTCGAAGAGAATAAAAAATAGAAAAGCGAGGAAACGAAAAAAAGAGACCCGGCGAACCAGGCTGATGCGCGAGTCGCCTGACAGGCGCGCGACCCGCGTGGCAGCCTGTTCGGTTTTTTTTTGTTTTGTCGAAAATCGTTTATAAATCGCGTACGAATATGGATTAATTTATACCCGATTCATATTTTCGATATTCGTCGTATTCGATATTCGATTATGAAATCGATATCGAATAGTCGGAGTGGATAAAAAAGTTTTAGGAAAAAAATCGTTTTGTAGAAAAAGCGATGTTTAAGAACAAGTCGAGAAAACGAAGAAAAAAAGGGCCTCGGATTCAGGCCGCCATGCGAGTCGCCTGGGGTGGCGCGGCTCGCATGGTCTGCTGTCCCGGTTCTGTTTTTCGAGAAATTGTTAATTTCGATAGATCGTGTATAAATATGAATTAATTTATACTCGATCTATGCTTTCGATATTCGTCATATCCGATATTCGATTATGAAATCAATATCGAACACTCGGAATGATTTTTAGAAAAGTTTTGTAAAAAAGCTTGTTTTGAACGAAAAGGATGAAAAAAAGGAATCTTGAACGAAAAAAGATGTTAATTCTCTCCGCGTATAAAATCGTCGAATTTTGTTTAAAAAAGATGTAAGGATTTTATTTAGCATCAACGAGAATGAATTAATTTTGTTCTTGTTAGATACGATATTCGATTAGAGAATCGATATCGTATTTTAAGAACGTTGTATAGAAAATAGTTTTTTGTAGTATCGATATTAGGAATAATAAACATGCGACGAACGACCCGTATTTAAAAAAGACGGACTAAAGACACGACCGAAAAAAGACGAGAGAAAGGAAGAGAGAAAAGAGAAGAATCGGGTTTGATTTACACCCTCAACCTACATGCTTTGTTTTCTCGGGATAAGGCTCGTCGGAAAGTGGTTTAAACTTGGGAGCGTCGAGATGATGCGGGATGAGTTAAGGTGTGTGGTTGGACGTGCGATTGGGTGTGTGGTTGGACGTGCGATTGGGTGTGTGGTTGGACGTGCGATTGGGTGTGTGGTTGGACGGTTTCTCGGGGCTTCGAGGCTTCTTCGGGAAGGTGTTGGGATTTGCTAGATATCGAGGATGTAGGATGTGTATATTTTGGCTGTAAAAACCGTGTTAAAATCGTGTGTTCATGCCTCGTTTTCTTTTGTGTTGGACGAGAGGTCCTATTTATAGGAATCGAGGTAGTCTTGCTTGTGTGACAAGAAATACCGGTTTGGATAGGATTGTAAGAAGTTGAAGGGAACGAGAAGTCCGTTGCTTGGGGAGGAAGCAAGGAAATCTCGGCTGAATGGGATGCCTAAACCGAGTATTTGAGCTCGGTTTGTGAATTGTTTCGGTTTTCGGATAGAATTCCACTCGAGATCAAATTCTACCTTTAACGGAATTGTTTAATGTTTATTGAAGCTGATATTTTGTAGTGTTTGAGTCCAAACCGGACGTGTAGTGTCACGGTTGGCTCGCGGGTTTCGGAAAAAAATATCTTTGACCGGGTTTCGACTCGGTCGCTAAAAGACGGTTTTATCCCTGGTGTCGGAATCGACCCAAATTAGTCTTATTTGACTCGAAACGACCCACTGGGCCTGGATTTGAGGTTGGTTTCGTAAAATTTGTACTCCGTAATAAGTCTAAACCAAATGTCCATGATTACAAGCCCATATCCGAGCCCATCAAAGCACGTTTACGTCCGATCATCATCGGGTGTTTGGCGGGAACTATTATAGACACCTGGCGGTCAAAATGTGGGTGTCTACAGAGCCCCCACTCTGACTGAGGCTTGGACAAGGCAAAAGTCAGAGTAGCTACCAGGTCAATCAAGGATTAAAACCTGGCAGACTTCCGATCGGGTCGTTTAGAGTCCATTAGACCTGCGTGAAGGGCTCGCCAAGCCATAGGATAGAAATCATACCTGGGTTGATGCTGATAATGTCGTGGGAGTTATGAGTATACCTGTTTACAGGTACTTCATGCCTTAGAATTGCGCGTGAGCTTGCCTTGGAAGCTACGGGTATATCTGTTTACAGATATAAAATGTCGCTTGAGTTTTCCACTGGGGAATCTTTCTTAGAATTTCTCGGGAGTCTTGGGTGTACCTGTATGCTGACATAAATTGTATGTAACATTTAGGTGAAACACCGACTCATGCTGGGGAAGAAATGATGATTTTTTCGAAAAAATTGAAAAGAAGAATGCTGATTTTTTTTTTTGAAAAGCTTGGAAATAAGGATGCTTGGGATGACTTTGATTCCTAATCGGATTCTGACACGGATTCCTGGAACTTCATGGTTAGGCCTGTATGCCTAGGTGAAGTGGGGGAAGTGATATAAAGCCTATTCCTGTGATGACTAGGAAAAGGGATATTCTCTATTATAAATAGAGGGTTCTGGCTTCTTATTTTTCATATTCTAACCCAAATCTTTTCTTTCACCTTGAAATCCCTTAGACTTTTTAGGATAAATAAAAGAAACTATTCTCGCAATGGGTATTGATCATTTGACTGCGATGCTTCAGGCGTGGGCTCAAGACTTTCGAGACGAGGATAAAGTTCAGCTAACTCAAATGGGAATTGTGGCTTTATTCCCACTTCAGCGACTTAGGGTAGATTCGCACTTTCTTGATGCTTGCTTATCCTTTTGGGATACTACCCATCATGTTTTTGCACTTTCTCGAGGAGAAATATGTCCTCTTCCTGAAGAAATTGCAGCTATAGGCGGTTGGTGCCCTAATGCTCGTCCTGCCATTCCCCCATTTTATCCTGACCCAAGGAGGAGGTTAAGGGATTTTCTAGGTCTGTCGCATGCTGAGACAGCCCGTATGGTAAAGGGAGATTCGGTTTCCCTATTCGACCTGGTTGACAAATTTATGAATCCAGTTGGCGCAAGAATTACTTCTACCCATAGGCGTAGGGCTTTCGCCTTTTGTATGCTGCATTGATATGCCTTTGAAGGTCGGATGGATGCTGACTCGTGTTTGGGTGAGATCAGGCTAATTAGTATAGTCGACCAAATGGAGACAGGTCACAGCCCGGCTTGGCTGATAACTGGGGAAATTATTATGGGTCTCGACGCTAGAAGACTTTACCCGGATCGACCATTGACAGGAGACATCCGTCTTTTGCAGGTATTTAACCGTTTTTCTTCTTTTCTTCGAAAAATTGCCCGATTTTCTGAATTTTTCATGATTTCGAATTTTCCGGAATTTCGGTTTTTCCGAAGTTTTTCGAAAATTTTGATTTTTTCCGAATTTCTTTTTTTGAATTTTCCGAAAATTCGAATTTTCGAAAGTTTTTGACTTTACGAAAATTTTGCAGATCTGGTTATCCGAGCGTCTGTCAATCATAGAGCCCCCAGTGAACATATCCAGATATTGCAGCTGTCAGATTGGCTCAAGGTCCCGACGAATAAGCTCAAGTCATTATATAAATCGAAAATATTGGGATGAAGAGCTAACATTCCATGGTGGGCCTTTGATTAGATGGAACGTCATCTGGTGGTTCCTTTCAAGGCTGACGGGGTTAGCTAGGAGGGACAAGGCCCGTTATCTGGTGATCTTGTCTTTGGACTGGACTGTCCATATCTATCCGGACCGTATTCTGAGACAGTTCGGTTCGTTTCAGCAGATCCCTGAGACTGAAGCAATCATTAGCGTTTCGCTCCAATTGACGGACGCTATGTGTGACACGTGGCTACAACGATGGTTTGCCCGTGTCATGTGGACTATACCTCGCCCTTGTCAAACCACTTGGGTTTCTGAATCATACCGAAAATGGACCTCTGAAGAATCCCAGGAGACCCGTCAAACTTTGAAGACTGAAGAGGCTTTTGACTTGGCCCGTTGAGAATCGGCAAAAGATAATAGGCGGTTCTTTGATAAAGAGGAGATTCCAACTACCTTTGCTGAGTCGGGGTCGGATTCTAAGTCAAAAAATAAGACTCGAGCTAATGAGACCGGTGCTAGTGACTTGGAGAGGAGGCTCAGACCAAAACTAGCGGTCCGAGATAGGCTAGGTCCGTGCGACGTGACCGGGGATTCGAGTTTGAAGAAACGAGCGCGGGTTAAGGAGATTCCCTTGGTGATTAGGGAGCGTTCACCTCCACGTCGACGCCGGTGGGTGGAGAAGGAAACTAAGGACAAGGGAAAGGGAAAAATGCCTTAGTTTTTTTTATTATTTAAGTATTAGTATTATTTATTTATTCTTTCGATTTTTTTTTGTAATTTTTCCGAATTTGTCGGATTTTTTTTTTGAAATTAATAAAGAAACTTATTAAAGAACCGTTCCTGTTTTCTTTTCTCGATTGCAGTGGTTGTGCCCTTTTGAGGGGCTGCCTACGTATCCATAATAAATGGAATCAAACCAAACGTAGTTCAGACTTAATTTGCAATTTCGAAATACATCAAGACTATTGGTTCAAGATGCTTGTAACAGTAGAATAAATAATTCTAGCTTTTGACTTGTCTTAAAAAGTTTTGAAAAGATGTTTTTAATAAACTTTTGCAAATGACATTGAGATAGGTGGGTTAAGGGTAATAGCGCTTCAGCTGGTCCAGGTTAGTTGGGTTGACAAACTCATTCCCGTCCAGATCTGTTAGCATTACTGCTCCACCTGATAGAATCTTCTTTACCAGATACGGCCCGGCCCAGTTAGGTTTGAACTTTCCCCTTGGGTCCACTGGTAGCAAAGCTCGAACAGATTTGAGAACCAAATCTCCTTCTTTGATGTTTCTGGGCCTTACCCTTTTGTTGAAAGCCCGCTGGATTCTCTTCTGATAGATTTGTATATTATTGAGGGCACGAGATCGTCGTTCGTCTAAAAGGACTCGCGAGTCATATCGTGCTCGAACCCAATCAGCTTCGGGTACTTGACTCTCGAGTAGGATTCTGAGAGAGGGCACCTCTAACTCAACAGGTTGGACTGCTTCCATGCCGTATGTAAGGTAATACGGTGTTGCCCCGGTCGCAGTACGAATCGAGGTTCAATATCCCCAAAGTGCAAACGGTATTTTGTCGGACCAGTCTTGGTAATTATCAGCCATCTTTTTGAGTATGGTGACAATTGTTTTATTAGCCGCTTCTACCGCTCCGTTGGTTTGGGGTCGGTAGGGTGAAGATTTATGCCTTTGAATTTTGTACTTGGTCAGCAGGGCTGCCGTTTCGGCTTGAAAATGGGTCCCGTGATCACTAATGAATTCGTGAGGGATCCCATACCGGCATATTATCTTATTTTGAATGAATTTGGCAACATGGCTGGCGTTGAGAATACGATAGGATTCAGCTTCGACCCATTTGGTGAAATAGTCGATTGCTACCAAAATGAAGCAGTGTCCTCCGGTTCCCGAGGGGTTTATCTTCCCAATTATGTCGATTCCCCATGTTGAAAATGGCCAGGGTGATGTCATGGTGTATAACAAGGATGGTGGCATATGTTGCACATTGGCAAAAATTTGACAATTATGGCAATGTTTAACATATAGCTGGCAGTCGGTTTCCATGCTATTCCAGTAGTATCCGAGCCTCATGATTTTCCGGACTAACATCTGGGCATTCATGTGTGGGCCGCATTCGCCATCATGTACCTCAGCCATAACTTTTTCAGCGTTGGTCTTATCGACGCATCGAAGGAGAGCCCCCTGTGCTGTATTTTTGTAGAGTTGCCCATCGTCGGTGCGGATGAACTGGGTTGCCAGTCTTCGCAGGGCCTTTCTGGCTCGATTGTCAGCCCCGGGTGGATATTCCCCGGTTGCTAGGTATGTCAACACAGCTTGATACCATGACTCAGAATCAGGTATCTCGATATCTTCGATGTCGTGGATATATGCTGGCTCGGATCGTCTTTCGACACAGATTGGCATACTGGTCATATGATCGGGAATATTTAGCAAAGTTGCTAGTTTTGAGAGTGCATCTGCGAATTGATTTTCTTCCCGAGGTAGGTATATATATTCTACCTTCTGGAACTGTTTCTCGAGATCCCTTACTCGTGCCTGGTAGGCCACGAGATTAGCATTTCGAGTTTTCCATTTTTGGAGTGCTTGATTAATGACCAAAGATGAATCACCGTGTACTCGGAGGTTTGTGACTCCTAAGTCGGCGGCGGCTTGTAGCCCGTGGATACATGCTTCATACTCAGCGGCATTATTAGTGACGTCGAAGTCTAATTTGATGGATACGGGAGTATGTTCCCCTCTTGGCGAGATTAGGAGAATCCCGACTCCAAATCCTCGGAAATTGGATGCCCCGTCAAAGTATAAGTCCCACGCTTCGGTGTTAGTGTGGAAAATGTCTTCATCCGGGAAGGACCAAATGTCGGTGTGTCCTTCTTCGGTTATGGGACTGTCAGCGAGAAATTCGGCTACTATTCGTCCTTTGATGGCTTTCAATGGTACGAACTTCAGATCGAATTCTGCCAACATTAGGGTCCATCTCGATATCCTACCGTTGAGGATGGGCTTTTCGAAAAGGTATTTGATTGGATCCATTCTGGATAGTACTTGTACCTCGTAACTGAGCATGTAATGTCGGAGCTTTTTAGTGGCCCAGACCAGAGCTAAACATGTTTTCTCGAGCATGGTGTATTTACACTCGTACTCTAAAAACTTCTTGCTGATGTAGTATATGGCTCGTTCTTCGGAATTGACCGTTTGAGCCAGCATAGCCCCCACGGCTGTCTCTGTCGTGGTTAGGTATAGCGATAAAGGCAAACCGTGCTGAGGTGGCATCAGGACCGGTGGTGAAGACAAAATTTCTTTGATTCTATCAAAGGCTGCCTGACATTTGTCGTCCCATAGTAAACGTTCTCCTATTTTCAGCTTCTTGAAGTTTGGTTCACATACCATGGTTAGCTTTGAAATGAACCTGCTAATGTATTGGACTTTTCCGAGAAACCCTCTTATCTCCTTTTCAGTTTTAGGGGGCTGCATCTCGGTGATGGCCTTGATTTTGGCTGGATCGACTTCGATACCACGTTGGCTAACGATATGACCCAGTAATTTGCCAGATGTTACCCCGAAACTGCATTTCTGAGGGTTTAGCCTCATGTTGTATTTGCGTGATCGGGTGAAGAATTTTCTCAGGGCGGTGATGTGACCGCCCCTGTCTTTAGATTTGACGATCATGTCGTCCACGTAAACTTCCACTTCTTTATGCATCATGTCATGTAATAAAGTTGTAGCGGTTCGTTGATATGTGGCCCCGACATTGATGAGACCAAACGGCATAACAGTATAACAATAAGTACCCCAAGTGTAATGAAGGTGGTCTTATCCATATCTTCTTCTGCCATTTTTATCTGGTTATACCCCGCATATCCGTCCATAAATGATAGGAGGGCATGGTCAGCTGTGTTATCCACCAGTATATCGATGTGTGGTAACAGGAAATCGTTCTTGTTAAGATCCCGAAAGTCTACACAGACACGAACCTTACCATCCTTTTTAGGGACTGGTACTATGTTTGCAACCCAATCTGGATACTCGGAGACTCGTATGAACCCAGCCTTGAATTGTTTGTCGACTTCCTCCTTGACTTTGAGGGACCATTCGGGCCTCATGCGTCGGAGTTTTTGTTTAACCGGCTTGAACCCTTCCTTGATCGGTATATGGTGCTCGGCTATTTCGCGATCAATCCCCGGCATGTCCTTGTAGGACCATGCAAAGACATCTTTGAATTCTTGAAGGAGAACTATGAATTGTTGTTTCTCCTCGGGATCTAAAGATAATCCTATCTTAAGCATCTGAGGTTCTAAGGTTGTTTCCACGTTGATGGATTCGGTTTCTTCGATTACCGGATTGCGGGATTCCCTTTGCTCTAGTTGCTCGATCAGATGTGGAGGCAAGGATACTTGTTCATCGGGTTTCTCAATGTCATTGCACATAATATTTTTGGAATTGAGAAAGTTTTGAAAATGAGACAAGTCGTAAGCAGAACGGTTGTTATTATTGATCATGAATTGGGAGAATAGCTCGAAGAGAGCTGCCATCTGATCACTAGTCAGTGGTGGGATAGGTAGGGTGCCCGGGACAGACCCCGAGGCACCAGGAGTAGCTAAAGGGAGAGGGGGAGTTACAGGACCGACCCTAAGCTAGCACCAGACTCACTAGACTCAATCTTAGACTCTGACTCGGACTCGGACTCAGACTCAGACTCAGATTCTGGCATTTCTCCTTCCCCTGTGATCAACTTGTAAGTCCTTCCTTGACTGTCATTCCACTTGACAGTCTTCCTCCAGGCTCTGCTCCCGGTCCCGGATCCGACTTCTGAGATCAGCTTAGATGGATCAAAGGTGCGGCTACGGAGAATGAGGCTGACCAATTCTTCCTTTGGTGTTGGGATCGTGAGTTCCTCTCCGAAAAGTAGCCCTAGCGCGGGCTCAGCATTCTTAACATTTTCGGACCAGCTGAGGGCGGAAATGTCGTCTGGTATGTAGTTGCAGACCTGGGCCGAGTGGGTCCCAGGGCGCATGGTTGTGGGCCGATATAGGCCAGTTTGGACGGTCTCGAACACTGGAGTGACAAAGGTAATCTTGCCGGTTCCGGTTTGACCCATATTTTCCGGGGTTAGGGAGTAGCCCAGGCCTGTTTGAGTCCTCCCATTGTCCAGAATTTCAAGGATTTTTCTTGCAGGGAGATCGGGCCTTGATGTAATCCCCGGTAGAAAGCCCAGATTTTGCAACATTCGGTCAAGGCGAACCGTGAAGTAAGGACGGAAGAGATGATCTTCTTCGATAGCCCCTACGAAATCGAATCCCCAGAGATCGGTGCGGCCCGAGGTGTTACAGTTAGCCACAGTCATAGGTGTGGCATCTATAGTGATGACGGTGTCGCGCAAAGGTAACTTGATTTTCCGATGCACGGTGGAGGACATAGCCCTGGTCGCGTGGATCCAGGGTCTTCCCAAAAGAAGCTTGAAGGAGGAAGTCATGTCGATTACTTGAAATTCCAGCTCCTTTTCTATTGGGCCTGTTATGATAGTGAGTTTTGTGGCTCCGGCTACTGACTTTGGGCTTCCGTCAAAAGCCTGAATGGTTTGAGCTGTGGGAATGTAGTCGGCCTCGGTGATGCCGAGGGCTTTGGCGGTCCTCAAGGGGAGGACGTTGACTGCTGACCCGTCGTCAATTAGGGTCATGGGTAGGTACTTTCCACGGCAGATGACCGTGATGTAGAGGGCCATGTTGTGGGCTGGCCCAAATGGTGGTAGATCAGCATTAGAGAAGGTAATCGGTGGGCCTTCTTCTATGGATCTCCCCTTTAGGTGGGGCAGAACCGTGGCTACCATTTCAGCTGGAGTGGCCATAGAGTCAATTTTGACTTGATCGAGGGCCTTAGTGAGTGCCTCTCGATGTTCCCGGGAGCTAACTAAGAGTTGCCATATAGAGAGGTCAACTCGAGTCCGGTTTAGCTGCTTTACAAGAGCCTTTTCAGCAGTCGGCTCTTCTGGGACGGGCTCCACCCTAAGTGGCTCGGCAATGATGAGGGCTTGACTAGTGGCTAAGACCTTGGATTTAACCTTCTGGATCTCCTCGGGTGTGATGGGGACAACTCCCCCTTTGGTGAGGTAGACGTCGTCTTCGTCGTCGCACCAGATCCCGTTTATTTGCGGGACAAATGGAGAAATCCATTATTTCCCCGGAGAAGATGGCGTGAGTTGCCAACGGGTTATCCTTGTTGTTGGGTTTACCCCTGGGCAAAGGGATCTTCCCGTTCTCGATGAGATCTTGGATAAGGTGTTTTAGCTTCCAGCATTTCTCGGTATCGTGTCCCTTACCACGATGGTAGTGACAGTAGGCCTGGAGGTTGTAGGACTTGGAGCGACGTTCGACCGGGAGATCAGGTGTTGGGCCTATCGGGGTGATCAGGCCTTTTGATGAAAGCCTCTGAAGGGCATTTTCATAGGTGGTGCCTATGTCGGTGAATACCCGGGGGGTGGTATTCTTCTGGGACGAGGTATCAAGCGCGTTTACCTCGTCAAAAATGCTACGAGTGGCAGCAGTAGTTGTGGGCTTGCTTGTTGATGAGCTGGCCCCTTGGTATCCCTTGGTGGAGGCCTTAGTGAGGCTTTCCAACCTTAAATCATCTTCGATTCTCGTTCCCATTTCAGTTAGGACCGCGAAGCTAGGTATGATGGCATACCGGAGATGGACCCGGTAAGCAGGAAGGAGGTTCTTGATGCAGGCTTCAACCAGTACTTTTTCACTGGGCTTATCGACCAGTTTGACGCTTTCAGCCCTCCAGCGTTGGAGATATTTCGTAAATCCTTCCTTAGGTTCCTGGGCCATTACTTCCAGGGTGCGCATAGTGGTCTGGATTTCCGTGTTGTCGGCGTAGTTCCGAGCGAATTACGTTGCCACGTCATCCCAAGTTTTTTATTTCTTGGAATCGAGCCGGTAGTACCAGGCTCTCGGGTGCTTCTCGAGAGAAGAAGCGAACAGGTGCTTGAACATGTTGGACTTAACCCCCTTAAGGGCCATGAACTCCTTGAAAGCCCGGATATGGTGAACCGGGTCTTCAGTACCCTCGAACATTGGCAGACCCGTCAGATTGAGATTGGCGGGTAGTTCATCGGTCAGCGGTGTGTAGGTCCGAGCGTTCTCCGTCTGGATGGAGTTTTGGGTTGACAGATGGACCTGTTCCTGCAGTTTGTGGACTGCGCTGGCCAATTCAGCTAAAGGCCCAGTAGTGCCGACACTACCACTGGGAGTTCCCTGCTCCATGGCACTTACCCGGGTAAGGATGGCGATCTGGTCCCATCTCATCGACGAGATCATGTTTTCCAGCTTGGTCAAAGAGGTCCTCAATTCGTCTACAGCTTGTTGCGTCATTGCTCGGGTGTGGGGTGGCCTGTCTGTAAGGGCACCGCGTAATCAGTAACTGACCCAGATGTTAGAATCAAAGAGTACATCCCGAGCAAGGAAAAGACTAGACTAGAAAAAGACCGGAAACTGACTTCTAGACGGATGACCCGTGGACGGTGGGCCTTCCTTAGGATTCGGCAAAGTGGGCCTAATCCTGTTCGAAGGAAGGTCCAAGTGTGAAATCCCCAGACTTTGGACTCGAGTGTGTAAACGGGCTTCCCTTTGCAGGAGTTTGTCCTACGAAGGTGGGCCGTGCCTCGAAAAATAAGGCGGACTGGGATGGGGTGGAAATCCGTGATGTAAGATCGACGGAGTTTCGACGCTATAGATTCTAACAACTTATGACAAGACCCGACACTGCTAAATACGGGAAGTCCAAAGAAGAAGAGAATTTTGAAAAGAGGTTTGGATTTGAAAACCGAACAGGGTCAGATAGGATGGTCCGACTTTTTTGAAAATCGAGAAAAAGGCTATCGGGCCGAGATTTCGGGCTTTTTTGAAAAGGTTTGGACAGCATACCGGCTAAAAATAGGCTATTTTGAGTCAAAATCATAAGTCCTAAATTTGGTAGCTTTCCGGGTTTTGAAAAATAGATGGGTTTGAAAAGATGCGAATTTTTGAAATAACGGTTTTTGAAAAGGGTGATCAAGTAGCATGTGGTCACGGAAACAGTATAACGACACCATGTATGCTCCTAATCTAAGTCTCGGTCAGTCGAATAGGGTCTATACCAACAACGATCGCATTCTCGCAAATCAGGACGGACCTCCTAAGCCGAGTTGGTCTTAGAATCTGCCGTAAAACCCATGCGAGTTCCGCCATCGAAGTCTTTAGTGCACCCAAGTAGGAATGCACCGCGGTATAGTGGGACGTCGGTCACAAGTAACCGGCCCGGGAAAGAACGGGGTTATGCATGAACCATTGAACTAAAACGTGTACATTATTAATCGAACGATTTCTTTTCGAGTTTCACCCTGAGGATGCCGATGGTAAGTGACACATCAGTTAATCCCCAGCGGAGTCGCCAAATTGTGGACATGACATAGGTCCACCCCGACGCGGCCATGCGCGGGTTTGGGGAGGCGAATGAATCTCCATATGAGATGGTCAAATTGAATTTTAAATCGAAGTACGAGTCGCCACCGAATTTTGTGGTTATTCGGAACCATTCGAACCCACTCTATGTCGTAGTGGGCCATATTTAAAACATGACCCATTTCCGATGTCAGAGCTTATCGGGTTTGTCCCTTAGCATTTGATACCGATACCGACATTATCGGATATTGTGTATTGAATGACTCTCGTTGCCAATGGATTCGGACATCCGGAAACCATGGTTCTGAGTAAGGGGTGAGGGTACGTGTTGGGAAGTTCATTGAGAACACCCAACCCCGCCCGCACTTAGCGGCCTTTACTAAGATATCGTTCGTTTTTTACGTACACGTGTTAGTTCGACGATTGAATGATATGCAAAGATTATTTTCCTAAGGCATGTGAGAAAAATAAATAAATGGGTTGCTAAGTCGTTTAATGCATATTAAACTAATAACGTCAAAGTTATTTTAGCATGTGAATTCGTTTTAGTCTAATAAAACAAAGAAATAAATAAATTGCTACAACCACGAGAAAACGAGTTAGTAACGATGAATAAATTGAATAAAGACGCAAATAAATAATATGCTTGATTTTTGAAAAGATTTATGTCACGTGATGGATTAGCACGCGTTGACCGAGGTCAAAGAAAAAGTATTTATCAAAATATGTCGCGAAAGTCGCCTTTTATGTAAGACTCGAAGAGAATAAAAAATAGAAAAGCGAGGAAACGAAAAAAAGAGACCCGGCGAACCAGGCTGCTGCGCGAGTCGCCTGACAGGCGCGCGACCCGCGTGGCAGCCTGTTCGGTTTTTTTGTTTTGTCGAAAATCGTTTATAAATCGCGTACGAATATGGATTAATTTATACCCGATTCATATTTTCGATATTCGTCGTATTCGATATTCGATTATGAAATCGATATCGAATAGTCGGAGTGGATAAAAAAGTTTTAGGAAAAAAAATCGTTTTGTAGAAAAAGCGATGTTTAAGAACAAGTCGAGAAAACGAAGAAAAAAAGGGCCTCAGATTCAGGCCGCCATGCGAGTCGCCTGGGGTGGCGCGGCTCGCATGGTCTGCTGTCCCGGTTCTGTTTTTCGAGAAATTGTTAATTTCGATAGATCGTGTATAAATATGAATTAATTTATACTCGATCTATGCTTTCGATATTCGTCATATCCGATATTCGATTATGAAATCAATATCGAACACTCGGAATGATTTTTAGAAAAGTTTTGTAAAAAAGCTTGTTTTGAACGAAAAGGATGAAAAAAAGGAATCTTGAACGAAAAAAGATGTTAATTCTCTCCGCGTATAAAATCGTCGAATTTTGTTTAAAAAAGATGTAAGGATTTTATTTAGCATCAACGAGAATGAATTAATTTTGTTCTTGTTAGATACGATATTCGATTAGAGAATCGATATCGTATTTTAAGAACGTTGTATAGAAAATAGTTTTTTGTAGTATCGATATTAGGAATAATAAACATGCGACGAACGACCCGTATTTAAAAAAAGACGGACTAAAGACACGACCGAAAAAAGACGAGAGAAAGGAAGAGAGAAAAGAGAAGAATCGGTGTAGACACCCGCATTTTGACTGCCAGGTGTCTATGGCAGTTTCCAAAAAACACCCGATGATGATCGGACGCTAACGTGCTTCTATGCGCTCGGATACGGGCTCAAATCCATTAATCGCTGGCTAACACACTTACAGAGTACAAATCTCACAAAATCAACCTCGAATCCAGGCCCAGCGGACCGTTCCGAGCCAAACAAGACTAATTTGGGCCAAAATCGACACCGGAATTAAAACCGACTTTTTGCGATTGGGTCAAACCTGGTCAAGGTCATTTCCGAAACATACAAAACAACCATTCACACCATCAAAAGTCCAACTCAAGAAGCAAAACCAACAGTCCATCTTCAGACGGGCCATCAGGTCAAGTCCGTCAAGGCAAAACCCTAGACACCAAAGTGCATGACCATGCCTATATAAACACCCCCATGCAACACACTTTCACAGATTGAAAAAAAACCCTAGAGCAACCCTACACACACATACAACATCTATTACAAACCCTAATCAAACCCTAGTAATTCTACACTAGCAAAAAAACCCTAAACCTAGTTTTAGGAATCAATCCCGAGCCACCATAACTTAACCTCCATAAAACCTCGAAGACTCTTGTGTTAAAGCCACGGTTACGAGTCCGCGCCGAGACAAGAACATGTAGGTTGAGGGTGTCAAAACCCCGCTTCTTCTCCTTTCTTCCTCCTCCTCGCGTCGTGTCGTCTTTTTTTACGGGTCGCGTTCCTTTTTTTTTATTATTCTTATTATCGCATCATTAATATCAATAATACTAGTATCAAGACATTAAAATATCTATCAATTTGTGTCGAGTATGAAGTGATATTGGAATAAGGAAATCCGAATATACAAGTGTACTGCACACGAGTTGACGGTCGCTTGTTTCGATATCCCGATTACTCGATTATTGAGATAGGTCAACTTCAACAATAGTTTTCATATCTTTATACTATTATTGTTATTGTTCGCATATCTCATCGATTTCTCAAAAGCAAACATCGTATTTCTATAAGGGTCGAAACCCGTTGACACGGACCCGACATCACAATCCCTAGGGATTTATTCCGATGTCGGAGAAGTCGAGGGAATCAAGTTTTTTTTATGTTTTCAATTAAAGCGTCGATTTTGGATTCGATACCAATTTCATAATTGGATATCGAGTCTAATAATCAAGTCATACGAATTAATTAACGCGATTTATTGATATCACGATAATTAATTTGAAGCGACTAAAATTAATTTATTTATTCTCTATTTCACTCTAATATTCCATATTGATTCAAATAATCGAGTGTGGAATATAACGAGTATTCAAAAGTAGAATCGAGTATAAATTCAACAATATTTATATTCGGTTCAACAAAGTTTGCGATTTATAAAAAACCAAGTCGTGTGTAAATTGCGCCATATTTACGCCCGATACGGCCAAATCGTCAAACTCTCAAAAATCAAAAGCAATTTCGAAATCAATTTTCAATTTGCAAACGAATTACAATTCGTACAGGGGGCACTCGACCGAGTGCCTAACCCACTCGGTCGAGTGGCACCCCAAAATCGAACCAGAAAGTCTGTCACGACACCCACTCGGTCGAGTCTCACAGTGACTCGGTCGAGTGGACGTGTACTCGACCGAGTTGGTCAATAACTCGGCCGAGTACGGTCTGTACCACGAAACAGAAACATCTTTTCAGAGCCTACTCGATCGAGTCTATCAACTACTCGATCGAGTGGCCTCATAACGACTACAAACGCGAGTCGTACATTATTCTATTTTTTCAAACTCGATAGTATTTTACGACTCAGGTCGACGCGTGCATAATTAATCACGTGTATACTATCTTTTCAAATCATGCATCATCTTGTACACCATCATTCAATTCAATTCATTATTTGCACAAACCGTTAATATCGATTTACCGTTACTAACCGTTTGTTTGTCTCTTTTGTCAATTTAATTCTTGTTCGTTTATTGTACTAAATGAACCCGCATGCTAAAATTCCACTTTGACGTAGAATTAATTGCATTAAATCGACATAGAAACCCTTTTCAGTTCCATTCACATGTTTAGGGAAAATAATCTTTGCATATCTTTTTCCCGTTTAACTAGCGCGCGTATTGTAAGTCACTCGAATTCTTAGTAGAGGCCGCTAATGTGCGGGCGGGGTTGGGTGTCCTTTGTGGGCTTCCCAACACGTACCCTCACCCCTTACTCAGAACCTCGGTTTCCGGATGCCCGAAACCGTTGGCGCACGAGAGTCATTCAATACACAATATCCGATAATGTCGGTATTGGTATCAAATGCAAAGGGACGAGCCCAATAAACTCTGACATCGGAAATGGGCCGTATTTTGTATACGGACCACTACGACATAGAGTGGGCTCGAATGGTTCCGAATAACCACAAAATTCGGTGGCGACTCCACATAGACCTAAATTTCAATTCGATCCATTCTCATATGGAGATTCATTCGCCTACCCAAACCCGCGCGTGGCCGCGTCGGGGTGGACCTATGTCATGTCCACAATTTGGCGACTCCGCTGGGGATTAACTGATGCGTGACTTACCATCGGCATCCTCAGGGTGAGACTCGAATAGAAATCGTTTGACAAATACAATGCGCGTGTTAGTTTTACGGTTCATGCATAACCCATGTTTTCCCGGGCCGGTACTGGTGACCGACGTCCCACTATACCATTGATGTACTCCAACATGGATATGTCAAAAGGTGTCCATAGTCGATTCGAGTGGGTTTCGCGGAATGTTCTAAGCTCAACTCGACTTAGAGAGTCCGTCCCGATCAACGTCTAGACTATGTACACTGGTATAGACCCTTGCAGACCGACCGAGACTTAGTGTAGAGTATACATGACGTCGTTATAATGCTTGTGTGACTATGTGCTACTTGGTTTCCGAGTCGTTTTCAAAAATATCAACTTTTCAAAAATTACATCCTCCTTTTCAAGATATTCAATTTTCAAAACCCGGGACACATACCGAATTTAGGACTTATGATTTTACTCAAAATAGCCTATTTTCTAGCCGGTATGCTGTCCAAATCAAAACTCGAACTTTCAAAACTCGTGGCCCAATGAGTTTTCGTCCTCTTTTTTCGAAAATTTGGGCCATTCACCGAGTCCACTCGGTCCTTTTTCAAAAATCATCAATTTTCAAAACCTTCCACTTCTAGAACTTCCCGTATTTAGCAGTGTCGGGTCGAGTCTTAAGTTGTCAAGGTCTTTAGCGTCGAAACTCCGTCGATCTTACATCACGAGTTTCTTCCCTATCCCAGTCCGCCTTATTAGACTAAGGCAAGGCCCACCTACGTAGGACATACTCCTACAAAGGAAGGCCCGTCTACACACTCGAGTCTAAAAGTTTGGGGATGTCTCACGTGAACCTTCCTTCGGACGGGACTCGGCCCACATAGCCAAATCCTAAGGAAGGCCCACCTTTCGCAAGTCACCCGTCTAGGTGTCTTTTCCGAGTCAACCTTTTACAAGGCATTGCCCTATAACAAAAGGTTCACGGTCCTTACGTCTAAGGGTCACTCGTCCCACACTCGAGTCTTAACAAAATCTTCAATCCCACTTGGGGATTACCCCTTAGCAGGGCGATCAATCACGGTTGCTCTAAGGGTCATGTCTTACACGTGTCGCACGTAACCCACTTTCGAGTCACTTAGATGCCACACCATCTGAGTCCCTAGCCTCACTTGGGGGCTATTCTCCGACGGAATGACTAATCACAGTCACTTCGAGAATCGTACCCTACACATTTGTCTTAGGGGAGTCTAACCCGAGTCAAACTGGGGCCGTCCCTCCTCTTACGCTATTTCCCATGCCTTGGTGAGTTTGAGTTCCGAAGCAACCTCTCTGATTACGTGGTGCTCTTACAGACAGGCCACCCGAAACCAGACGCCAACGCAAGATGGACGATTTGAAAGATGCCCTAACCAAAATCGAGACTCAACTGACCTCCATCCTTGCTAACCAAGCAACTTTGGACACTCGCCTGAGCACTGTAGAGAAGACAGTCCCAGTTGAAGGAGCTGAGTCCACTGGGCCCATAGCCGGATTGGTCAGTGTTGTTCGCAGGCTCGAGGAGCAAGTTCACTTATCAACAAGCAACTCAATCCACTCCGAAAATGCTCGCATTTATTCACCTTTGAGTAACGAGTTACCGGTCAACCTCAACTTGACGGGAATTCCTATGTTTGAGGGTACCGAAGACCCGGTCCATCATATCCGGGCCTTCAAAGACTTCATGGCAGTCAAAGGGGTAAAGTCCACCATGTTTAAGCACTTATTCCCTTCCTCCCTCCAGAAGCACCCCAAAGCCTGGTACTACAGGCTCGATTCCAAGAAATACCCGACTTGGGATGATGTGGTAACAGAGTTCGCTCGGAACTACGCCGATAATATCGAGATCCAGACTACAATGCGTACTCTGGAAGTCATGGCCCAAGAGCCCAAAGAAGGGTTCACTAAATATCTTCAAAGATGGAGGGCCGAGAGTGTAAAGTTGGTAAACAAGCCCAACGAGAAGACACTAGTGGAGGCATTCATCAACAACCTCCTACCTTCTTACCGCGTCCATCTTAGGTATGCCGGCATTTCAAACTTTGCGGTGCTTACCGAAATGGGCATTAGGATTGAAGACGATCTTCGACATAATGAAGATCTGGGTGAAGTTGATACTAAAGGCTATACTGGACATCAACTCGAGTCCTTAGAAGCCGACGACTAATGACAACATTATCCGAGAGTCCGGATCCGATTTGAGTCCGAGTCTGAGTCCGAGTCTAGGATGTACTATTCCCTTCAAAGTCGAAGTCAAAGTCAAAGTCAAAGTCAGGGTCAATTGTATTCTGTCCTCTTTTCAAAATTCAATAAAATCAAGCTTTCAACATTCTATTTCTCATATCTACTTTCCTTATGTGTCTCCGAGAACATGATGAACACCATCATACACTGTGAGCACACGCACGTGACTATATAATGACTGCAGGAAACCGAGCCCGTGTTTTCTTTTTACCTATTCCATGTCTGGTATAGAAAAATCGCATAACTACCCTTAGCAGGAGCGGTATCGAATCCTATGACAAATCTAGGTAATCTCCTAGTTTGGGTTCAAGACGGGAGGCAAGCCCATTTCCCACAATAAAACACCCCTCCAATAAGACTGACCAATCCCTACCTTAGGTGTTAGTCTGACCGACACAAAAAAAGAAAGAGAAAAAAAAGGGCCAAAACAAAGGCCATCAAAAAAAAAGAAAACTGGACAAAAAAAAATCGAAAGTCCATGAGAAAAAAAAAACAAAATGCCAAAAAAAGCAGGCCATCATCAAAAAATTCAGAATACCCATGACCGTGGTCAACGGTCAACTCAAGTGAAAATCCTTTGACCGTGGTACGGTCAAATTCAAAATCATCAATACCATCCAATAGGGGAGTAACAATCAAGCTGGTCAGCTAACACCACACTCAGCCTTCCCACATTACAACCCTCAAGACCTTCCCGAGACCCAGGCCAGAGACAGCCCGGAATTTTGAGGATTCAAGCTCCATAGGATACCCCTAACAATTAGGGCCAGACATGGAAACCAGATCCCGCATTATCAAACCAGCCCTCGAAGCCTTAGCTCCACAAAACCGAGCTCCAGATTTCGAGTTATCAAAACCAGATCCCACATTATCAAACCAGCCCTCGAAGCCTTAGCTCCACAGAACCGAGCTCCAGATTTCGAGTCATCAAAACCAGATCCCACATTATCAAACCAGCCCTCGAAGCCTTAGCTCCACAGAACCGAGCTCCAGATTTCGAGTCATCAAAGCCATTTACTTCCTAGCACCACATTTCCAAAAACATCAAATTCCCCGAGAGCAGAACTCGTTAAAAATCCCGAGAACAAAACTCGTTAAAATTCCCCGAGAGCAGAACTCGTTAAAAATCCCGAGAACAAAACTCGTTAAAATTCCATCCAAACCAGTTACCAACTCCAAACACGGGGACTCAACTTGCAGTCGGCATAGAACATAGTTCACACCACCTCTGGGGGCTACCCCGGAGAACGCTCACAGTCACAGGATTAACATCCTAACCATTCTAGCCCTTTGATCAAGACATCATTGGGAATACACCTAGCCTACACCATCGCTATGGCTAGTTACACACAAAGCCCTAATAAACTAGGCGCCATAATACATCTTCCAGTCCACTGAACTACGGCTTGGTTTGATTTCACTACACGTGAATACGTAGGCAGCCTTTCAACAGAGGCACAACCACTCACATTGACACACATTAAAAAGGCACTATCATTCTGGTCACGACACCGTCATGTTCTCAAGAGCTAGCTTTGTCATCCTGGGGGCTTCTCCTAGGCAGAAGTTCTCCTTCCACTCACAAAATCCAAAATACTTTCAAAAACTAGCCTCCTTTCTGTAGTGTGTCCTAGTACTCGGCTCCGTCGAAAACAAGAATCTGTCAGGACTCGAAGTTATACCCATTTTGGACTGTACCCTAAAATCAGAGATCCAGAAGAGCACCCGACTAAAACAGTCTCATTACAAACTACTGAAGTCCCCTATAGCATATCCATCCCATTTCGATGTTCGACCGTGTTGCCACTCGCTTGGGCTACGGAATAGCGCAACTCGAGAGTCTCGTCATCTTAGGTGGCCCATCTCCAACCGAGTCACGGTCCAACCCTTAGAGAGTCCAGTTCGTGTCGGTCAACTCGTCCTGTCGCGTCCAGAGTCGAGTCTGTCAGTATATCTCTCTCCAAATTCTCATTTTAAAATTTGCAAAACTTAGCCATTTGAGAAAATCCTTTTCGACAAGGTCAAATTTCGGTCTATTTAAACTGCAAATTTCTTTCCTAAAATTCTTTAGGAGTAAAAAATTTCAAAATTTCAAAATTTCAAAATTTCAAAAATCCAAACTTTCAAAAATTCAAAAATCATTCTTCCCCAGCGCAAGTCATTTTACTACCTACGTGTTGCATGCATTTTATGTGACTTATACAGGTATGACTCAAACAGGGACGTGCAACCCGCTACACCTCCCCAGCATTTCACGGGATAAGCCTACATACAGGCGCACCCAGGACTTATGCGATAAGTCCAATTCCCCACGGAGTTACCGTCATCAGCTCAGGTATGACTTCTAGCTTGTGGGTGGCGAGCCCTTCACGCGAGTCTAATGGACTATAAACGACCCGACCGGAAGTCTGCCAGGTTTCAATCCTCGATTGGCCTGGTGGCTACTCTGACTTTTGCCTTGTCCAAGCCTCAGTCAGAGTGGGGGCTCTGTAGACACCCGCATTTTGACTGCCAGGTGTCTATGGCAGTTTCCAAAAAACACCCGATGATGATCGGACGCTAACGTGCTTCTATGCGCTCGGATACGGGCTCAAATCCATTAATCGCTGGCTAACACACTTACAGAGTACAAATCTCACAAAATCAACCTCGAATCCAGGCCCAGCGGACCGTTCCGAGCCAAACAAGACTAATTTGGGCCAAAATCGACACCGGAATTAAAACCGACTTTTTGCGATTGGGTCAACCCTGGTCAAGGTCGTTTCCGAGACATACAAAACAACCATTCACACCATCAAAAGTCCAACTCAAGAAGCAAAACCAACAGTCCATCTTCAGACGGGCCATCAGGTCAAGTCCGTCAAGGCAAAACCCTAGACACCAAAGTGCATGACCATGCCTATATAAACACCCCCATGCAACACACTTTCACAGATTGAAAAAAAACCCTAGAGCAACCCTACACACACATACAACATCTATTACAAACCCTAATCAAACCCTAGTAATTCTACACTAGCAAAAAAACCCTAAACCTAGTTTTAGGAATCAATCCCGAGCCACCATAACTTAACCTCCATAAAACCTCGAAGACTCTTGTGTTAAAGCCACGGTTACGAGTCCGCGCCGAGACAAGAACATGTAGGTTGAGGGTGTCAAAACCCCGCTTCTTCTCCTTTCTTCCTCCTCCTCGCGTCGTGTCGTCTTTTTTTACGGGTCGCGTTCCTTTTTTTTTTATTATTCTTATTATCGCATCATTAATATCAATAATACTAGTATCAAGACATTAAAATATCTATCAATTTGTGTCGAGTATGAAGTGATATTGGAATAAGGAAATCCGAATATACAAGTGTACTGCACACGAGTTGACGGTCGCTTGTTCCGATATCCCGATTACTCGATTATTGAGATAGGTCAACTTCAACAATAGTTTTCATATCGTTATACTATTATTGTTATTGTTCGCATATCTCATCGATTTCTCAAAAGCAAACATCGTATTTCTATAAGGGTCGAAACCCGTTGACACGGACCCGACATCACAATCCCTAGGGATTTATTCCGATGTCGGAGAAGTCGAGGGAATCAAGTTTTTTTATGTTTTCAATTAAAGCGTCGATTTTGGATTCGATACCAATTTCATAATTGGATATCGAGTCTAATAATCAAGTCATACGAATTAATTAACGCGATTTATTGATATCACGATAATTAATTTGAAGCGACTAAAATTAATTTATTTATTCTCTATTTCACTCTAATATTCCATATTGATTCAAATAATCGAGTGTGGAATATAACGAGTATTCAAAAGTAGAATCGAGTATAAATTCAACAATATTTATATTCGGTTCAACAAAGTTTGCGATTTATAAAAAACCAAGTCGTGTGTAAATTGCGCCATATTTACGCCCGATACGGCCAAATCGTCAAACTCTCAAAAATCAAAAGCAATTTCGAAATCAATTTTCAATTTGCAAACGAATTACAATTCGTACAGGGGGCACTCGACCGAGTGCCTAACCCACTCGGTCGAGTGGCACCCCAAAATCGAACCAGAAAGTCTGTCACGACACCCACTCGGTCGAGTCTCACAGTGACTCGGTCGAGTGGACGTGTACTCGACCGAGTTGGTCAATAACTCGGCCGAGTACGGTCTGTACCACGAAACAGAAACATCTTTTCAGAGCCTACTCGATCGAGTCTATCAACTACTCGATCGAGTGGCCTCATAACGACTACAAACGCGAGTCGTACATTATTCTATTTTTTCAAACTCGATAGTATTTTACGACTCAGGTCGACGCGTGCATAATTAATCACGTGTATACTATCTTTTCAAATCATGCATCATCTTGTACACCATCATTCAATTCAATTCATTATTTGCACAAACCGTTAATATCGATTTACCGTTACTAACCGTTTGTTTGTCTCTTTTGTCAATTTAATTCTTGTTCGTTTATTGTACTAAATGAACCCGCATGCTAAAATTCCACTTTGACGTAGAATTAATTGCATTAAATCGACATAGAAACCCTTTTCAGTTCCATTCACATGTTTAGGGAAAATAATCTTTGCATATCTTTTTCCCGTTTAACTAGCGCGCGTATTGTAAGTCACTCGAATTCTTAGTAGAGGCCGCTAATGTGCGGGCGGGGTTGGGTGTCCTTTGTGGGCTTCCCAACACGTACCCTCACCCCTTACTCAGAACCTCGGTTTCCGGATGCCCGAAACCGTTGGCGCACGAGAGTCATTCAATACACAATATCCGATAATGTCGGTATTGGTATCAAATGCAAAGGGACGAGCCCAATAAACTCTGACATCGGAAATGGGCCGTATTTTGTATACGGACCACTACGACATAGAGTGGGCTCGAATGGTTCCGAATAACCACAAAATTCGGTGGCGACTCCACATAGACCTAAATTTCAATTCGATCCATTCTCATATGGAGATTCATTCGCCTACCCAAACCCGCGCGTGGCCGCGTCGGGGTGGACCTATGTCATGTCCACAATCGGGTTTGATTTACACCCTCAACCTACATGCTTTGTTTTCTCGGGATAAGGCTCGTCGGAAAGTGGTTTAAACTTGGGAGTGTCGAGATGATGCGGGATGAGTTAAGGTGTGTGGTTGGACGTGCGATTGGGTGTGTGGTTGGACGGTTTCTTGGGGCTTCGAGGCTTCTTCGGGAAGGTGTTGGGATTTGCTAGATATCGAGGATGTAGGATGTGTATATTTTGGCTGTAAAAACCGTGTTAAAATCGTGTGTTCATGCCTCGTTTTCTTTTGTGTTGGACGAGAGGTCCTATTTATAGGAATCGAGGTAGTCTTGCTTGTGTGACAAGAAATACCGGTTTGGATAGGATTGTAAGAAGTTGAAGGGAACGAGAAGTCCGTTGCTTGGGGAGGAAGCAAGGAAATCTCGGCTGAATGGGATGCCTAAACCGAGTATTTGAGCTCGGTTTGTGAATTGTTTCGGTTTTCGGATAGAATTCCACTCGAGATCAAATTCTACCTTTAACGGAATTGTTTAATGTTTATTGAAGCTGATATTTTGTAGTGTTTGAGTCCAAACCGGACGTGTAGTGTCACGGTTGGCTCGCGGGTTTCGGAAAAAAATATCTTTGACCGGGTTTCGACTCGGTCGCTAAAAGACGGTTTTATCCCTGGTGTCGGAATCGACCCAAATTAGTCTTATTTGACTCAAAACGACCCACTGGGCCTGGATTTGAGGTTGGTTTCGTAAAATTTGTACTCCGTAATAAGTCTAAACCAAATGTCCATGATTACACGCCCATATCCGAGTCCATCAAAGCACGTTTACGTCCGATCATCATCGGGTGTTTGGCGGGAACTATTATAGACACCTGGCGGTCAAAATGTGGGTGTCTACAAAGGGGTACCAATTAAATTAATAGGAAAGTTCAAGGGTACCATGTATACAAATAGAAAGAGTAGGGGTATCACGTAGAAAAGTGAAAAGTTCAGGGACGTCATGTAGAAAAACCCTTAATTTTTATTGTAAGTTAATATCAAATTTAGAAATGGGTAAAGTTGGGGTAATTTACTCATCTATAGCTAATAGAAAATACTATCAACCTTTTCTTCACTCTTCTCTAATAGAAAGTTGGAGTACTTGTTTTGGTAAAAATTTACCGGGTTATTATTTGAATTGCGGGTTAAAGTGATCGGACTAGCACTACACAAACTAATGAAGCGAATCGAATCTACGAATGAGAAACAACGAAAGAGAGCAAAGAGACACAAGAATTGGTGACGCGGAAACCCAATGTGGGAAAAAACCGCGGGGGGAGTCGGAATCCCGCCAAATTTCTTCTATGAATGGGAAGCACGAAATAATGAATACGAGTACAGATTTTTTGATTATCAAAGATTATCTTGTATTTTGCTAGTATTCTTTTTTAGGGTTGAAGTTTCTTGAAGATGAGTTGAATGACCCCTTTTGTTGTATTCTTGCCTTTTATTCACCTTCTCCCCTTAGCCGTTATTTCCTCTCTTTTTCCAGCTTTCTCTCCCCTTCTGGTGGAACTTCCACCTAGAATTTAGGGGGTTGTTCATTGACTCGGTCCATCACTTGGGATGGAGGCTTGCCTTCTTGTATTGGGCTGTATCTTTGTTCGGCCCATTCTATTATTCTTTCACACTATGGACTCGGCTAGTTTGTTATATTTGGTTCCGGGTTCTGACTTGTTGATCTTGGTTCGTATTTGACTTACGACTTTCTTGACTTTTGGCTTTTGACTTTCAAGTGTCGTCTCACGACTTTTCGCTTTTGACCCTTTGACTTTTTGACCTTGTCTTTGATTTGAGGAGTGCCACGTTGTTTCCCGAGGATGCGAATTGAAGGAGTTATGTCCACTGTCCTACGGATTAACCCGCTTAAGTCTATGTATCCGATATGCCTTGCTAGAGGTCGATGTCGGGTTGACATATAAATGAGTTATATGTCTGGTAGTCTTAAGTGGGCCCATTGGGTCACACATAATGTGTGGGATATTATTAATATATATCGATATATTAAATATATCGGGTCAGTAGTAATACGGACCCAGCTGCGTTGTCGGGTTATGGTAATTAGTGTTATACTAATAATCTAATTATGGTAATTAGAGTTATAGAAATAACCTAATTCTACCTTCTCATCCCCTATATAAGAAGGTTCATATGATGAACCAATATATGGAATTAAGAGTATTGACTCATAATATATTAGTCTTATAAAGAGTTATAAGAGAGATATAGAGAGAAGTTGTGAGACAGTCTCACATACCTTTATATTAGCATATATGTCGCAGTTCCGTACCCGTGTGGATACCAAAGGAGGCATCACGTTTGGGGTGCTTTATTCTGTCCGTGGGAATATTAATTCTGTCCGTGGAAGATTATTTATTCTGTCCGTGAAGATTATTTATTCTATCCGTGAAGATTATATATATTTCTGGGTTTGTTATACTTCTTATTAATACGCTGTTCCGCTGCAAATAAGGTATAATTGTTATCCCTCTACTTTTGTCTTTTCGGTTAATACTCGTAACAGGTCCTTGGGTTTAAGGGTTGTAACCCTACAGTGGTATCAGAGCCAACTGTTACGTAGTATTAATCTAATAGACGTGAATCTATGTCTCATAATTGGTTACGAGAGATTCACCTGCGTATTAATTTGATTATATTTATTTCGTGCTGAGAATTGTTCTCACAATCTATTAATTCCGTAGTAAGGCTATGATAATGGTTGATGATGTCAGCGCGACATAATTTGCATAGTTATGTAAACCAATGTTCCTGCTTGACATGATTTGCATGGTTGATTATATCTCCATTATATCTTGCTTGTTTTTCATACTCCGTTTTGATGCACGTACGTTGGACATATGTTTTGGTTAAGTAGTTGATACTAGTATTACTGAACGTTACGTACGAAATTTTGTTTCACTTGTTTAGGGTTTATCTTTTAATAATTTAAATTTTTGAATTATGTATTTGGATCTTAAAATTAAATTAAAATATAATATTGATTATGATTTGATTTAATTTACCCTAAATTGAACCACTATAATCCCAAATTACTTTGTTGACGATGAGACTAATTGGATTAGTCAAGATTCGATTGAAATTTGGAACGTAAAATTACAAGAATTTATCGTTGACGATGAGACCTAATAAGATTAGGACAAGACTCGTTTTAAATATGGTGGAGACGGAACGAAACAAGGTCAACCCGGTTGACACGAGTATAACTCGGTGGGCACGGGTGTGACTTGGTCGGCACGGGTATGTCCTGTTTGGAACGGGATGACACGGGCGACAATTGTTTGACCAAGACGACACAATATTTACTCGGACGACATGATGTCGGGTCGGGTGATGCTTTTAAGAAAAATATTTTCTTGCGTTTGTGTGTTGATTATGAATCAAACATGATTATACTTTTATTTTTCCGAATCAATGAAAAATTAGTTTTCTAAATCGGTAAATAATGTTATGCATTTTAATTATTATATTATCAAAAATAGATCGGAAAGGGAGTTTCTCGAGTCTTATTTGATTTTGATGAGTTGTTCATCTATATGACAATTATAAGTTGCAGATCGATTGTGAATCGAGTTTTGTATATCATCCTTTCAATTTTTTCGAGTGGGAAGTTGTTCCTCGTAGTTGGAAAAATGAAAGATATTGGTGAAATTGTTCAAACCAAATAGCAATTATGAATTGTAATATGATTATGAATCAAAATATGGGATCTTTTAACTTGTTTTATGCACAAATCACTAGTAACAATTAAATTATTATGTCATATGATGCATGATTTTTATTGTTTGAGACTTGTGACTTGTGTGCCTAGAACTGATAGGTCGTCTTGTAAGTTGACCTAGGAGCATGTTTAGGACCCATAATGCATTTAATCACTCGCACAAATATTAAGTATTGCCTTTCCAGAATTAACCACTACAACAATTTCATACCATTGGTTGAAGTGACTGCCTAAGCGGTGCTTTGCCGATGTGTGTGGACTGAGTAGGTGGGTAACGGTTACCCACAGGTTCAATCTGGTTTGCTTAACATTGCTATCAAGTCGGACTTGGGCTTGGAGGCAAATAGTTGGTGTCATATGATGACTAATTCCGACGAACCAAGAATTACATACAGATGTAATTGACAAGTTTGTTGTCTACCTTTACTTTTGGAGCTTGAGCAGTGAGCCCAAGTTCACTTGAGAGACAAAAGGTTTAGGATCTTGGAATATTATGCGAACTTGAGGGTAGTTTTCATGATTTTATCTTAAAATTGTTTAAGATTTTTAATTAATATTAATTATCGTTTTACTTTGAATATACATATAGTTGTAATTTAGTCATCATTATCACATTTATTAAATATGAGTTTGAATTGTTCAACCTCATCGATTGGTATCTTGAGAATCGTTCTCAAAATTAGAGATACGGATTTTGTCCTTGTGAAGGATAATTCCGACAAATTATTACCAATGTTAATGTACAGTATGGACTGTATAATTAGAGTCATGAAGATGATTATAAGTACCAAAATTAATTGTTTCAATAAAGGGAACCGTTCCCATTAAGTGAGAAAATGTTGAAGATGATCTAATTGATCCGTGTCATATGATGACGTGATTATATTGATAATCAGGAAATTTTGGATTTCTCTTTCTAAAGAATTAGGAATTGAAATCGTTTCAATTAGTCTTAAGTTTAGGTCACTTTATTATGAATAAACATGTGACTTAATAAAGTTTCTCACCTTTTAGCATGAGATGTTAAAAGACGATTGAACATTGTATCAAGAAGGCAAATAATATTAATGTTCTATGAATTCATTAAGAAAATTGCTTGAGATAATGATTAATGAATCTAAGATGTTGGTTAAAGTAAGGGAAGAATAATTGTTATCATACCCAGACTTGTTGCCAAATTTAGATTAGGTACGATTTTATTAGTCATTAATGTAATGACAAATATTGGACATTGGTAGATAGTTTCTAGAAGTGTCTAGAAAATCTGCAAATCAATTGAAGTATGACTTCTGGTGTGTATGTTACTAGAGTAATTGTTACTTTCATTCCACTGTTTTGGTATAAGATACCAAATGCAACTAATACATTGTGGATGTGATGGTTCAAAGAGGGTGGAATAATGGTATATAAGTGAAGTGTTTTATGATGAAATGAACAAATGTTGTTGTTTCATATATAAAAGGAAAATTACTTAATTTTACCATAAAGCTGAATACTGGAATTGAATAATTGTTATTCTTGTACTAGTCATAAGCAAGAATATTGATTTTGTTTCATGTATGGGCATGAAAAGTTTTGATAAAAGTAGAACAAGTGTTGCTCTATACCTTGCAAGAATATGAGGTACAATAAGACTAACATGATTGTTGAGCTCTACATTCCTAGTAGTGCGTGAATGCTTTTATTTGTAACATAACGACCAAAAGGTTCAACTCCCTCGACCTGAGTTTTACCCATCATGACATTGTCTTTAATCCATGAGACAAGAATCATAAGAAAAAGTCTCATAATGATGAAATTATAAACTTTATTGATAAGGATCAAGTGAGGTAAATGGATCTTGTTTAGATGGATAAATGACATTACAAGTGACTCTTATTAATTGTAGTGAGAGTTTTAACTAGTGATGTTGCAAAATGGGTAACGTGTATGGTTTTGTTCATTTGATGAATTTTGAAATTGAATGCTTTGAATTGTTCAAGGTACAAGATCAACTTGATAAGTTGATACGAGTTGTTCGATATGATTGAAACAGGGAGGAATTGAACTAAAAGATTGTGATCATTTTAGAAGTAGTGAAAAGTGTTTCAAACTACATCGAACCATATTTGATATGATTTGGTCTATGATGAGTTATGCAGATTTTATTGACTGTTTAGAAAGTTATGCACTATAAAAGTCTTTGTACAATGTTGATGAGATTGTCCATGTAAGTCGAAAAATAGACACCATATGAGATATGGATTGAAAATGTTCTTAAAAGTCTTTTCTTAATTATCAAGTCTTAAAGTTTAGAGAAAATTGTTTTCTAGAATTTAGACTCAATTATGACATGTGTTTTATTAGGGGTATTATGTTAATTCTACAAACCATCCAAATAACAAAACTGTTTTGTTACATGAAGTGATATGTTTCTTTTAAAAATATGTGATTTCTGATAGAAACTGTGGGAGTAGAATCGACCTTAAAAATGTTCAAGATTAACAGGTGTTCTCTACAACTGTTGAAGAAGATATTGATGCATCCATGAAAAGTCATGATCATCTTACCTGTAAAATATTACCCTACATAGGTTTGACCTATGATGAAACAATAATGGGCAAAGACTCCAAAAGTCACATAAAATCTAATAGATTCTATATACCATAACTAGCAAGTATAGACTATGGTTAAATGGGTCTTATAGTGAAGAATAGTCTTCAATATAAAGACGATGTAGATTGATATAAGAGTATCTATGAAGCATAGTTGGTAGTTAAGGATTGATCTCATAGTAATGACTATAGAAAAACCTTTTTACAATATTATGCTTAAGTCTATTATGATGGATTTAGCAGTTTGAATGTCATCGCTCATTATGATGAGTTTTGGACATATATATATATATATATATATATGAAATACATTTCTTAAAAGGGATGCAATATGATGTGTGTGCGACACATCGTATAAATTTCATATTATTAAAATTGCTAGGCAAATGTGAATATTCCGATTTGATTGGAGCCTGGAGCAAGTATCTTCATTCTCAATGTGGAAATTCAAAGATGTTTGTTTTCCTTTGAGACGAAGAGAGACAAAGTGTGTACAAGAGACTAGTGGGAGTGCATTTATCGTTATGATTTGGTATGTAAGTGACATACTTCTCTAACTAAATGACATTTGGTTGCTTTAGTCTATGAGACTTTGCAAGAAATGTGTTTATTATGTGCTCGTGTGACGAGTAGATACTAATCTGGTGAGTGTCACTAGAATGCTATCTAAGAATTGTTCCTTTGCGCTTAAGAAGCGAAATGGGAATTATTTAAGAGATGCGCTTGATGTGATAAGAGAATTATTGTAAACAAGTTACAACGATTCATATTTCCAAAAAATAGACAAAGATGACATGAGATTGTAATCTCAGTATATTTTGTTTGGGATGAGCAGTTATGTGTTGGAACGGTTCCAAAGGACAACTTTATGACTAATATTATAACTAAAGTTAGTGTTCTATTACTTTTGAAGCAAATAGACGTTTGATTACTAATCAAGCACTCAACTTTAAAGTTTATGAAGTAATTTGTTGCTTATGAAACTAACAGTTTACCTTAATTGAGAGAAGGTAGATTGATTATATGTTTGTAAATAACCGATACAAATGTTGTATGTCCCGAAACCTCCTCTACATAAAGACCATATTGTTATGATTGGTATAAGACGCATGAGTGAGTGGTCTTAGTACTTTTAGAGGTGTTTGGTTTAGTGGGAGTTATTATGATAATTAGTATATGTATGACATATTATCATTTGGTTAATGTAACCGAGTTTTGTCCCTAAATAATTTACATTGATGAAATAGATCACTAAGTACGTGACTTAGTCTTGGAACTCTATTTGGATGATGTAATTATTTTGTCTCTAGTCAGGGTATTGTGTTGGGACATTTGAATACCTTTAAATGACTAGTGTGTGAGTTGGTTAATGACTAAGTTCCTTGAGTCATAGGTATTGAAATACTAAACCAGGCACACGGGTGTATGTTGGGAACATTCATTAGACAGACCCACCGAAAAGAATTTTACTAAGATTTCGCTTAGTGTCAGTAAAGTTCTTTGCAAGTTATAAACTTGTACGGTCTTTAGACCTGAGTCTTTGACTATTCTATACATGTGATGTGTATGCTTTGATACTATTCCTCGTCAGCTGTGAAAGGGAGCTATGGATGGTTATTGGGCATGCATGGATCATGTGATAGTATGTGGTTAGACAAGAGGGGATTTGCTCTTCCTTTATTGAAAGGAATTTATTGTTTCTTGGCCACTCGAAGAGTGTGACTTGTACAAATGCGTGACTGCGCTCAGATTGTTATCCCTCTACTTTTGTATGATAACAATTATAATAATATGAAATTTATACGAAGTGTCGCACACATCATATTGCATCCCTTTCAAGAAATGTATTTCATATATATATGTCCAAAACTCATCATAATGAGTGATGACATTCAAAATGCTAAAACAATCTTAATAAACTTAAGCATAATGTTGTAAAAAGGGTTTTTCATAGTCATTACTATGAGATCAATCCTTAACTACCAACTATATGCTTCATAGATACTCTTATATCAATCTACATCGTCTTTATATTGAAGACTATTCTTCACTATAAGACCCATTTAACCAAAGTCTATACCTGGTAGTTATGGTATATAGAATCTATTAGATTTTATGTGACTTTTGGAGTCTTTGCCCATTATTGTTTCATCATAGGTCAAACCTATGTAGGGTAATATTTTACAGGTAAGATGATCATGACTTTTCATGGATGCATCAATATTCTCTACAACTGTTGAAGAGAAATCCTGTTAATCTTGAACAATTTCAAGGTCGATTCTACTCCCACTGTTTCTATTAGAAATCACATATTTTTAAAAGAAACATACCACTCCATGCAACAAAACAGTTTTGCTCTTTGGATGGTTTGTAGAATTAATATAATACTCCTAATAAAACACATGTCATAATTGAGTCTAAGTTCTAGAAAACAATTTTCTTTAAAGTTGACTTGATAATTAAGAAAAGACTTTTAAGAACATTTTCAATCCATATCTCATATGGTGTCTATTCTCCGACTTACACGGACAATCTCATCAACATTTGTACAAAGACTTTTATAGTGCATAAGCTTCTAAAGCGCCAATAAAATCTGCATAACTCATCATGACCAAATCATATCAAATATGGTTTGATGTAGTTTGAAACATTTTTCACTACTTCTAAGATGATCACAATCTTTTAGTTCAATTCCTCCCTGTTTCAATCATATCGAACAAAACCATACGTGTTACCCATTTTGCAACATCACTAGTTAAACTCACACATATCTGTATGTGTGTGGTCTAACAAGTCTAAGTACCCTCCCACTACAATTAATAGGAGTCACTTGTAATGTCATTTCTCCATCTAAACAAGATCCATTTACCTCAGTTGATCCTTATCAATAAGGTTTATAATTTCATCATTATGAAACTTATTCTTATGTCTCTTGTCTCATGGATTAAGGACAATGTCATAATAGGTAAAACTCGTGTCGAGGGACGGAACCTTTTGATTGTTATGTTACAATTAAAAGTATTCACTACTAGAAATCTAGAGCCCAACAAACATGTTAGCATTATTGTACCTCATATTCTTGCAAGGTATAGAGCAACAATTGTTCTACTTTTATTAAAACTTTTCATGCCCATACATGAAACAGAATCAATATTCTTGCTTATGACTAGTACAAGAATAACATTTATTCAATTCCAGTATTCAGCTTTATGGTAAAATTAAGTGATTTTCCTTTTATATATGAAACAACAACGTTTGCCCATTTCATCATAAAACACTTCACTTATATACCATTATTCTACCCTCTTTGAGCCATCACATCCACAATATAATAGTTGCATTTGGTATCTTATACCAAAACAGTAGAATGCAAGTAACAATTACTCTAGTAACATACACACCTGAAGTCATACTTCAATTGATTTGCAGATTTTCTAGACACTTCTAGAGACTATCTACCAATGTCATATATTTGTCATTACACTTAATGATAAATAATTTCATACCTAATCTAAACTTGGGAACAAGTTGGGAATGACAACGATTGTCCTTCCCTTACTTTAACCAACGTCTTAGATACATTAATCATTATCTCAAGCAATTTTCTTAATGAACTCATAGAACATTAGTATTATTTGTCTTCTTGATACAATATTCAATCATCTTTTAACATCTCATGCTAAAAGGAGAAAAATCTTATTAAGTCACATGTTTATTCATAATAAAGTGACCTAAACTTAGGACTAATTGAAACGATTTCAATTCCTAATTCTTTAGAAAGAAGCATCCAAAATTTCCTGATTATCAAGATAATCATTCATCATATGACATGGATTAATTGGACCATCTTTAACATTTTCTCACTTAATGGGAACTGTTCCCTTTTATTGAAACAATTGATTTTGGTACTTATAGTCATTTTCATGACTCTAATTATACAGTCCATACTGTACATTAGCATTGGTTATAATTTGTCGAAATTATCCTTCACAAGGACAGAATCTATATCTCTAATTTTGAAAACAATTTTCAAGATACCAATCGACAAGGTTGAACAATTCAAACTCATCTTTAATAAATGTGATAAAGGGACTAATTTACAACTACAATTATATGCTAAGTAAAACGATAATTAATATTAATAATCTTAAACAATTTTAAGATAAAATCATGAAAACTACCCTCAAGTTCGCATAATATTCCAAGATCCTAAACCTTTTGACGTTCAAGTGAACTTGGGCTCACTGCTCAAGCTCCAAAAGTAAAGGTAGACAACAACATTGTCAATTACATCAATATGTAATTCTTGGTTCGTCAGAATTAGTCATCATATGACACCAACTATTTGCCTCAAAGCCCAAGTCCGACTTGATAGCAATGTTAAGCAAACCAGACTGAACCTGTGGGTAACCGTTACCCACCTACTCAGTCCACACACATCGGCAAAGCACCGCTTAGGCAGTCACTTCAACCAATTGTATGAAATTGTTGTAGTGGTCAATTCTGGAAAGGCAATACTTAATATTTGTGCGAGGGATTAAATGCATATGGGTCCTAACCATGTCACTAGGTCAACTTACAAGGCGACCTATTAGTTCTAAGCACACAAGTCACAAGTCTCAAACAATAAAATTCGTGCATCATATGTCATAATTATTCAATTGTTATTAGTGATTTGCGCATAAAACAAGTTAAAAGATTCCATATTTTGACTTATAATCATATTACAATTCATAATTACTATTTGGTTTGAACAATTTCACCAATATCTTTCATTTTTCCAACTACGAGAAACAATTTCCCACCCGGAAAAATTGAACGGATATACAAAACTCGATTCACAATCGATCTGCAACTTATAATTGTCATATAGATGAACAATTCATCAAAATCAAATAAGACTCGAGAAACTCTTTTCCTGATCTATTTATGATAATATGATAATTAAAATGCATAAAATTATTTACCAATTTAGAAAACTAATTTTTCATTGATTAGGAAAAATAAAATATAATCCATGTTTGATTCTGAATCAACATACAAACGCAAGAAAATGACTTTTCTTAAAAGCGTCACTCGACCCGACACCATGTCGTCCGAGTAAATACTGTGTCGTCTTGGTCAAACCTTTGTCGCCCGGGTCATCCAGTTCCGACCGGGATATACTCGTGCCTACTGAGTCATACTCGTGTCAACCGAGTCACACTCGTTCCGACTTACAAAAATCGAGTCTTGTCCTAATCATATTAGGACTCATTGTTTAATAAGAATTCTAGTAATTTTAATTTCTCAATTCAATCGAATCTTGACCAATCTTATTAGCCTCATCGTCAACAAGGAAATCGAGGATTATGATGGGTCAATAAAATTAAATCTTATTACCCATGGGTCAATTTGATTTTATTTTCCCTCTTGCAAGAATTGTTCTCACCTTGATGTTGCACGTGACTTGCACCATATTGTTCTCACCTTGATGTAGATTGTCCACGTTGCCTTATCATGATTGTTCTTGTTTTGAATTATCATGTCTATCATGAACTCTTACGTATATACTTGGTTACATGTAGTACTTGTCATGAGGTTTCGTTTCATTCGTTTTACGGCTAATCTATCGGATTATTGATCAAGTTTAGGGTTCATCATATTTTATGGATTTAATTTGTTAACTTCTGAAATTGACTATTAAAATTAATTTAAGATATAATATTAATTATGATTTAATTTAATTTATCCTAAATTGACTAACTATAATCTCAATTTTCTTTGTTGACGATGAAACTAATTAGATTAGTCAAGATTCGATTGAAATTGGAAACGTAAAAATTACTAGAATTTATCGTTGACGATGAGACCTAATAAGATTAGGACAAGACTCGTTTTAATTATAGTGGAGACGAAACGAAAAGAGACCAACCCGGTTGGCACGAGTGTGACTCGGTGGGCACGGGTGTGTCCCGGTTGGAACGGGATGACCCGGGCGACAAAGGTTTGACCAAGACGATCCAATATTTACTCGGACGACATGGTGTCGGGTCGAGTGACGCTTTTAAGAAAACTCGTTTTCTTGCGTTTGTAGGTTGATTATGAATCAAACATGGATTATACTTTTATTTTTCCGAATCAATTAAAAATTAGTTTTCTAAATCGGCTAAAATTTTTTATGCATTTTAATTATCATGTTATCATAAATAGATCGGAAAAGGAGTTTCTCGAGTCTTATTTGATTTTGATGAGTTGTTCATCTATATGATAATTATAAGTTGCAGATCGATTGTGAATCGAGTTTTGTATATCCGTTCAATTTTCCCGGGTGAGGAATTGTTTCTCATAGTTGGAAAAATGAAAGATATTGCTGAAATTGTTTCTCATTGTAATATGATTATGAATCAAAATATGGAATCTTTTAACTTGTTTTATGCGCAAATCACTAATAACAATTGAATAATTATGACATATGATGCACGAATTTTATTGTTTGAGACTTGTGACTTGTGTGCTTAGAACTAATAGGTCGCCTTGTAAGTTGACCTAGTGACATGGTTAGGACCCATATGCATTTAATCCCTCGCACAAATATTAAGTATTGTCTTTCCAGAATTGACCACTACAACAATTTCATACCATTGGTTGAAGTGACTGCCTAAACGGTGCTTTGCCGATGTGTGTGGACTGAGTAGGTGGGTAACGGTTACCCACAGGTTCAGTCTGGTTTGCTTAACATTGCTATCAAGTCGGACTTGGGCTTTGAGGCAAATAGTTGGTGTCATATGATGACTAATTCTGACGAACCAAGAATTACATATTGATGTAATTGACAATGTTGTTGTCTACCTTTACTTTTGGAGCTTGAGCAGTGAGCCCAAGTTCACTTGAGCGTCAAAAGGTTTAGGATCTTGGAATATTATGCGAACTTGAGGGTAGTTTTCATGATTTTATCTTAAAATTGTTTAAGATTATTAATATTAATTATCGTTTTACTTAGCATATAATTGTAGTTGTAAATTAGTCCCTTTATCACATTTATTAAAGATGAGTTTGAATTGTTCAACCTTGTCGATTGGTATCTTGAAAATTGTTTTCAAAATTAGAGATATAGATTCTGTCCTTGTGAAGGATAATTTCGACAAATTATAACCAGTGTCAATGTACAGTATGGACTGTATAATTAGAGTCATGGAGATGACTACTATAAGTACTAAAATCAATTGTTTCAATAAAGGGAATAGTTCCCATTAAGTGAGAAAATGTTAAAGATGGTCTAATTAATCCATGTCATACGATGACGTGATTATATTGATAATCAGGAAATTTTGGATGCTTCTTTCTAAAGAATTAGGAATTGAAATCGTTTCAATTAGTCCTAAGTTTAGGTCACTTTATTATGAATAAACATATGACTTAATAAGGTTTCTCACCTTTTAGCATGAGATGTTAAAAGAAGATTGAACATTGCATCAAGAAAGCAAATAATACTAATGTTCTATGAGTTCATTAATAAAATTGTTTGGGATAATGATTAATGAATCCAAGATGTTGGTTAAAGTAAGGGAAGAATAATTGTTATCATACCCAAACTTGTTGTCAAATTTATTGTTATCCCTCTACTTTTGTCTTTTCGGTTAATACTCGTAACAGGTCCTTGGGTTTAAGGGTTGTAACCCTACACAAATTTTATCCCAAACAATACTACCTCCCATTCATTGGAATAAATGTGAGATATATTTTAATAAAATGGTAGGATTCCAATGAATGAGTAGTACACTTAGTAATGATTGATTAATTAATTTTTTTAAAATATAACAAAAGTTCCATTTTGGTCAAAGACTAATTGTCAAAATAATGTCAATTAGGATTGGATAAGTCTAAACACTCAAATGATAAATTCAACTCTTCCCCTTCAACCCAACAAACAGGCAAACAACCACCCTGACCCCAACAAACACCACTAGCCATCATGATTGATTGGCCCGGCTATCTCGCCTCAACAAAACCACCCCTAGTCCAGGCCCAGCTCATGGGGGACACTCCAGAAAGGGTTCGACGTCCACCTAATTCGTCCATGAGGAAGGACCTTCAGGTCGGCCCAACCCCATGGGAACCAAGTCCTCCCTTTCTTGAGAGGGGCAGGATCGCCTCATCCACAAGGGTAAGCTGCTACCACGTGTCTAAGAGGGTTCGCACAAACCTTCTCTCTGTAACCAATTCCAATAAAAGCTCATATAAACATTCATGACTTACTTAGGCATCAGAGAGGATCCCCTTTGTGGACATGACATAGGTCCACCCCGACGCGGCCACGCGCGGGTTTGGGGAGGCGAATGAATCTCCATGAGATGGTCAAATGGAAATTTAAATCGAAGTCGGAGTCGCCACCGAATTTTATGGTTATTCGGAACCGTTAGAGCCCACTCTATGTCGTAGTGGGTCGTGTACAAAATACGGCCCATTTCCGATGTCAGAGTTTATTGGGCTCGTCCCTTTTGCATATCGATATAGATGACGACTTGAGCGGTTAATCGTATATTGAATGACTCTCGTTGCCAATGGTTTCGGACATCCGGAAACCACGGTTCTGAGTAAGGGGTGAGGGTACGTGTTGGAAAGTTCACTAAGAACACCCAACCCCGCCCGCACATTAGCGGCCTCTACTAGGATATCGAATGACGTTTTAATGCGCGCGTTAGTAATACGATGAATGATATGCAAACATTGTTTTCCTAAGCATGTGAGGAATTGAATGGGTTGCTAAGTCGGTTTAATGCATGAAAAATTAATTAATGTCAAAGTCAAATTTAACATGTGAGATTCGTTTTAGTATAATAAAACAAATGAAATAAAAAGGATGAATTTGCTACAAAAGAACAAACGAGTTAGTATCGATTTGTAAATAATAATAGCAAGAAATAAATATGCGAAATCGAGAAAATAAATATTAATCGAAATCTGAAAAATATTGTTGAAAAGAAGCGGTTTTGTATAAAAAACGATGTTCGAAAAATAAAAAAAAAGAACGAAAAGGGGCGTCGGGACAGCCGACCGCGCGGCTCGCCCGGGATGCCGGCGGGTCGCGCGTCGGGCTGGTTTTGGACGCGGTTTTCTGAAAATTCGATTTATTAAATCACGTACGAATATTGCATGATTCGTACTCAAATTAATATTTTCGATATTCGCTATATTCGATAATTGACTACGAAATCAATATCAAATATTTAGAATAGTTTTAGAAAAGATGTAAATTTTAGAAATCGTCTCGCAGAATAAATAATAAAACGACCAAAAAAGTAAAAAAAAAAAAAACGGTCCGGATTGCGAGCCGTCCGGTTTTTGTATTTTGTTCGAAATTGCTAAGTTGATAAATCGCGTACAAAATATGAATTAATTTGTACTCGATTTATGTTTTCGATATTCGTCGTATCCGATATTCGATTATGAAATCGATATCGGATATTTAGAATGAGTTTTAAAAAAAGGTTTTGTAAAATTATTTGTTTTGAACGAAAAGTAAGAGAAAAGAATTTTGAACGAAAAAGAATGTAACGATTTTTTGACATCGTCGAGATCTTAATATAATTCTTTTCGATACAATATTCGATTATAGAAAAATCGATATCATATTTTTTAGAATATATGTTATGAAAATAATTTTTCGTTAATAACGATATTAGAGAAAAAAAAAAAGAAAAACGACTCTTGACCCATAATAAAAAACGGACGAAGAGAAGGAAGGAGAAGAAAGGAGAAATCGGGTTTGATACACCCTCAACCTACATGCTTTTGTTGACTCGGATCGGAGCTCGTCGGAATGTGGCTAGGCACGGGAGCGTCGAGTTTGGTTCGGCTAGGGGGGTTCGGTTTGGACGAGACGGGTGAAGGGTGTCGGGAATTGGATCGGTTTCCTTCGGGTGTGTAATATCGGTTTCTCGATGCTAAGTGTAAAGATGATTGATGAGGAAGTTGTGTATTCTAATGTTACTAGTTGATGTTGATGATGAATGTGTGTGTGGGATTGTATGAATTAATTGTGTGTTTTGTGTTGGATGCAAGGGGCTATTTATAGGGAATTCCCGACCTTGGCTTAGGAGAGTTTGACTACCGCTTAGGATAGGAAACGTTGGAATTTGAGGGAAATAAGAATTCCGCTTTCTTGTGGAGGAAGAAAGGGAAATCGGCTGATTTGGGCTGTTTTGGCCGAGTGTTTTACACTCGGTCGGGTGCTCGAATCGGTTTTTGAATAGGATTTCTCTTTGAGCTAGAATTACCGCTTGAGTAAGAAGCTGAGAAGAACGAGAATTCCGTTTTCTTGTGAGGGAAGAAAAGAGGAAAACCGGCTGGTTTGTACTACTTGGCCGAGTGGTTTACACTCGGTTGAGTGTCTGAGTCGGTTCTCGGATAGGATTCCTACTCGAGATCGAATTCTACCTTAAACGGAATTGTTTATTATTTTGTGAAGCTGATTTTTGTAGAATTGGAGTCCGAATAGGACGTGTGAGACCTCACGGTCAGCCTACAAGTCTCGAGAAATATCTTTGACCGGGTTTTGACTCGGTCGCTAAAAGACGGTTTTACCCCTGGTGTCGGATTCGACCCAAATTAGTGTTATTTGACTCGAAACGACCCACTGGGCCTGATTTTGAGGTTGGTTTTGTGAGATTTGTACTCCTTAAAATGCCTACGCTAAATGCCATTGATTTCGAGCCCATTTCCGAGTACGTTAAAGCACGTTAGCGTCCGATCATCATCGGGTGTTTGTCGGAAACTACTATAGACACCTGGCGGTCAAAATGTGGGTGTCTACAGAGCCCTCACTCTGACTGAGGCTTGGACAGGGCGAAAGTCAGAGTAGCCACCAGGTCAATCAAGGATTAAAACCTGGCAGCTTCCGGTCGGGTCGTTTAAAGTCCATTAGACCTACGTAAAGGGCCCGCCGGCCATGGATTAGAAATGTACCTGAGCTGATGATAACTCCGTGGGGAATTGAACTTGTCGTATAAGACTTAGGTGCGCTTATATATGGGCTCATCTTGTTAAATACCGCTGGGGAGTTATGTGAATTGCGCTGTCGTGATTTGTACCTGTATAAGTTACATAAAATTTTGCATGCAACACGTAGGCGAAACAAATATGACTCGCGCTGGGGAGTAAAAAATGATTTTTGCTGCGTTTTGAAATCGAAGTCCTGAACGCAACTCACGTGCTAGGAGACAGGTTTCCAAAATCGAAAGAGGTGGAAAAGAAATTTGCAGTTTAAATAGATTGAAATTTGACCTTGTCGAAAAGATTTTTTTTTTCAAATGGCTAAGTTTTCGCAAATTTTCAAAATGAGAATTTGAAAAGAGAGGCCTACCGGCAGACTCGACTCTGGACGCGACAGGACGAGTTGACAGACACGACTTGGACTCTCTAAGGGTTGGACCGTGACTTGGTAAGGAGGTGGGCCACCTAGGATGACAAGACTCTTAAGTTGCGCTATTACGTAGCCTAGGCGAGTGACAACACGGTCGAATCCTCGGAATAGGAAGGATGTGCTATGGGGGGATTGCAATAGTCTGTAATGAGACTGTTTTGGCATGACAGGACTTTTAGCAGTAGCAATGCCGTAGTCTAGTGCTCTTCTGGATTTTTGATTTTTGGGTACATTTCCAAGGTGGGTATTGCCTCGAGTCCTGACAGATTCTTGCCTTCGACTGAGCCGAGTATTAGGACACACTACAGAAAGAAGGCTAGATTTTTTGAATTTATCTGGATTATGTGAATGGATGGAGAACTTCTGCCTAGGAGAAGCCCCCAAAATGACAAAGCTAACTGTCGAGAACATGACAGTGTCGTGACCGGAATGATGGTGCTTTTTGAATGTGTGTCAATGTGGGTGGTTGTGCCTTTGTTGAAAGGCTGCCTACGTATTCACATGTGGTGAAATCAAACCAAGCCGTAGTTCAGTGGATTGTGGTGCCTAGTTTATTAGGGCTTCGTGTGTAACTAGCCATAGCGATGATGTAGGCTAGGTGCATTCCCAGTGATGTCTTGATCAAAGGGCTAGAATGGTTAGGATATTGATCCTGTGACTGTGAGCGTTCTCCGGGATAGCCCCCAGAGGTGGTGTGCACTATTTGGGCATGTTCTATGCCGACCGCAAGTTGAGTTCCCGTTTTTGGGGTTGGTAACTGGTTTAAATGAGAAGAATTGCGATGGGATTTTAACGAGTTCTACACTCGGGGATTTCAACGAGTTCTCTTCTCGGGGATTTCAACGAGTTTTGCTCTCGGGGATTTTAACGAGTTTTGCTCTCGGGGATTTTAACGAGTTTTGCTCTCGGGGGGATTTGACGAGTTTTGCTCTCGGGGGGATTTGACGAGTTTTGCTCTCGGGGTATTTGACGAGTTTTGCTCTCGGGGGATTTGACGAGTTTTGCTCTCGGGGGGATTTGACGAGTTTTGCTCTCGAGGGATTTGACGAGTTTTGCTCTCGGGGATTTGTATGGTGATTGTGAATTTTGTTATGTAAAGGGGAAGTCGAGTAGAATGGCTCGAACTTTGATCGGGATAAGTTTTGATAATGCGAGATCTGATTTCCATGTCTGGCCCTAATGGTTAGGGGTATCCTATGGAGCTTGAATCCTCAAAATTCCGGGCTGTATCTGGCCTGGGTCTCGGGAAGGTCTTGAGGGTTGTAATATGGGAAGGCTAAATGTGGTGTTAGTTGACCAACTCGATTATCTTTCCCTTATTTGATGGTATGAGTATTGATAATTTTGAATTGATCGTTTTCACTACAGTCATGGTTTGTTTGAATATTTTTTGGTTGACCTCTTAGCCCTGGTCTCGGGATTCTTCATTTGGATTGACCGCTTAACCTCGGTCATGGGTGCCTCTTTTTTTTTTATAATGACCTGCTTTTTTGTTTTGGCCTTTTGCTTTTTCTTGTATTGGACTTTTGATTTTTTTTGTCCAGTTTTTCCTTCTTTTTTTTGTTGGTCAGACTAACACCTAAGGTAGGGATCGGTTAGTCTTATTGGATGAGTGTTTTTTGTGGGAAATGGGCTTGCCTCCCGTCTTGAACCCAAACTAGGAGACTACCTAGATTTGTCATTGGATTCGATACCGCTCCTGCTAAGGGTAGTTATGTGGTTTCTATACCGGACATGGAATAGGTAAAAGGAAAACACGGGCTCAGTTTCTTGCAGTCATTATAGATGTGCCTATAATAGTCACGTGCGTGTGCTCACAGTGTATGACGGTGTTCATCATGTTCTCGGAAACATATAAGGAAAGCATATATGAGAAAGAATATTGAAAGCTGATTTTATTGAATTTTTTTAAAAAAAGGACAGAATACAATTGACTCTGACTCTGACTTTGAAGTTGAAATAAATATTACTCCCTAGACTCGGACTCAGACTTGGACTTAAATCGAATCCGGACTCTTGGATGCAAGAGAGGTAGATTGGATGCTTTGGTCATCGGGCCCTGTATAGTCCATGAGGGGCTTTGCAAGTGACAATGTTTCCAAAACGGGAGTCTTCCCGGTATCGAGGAAGTCTTGAATGAGGTGTTTCAGCTTCCAGCACTGTTCTGTATCGTGTCCCTTCCCTCTGTGGAATTTGCAGTAATGCTCGGCGTTCCATGCTTTGGAGCGTCTTTCCAAAGGTGGGTCGACTGTTGGGCCTATAGGTAGTATTAGGCCCTTCAGAACCAACCTCTGGAAAGCGACGGCGTAGGACATATCCAAGTGAGTAAATGTCCTTCCCTTTGACTGGTTCTTGATTTCTGGAGAGGTGACTTGAGGGTTATCTCCCCCGATCTTGCCGTCTTGAGGGTACCGGACAGTTTCGTAAGAGTGTTCACCCTTCAAATGGTTCAGTTGGGTGATAGGTTGTCTTACCCGCTCTAGTTGTGTTAGACGGGATCGGGTTCTTACAAGGTCTTCTTCGATGGTGGTCACCCTGGCATTTAGGTTATCTAGGGCGGTATTGATTTTTGAGAAGATATTGTTAACGGAGCAAGACAGCATAAGCATACTCCCCTGGATATCCCCTTTCTCGACGGCGTGGGATCTGTTGTGGTTTGGTAACGCCTCACTCACAGGGTCCCTGATCGGAAGAGACGACAGGTGTTAGAACCCGCCTAAACTCGGTTTTGCGCAAGAGAAAGAGTCAAACTAGACGTGGCCCGGGGTGACGGGTCGACAAAGACTCTTAGACCGGGATACTCGAATGTTGACCTAGACGAGGTAACGACCCTGGCTTGGACTCGACCATGAGACTCGGACGGTGTAAGAGGGCGAGTCCGAAAATGGGGCAACCGTGTTTGACCGCGTCGCGTGTTCGGACCAACCGTGGTGACCTAACCCTAAGTGACTTGAGTATAGGTTCGACTCGAAGAAGGCATCATAAGGACGCCGGTGCAGGATAAACGTAGGGTACCCCTTAAGGTGACCGTGGTTGACTGCTCGGGTGGAGGACAGCCCCCGAGTGAGACTAAAGACTTTGATAGGACTCAAATGGTGCGACATCTAAGTGACTCGAAAGTGGGGTACGTGAGCCAACACGTGTAAGACCAGACCCTTAGAGCAACCGTGATTGGTCGCTCTACTGAAAGGGTAGCCCCCGAGTGGGACTGAAGACTTTGTTAAGACTCGAGTGTCGGACGAGTGACCCTTAGATGTAAGGATTACGAACCTTTTGTTATAAGGCTATGCCTTATAGAAGGTTGACTCGGAAAAGACACCTAGACAGGTGACTCGTGGACGGTGGGCTTTCCTTAGGATTTGGCAAAGTGGGCCTAGTCCCGTTCGAAGGAAAATCCATGGGAGAATTCCCCAGACTTTGGACTCGAATGTGTAAACGGGCTTCCCTTTGTAGGAGTATGTCCTACATAGGTGGGCTTTGCCTTAGTCAAATAAGGCGGACTGGGATCAGGAAGAAACTCGTGATATAAGATCGACGGAGTTTCGACGCTAAAGACTTTGACGACTAATGACACGACCCGACACTGCTAAATACGGGAAATCCTAAGTAGAGGAAGGTTTTGAAAAAGGGATTTTTGTTTGGGAAATCCGAGAAGTCTCGGTGGATGGCCCAATTTTTCGAAAAAACGAAAAAGTGCATCGGGCCATAATTTTGAAAGTTCGAAAAAAAATCGAGTTTTGAAATGGGCAGAATACCGGCTGGAAAATAGGCTACTTTGAGTCAAATCGTAAATCCTAATTTCGGTAGCATTCCGGGGTTTTGAAAAGTTGAATATTTGGAATTTTGAAACTTGAGTATCGAAAAAAGGAATTTCCGACAATTTGAAAATTGAAGATGAGATCCCGAAGATTTGAAAATCGAAAAAACGGCATCTCGAAGATTTGAAAATTAAAAATGGCATCTCGAAGATTTTGAAAATCGAAACTGGTATCTCAAAAATTTTAAAATCGAACTTGAATTTTGAAAATTCGAAAATCCAATGGTGGATCGGAAATTCGAATTTTGAAATGGGCAGCATGCCGTCTAGAAAATAAGCTTGTTTTGAGTCAAATCTTAAGTCTAAATTTCGGCAGCTTTCCGATTTTTTTTTTTTAAAATTGAATATTTTCGAAAAGATGCATTTTTGGAATTTTGAATATCGAAGCTGAATTTCCAAGAATTTGAAAATCGAAAATAGGATCCCGACTTTTAAAATTGGCGAAAATGTCATCGGGCTTGAATTTTTTGAAAAGTCAGAAATTTTGAATTTTTGGAATGGATTTTTGAAAGCCCGAAGAGAAATTCGGGGGATGGCCCGGTTTTTTTCGAAAGAAAAAAAACGGAAATTGAACCGGGCGACGGTTTTGCAAGTTCGAAAATAGTTTCGAGTTTTAAATTGGGCATAATATTGGCTAGAAAAAGGGCTATTCTGAGTAAAATCGTAAGTTCTAAATTCGGTATATGTCTGGGTTTTTGAAATTGGATATTTTGAAAAGGAAGCAAATTTTTGAAAATGTCGGTTTTTTTGAAAAAGATGTGGATCAAGTAGCACGTAATCATGGAAACAGTATAACGACGCCATGTATGCTCTTAAGCTAAGTCTCGGTCAGTCTGTAAGGGTCTATACCAGTGTACATAGACTATCGAGAATCGGGGCGGACTCTCTAACTCGAGTTGAGATTAGGACATGCCGTAAAACCCATACGAATCGGCTAATGGACACCTTTGACATAACCAGTTTGGACTATATCAATGGTATAGTGGGACGTCGGTCACGAGTACCGGCCCGGGAAAAATGGGGTTATGCATGAACCGTAAAACTAAAACGAGCATTGTACTAGTCAAACGATTTCTGTTCGAGTCTCACCCTGAGGATACCGAAGGTTATTAACTCATCAGTAAATCCCCAGCGGAATCGCCAAATTGTGGACATGACATAGGTCCACCCCGACGCGGCCACGCGCGGGTTTGGGGAGGCGAATGAATCTCCATGAGATGGTCAAATGGAAATTTAAATCGAAGTCGGAGTCGCCACCGAATTTTATGGTTATTCGGAACCGTTCGAGCCCACTCTATGTCGTAGTGGGCCGTGTACAAAATACGGCCCATTTCCGATGTCAGAGTTTATTGGGCTCGTCCCTTTTGCATATCGATATAGATGCCGACTTGAGCGGTTAATCGTATATTGAATGACTCTCGTTGCCAATGGTTTCGGACATCCGGAAACCACGGATCTAAGTAAGGGGTGAGGGTACGTGTTGGGAAGTTCACTAAGAACACCCAACCCCGCCCGCACATTAGCGGCCTCTACTAGGATATCGAATGACGTTTTAATGCGCGCGTTAGTAATACGATGAATGATATGCAAACATTGTTTTCCTAAGCAATTGAGGAATTGAATGGGTTGCTATGTCGGTTTAATGCATGAAAAATTAATTAATGTCAAAGTCAAATTTAACATGTGAGATTCGTTTTAGTATAATAAAACAAATGAAATAAAAAGGATGAATTTGCTAAAAAAGAACAAACGAGTTAGTATCGATTTGTAAATAATAATAGCAAGAAATAAATATGCGAAATCGAGAAAATAAATATTAATCAAAATCTGAAAAATATTGTTGAAAAGAAGCGGTTTTGTATAAAAAACGATGTTCGAAAAATAAAAAAAAAAACGAAAAGGGGCGTCGGGACAGCCGGCCGCGCGGCTCGCCCGGGATGCCGGCGGGTCGCGCGTCGGGCTGGTTTTGGACGCGGTTTTCTGAAAATTCGATTTATTAAATCACGTACGAATATTGCATGATTCGTACTCAAATTAATATTTTCGATATTCGCTATATTCGATAATTGACTACGAAATCAATATCAAGTATTTAGAATAGTTTTAGAAAAGATGTAAATTTTAGAAATCGTCTCGCAGAATAAATAATAAAACGACCGAAAAAGTAAAAAAAAACGGTCCGGATTGCGAGCCGTCCGGTTTTTGTATTTTGTTCGAAATTGCTAAGTTGATAAATCGCGTACAAAATATGAATTAATTTGTACTCGATTTATGTTTTCGATATTCGTATCCGATATTCGATTATGAAATCGATATCGGATATTTAGAATGAGTTTTAAAAAAAGGTTTTGTAAAATTATTTGTTTTGAACGAAAAGTAAGAGAAGAATTTTGAACGAAAAAGAATGTAACGATTTTTTGACATCGTCGAGATCTTAATATAATTCTTTTCGATACAATATTCGATTATAGAAAAATCGATATCATATTTTTTAGAATATATGTTATGAAAATAATTTTTCGTTAATAACGATATTAGAGAAAAAAAAAAAGAAAAACGACTCTTGACCCATAATAAAAAACGGACGAAGAGAAGGAAGGAGAAGAAAGGAGAAATCGGGTTTGGTACACCCTCAACCTACATGCTTTTGTTGACTCGGATCGGAGCTCGTCGGAATGTGGCTAGGCACGGGAGCGTCGAGTTTGGTTCGGCTAGGGGGGTTCGGTTTGGACGAGACGGGTGAAGGGTGTCGGGAATTGGACCGGTTTCCTTCGGGTGTGTAATATCGGTTTCTCGATGCTAAGTGTAAAGATGATTGATGAGGAAGTTGTGTATTCTAATGTTACTAGTTGATGTTGATGATGAATGTGTGTGTGGGATTGTATGAATTAATTGTGTGTTTTGTGTTGGATGCAAGGGGCTATTTATAGGGAATTCCCGACCTTGGCTTAGGAGAGTTTGACTACCGCTTAGGATAGGAAACGTTGGAATTTGAGGGAAATAAGAATTCCGCTTTCTTGTGGAGGAAGAAAGGGAAATCGGCTGATTTGGGCTGTTTTGGCCGAGTGTTTTACACTCGGTCGGGTGCTCGAATCGGTTTTTGAATAGGATTCCTCTTTGAGCTAGAATTACCGCTTGAGTAAGAAGCTGAGAAGAACGAGAATTCCGTTTTCTTGTGAGGGAAGAAAAGAGGAAAACCGGCTGGTTTGTACTACTTGGCCGAGTGGTTTACACTCGGTTGAGTGTCTGAGTCGGTTCTCGGATAGGATTCCTACTCGAGATCGAATTCTATCTTAAACGGAATTGTTTATTATTTTGTGAAGCTGATTTTTGTAGAATTGAAGTCCGAATAGGACGTGTGAGACCTCACGGTCAGCCTACAAGTCTCGAGAAATATCTTTGACCGGGTTTTGACTCGGTCGCTAAAAGATGGTTTTACCCCTGGTGTCGGATTCGACCCAAATTAGTGTTATTTGACTCGAAACGACCCACTAGGCCTGATTTTGAGGTTGGTTTTGTGAGATTTGTACTCCTTAAAATGCCTAGGCCAAATGCCATTGATTTCGAGCCCATTTCCGAGTACGTTAAAGCACGTTAGCGTCCGATCATCATCGGGTGTTTGTCGGAAACTACTATAGACACCTGGCGGTCAAAATGTGGGTGTCTACACCCTTGGACACCCAAGACCCTTTTTGCAATCTGTGCAGGAGCAGGTTGCCTTAGCCGACCAAGGACTAAAGGAGGTCTAGTGTACTAGAAGAGGGAAAGAGAAAACCGGTTCAAGGTAGAACCCAAGGAACCATCAACCCGGATCTAATCTAGCATAAGATCTAGATCCAATTGTTTGGTACCCAAACAAGTTATGCCAATTTTCTCATTATAAACTCGAGATTATAATCGAATTACAATAAATACTCACGAACAATATGAATCTGATCATTTAATAGTATGCTAGAGTCTCTGGCACCACTGTAGATTATAACGGTGCAAAAGCGCAGTTTCAAAAAGCAATTTTCTAGTACCAATTTAAGAACGTAAGAACAACACAAATATGAATCAAGACAAAAGCGAGATAATAAATACATACCTCATAGCGTAAATTACTCAAGATATGTGACAAAGAGATAATAGAGTCCCAATTATTGCTACTCTACTCGATCCATAAACCCAGTCAAAATCTCACATCTGTTAGAACGAAAGAAACGTACCGTTTCTCTCTTTTACTTTTTAAGGTATTTAGCAGGGGCGGATTTGGGTGAGTGCATGGGTGGGCGGTTGCCCTCACCCAAATCCCAAAAATAATTAGAATTATTTAACTCTAATAGTCATAATGGTACTTGTAGCTCATTGGTTGTGATTTCTCCCTTTTGTTTATGAGGTAAGAGGTTCAAATCCCCTTCCTGATTCATTTTATAATATTTTTAAGGTAAGTTGGCTAAAACTATGTAAATAACGGGAGTCGAACCTATTACCTCTCATACCAAAATGATCACAAATAACAGGACTCGAACCCATTACCTCTCATACCAAAATGATTACAATAATTACACAAGTGAACCAATGAGCCATGTGAATTAGATGTATCATTATGTTGAAATATTATACTTGATACTCACTCCGTCCACTATTTATCGCCCCACTTCATGAATATATGTGAGAAGTATTTTAATGGAGTGGGGCGATAAATAGTGGACGGAGGGAGTACAATTTTAAGTCTTCAACTATTTCTTCAATTTTGTTAATTTGTTTACCTTTTAGATAATTGTGGAGAAGATTTTTTTATTCAAATACAAATAAATGAGTTAGACAGAGGGAGCATATATTTACTAGTTACTCAACTATCTAATACATACGGAGCATTTTTTTTGTAAGTTTTCTTAAACAAAGCAAAAAAATTCAAAACTAACATCAATTTATAAAATAAAACTTGGTTTTCATCAACCAATTATTTTTATTGTATGAATTCACTTATAATTTTTTTTTCAAAATACAAATCGTAAAATTTTCAAAATGTCCCCCTATCGGGAAATCCTGGATCCACCCCTGTATATATTTAAGGCAAGATAAACTTAATTAACTTAGATTATGTATGTTCTTTCTTTGAGTTGACCATCAATGACATTATTTACACTTATATATTAATAGAGTTTAGGTTAAACCAAACGACAAACCGGATCTCATAAGTTGTGTCAATCTAATGCCTCGCAAGTGTGCATTGGGCATGTCTAATAATTTTTTGACTGGGTTATAGGAGTATATAATGATTATCATAATTATTCACTGACAGCCTCAATCTACCTAACTATTATCTCCATTGATTTCTTCCACCTCAAAAATGACACATCTCTTAAGAAAAACAATAAAATAAGGAAAAGTAGAGATAGGGTAAAGAAAGTAGATCGTAAGAGAGAAATGTGATAGAAAAAAAAACAAAGAGGAAGAAATCAAAGAAATGATTGAAAAAATAGATGTGAAATATATATCAATAAAGTAGAGGGAGTACTATACGTAGTATTTAGTAATTGACTAAAATGTTTTAATAACATATTCGTTCGAACAACACAAAAGTATCGAGAAATGAAAGTCATAACTAGCGCGTTAATTACTCGTACATTATTCACCATAATCCGAATCTCGGCGCCACCGGAATAAAATAATAAAAAAAATAAAATCATGAGAATCTTCATTTTGATTTTGGATAAAATTCAAAAGGGCATACATGTAATTTTACCATTTATTATTTATTATAGATTATTTAATTAAGAATATTTTAAATAAAATAATGTTTACGATATCTTTTAATTGATTCTTCATCATTACTTTACGTATCACTGATTCATCATTATTTTTCAAGGGCAGATGCAGAATTTTGATGTAGGGAGGGCACAAATTTTTTCGCCTCGATTATTTAAATTTTGACCTATTTTTTTCTTAATATTAATATAACCTTTAATTTATACGATGTTATAGATCGAAAAAAAAACAAATAGGTAAAAAACGTAATCGGTTTCAAATTGTTACGGATTAAAAAAAATTAATCGATGCGATACTATTTAGAAACTAATGTTCGTAAAATAAATTACCGAGCGTTTTGGGTCGGTTTAGATTTTCTTTTTCAAAGTGGGCCAGCAATTTTTTGTCACATAGGTCCGTGTTTATGATTTTTACGATACGGTGTAAAAAATCTAGACATGTCGAAGCTCAATCCACGATCCATTTGACCCGAACCCGAAAAGACCCATTAATCTAGGATCGAAATCCGACTCGACCCTTATTGTAACCCGACCAATTTAACGGATCTAAAATCTTCTAATCAAAAAAATTATGTACAGTAAAAAATAAAAAACATAACAAACAAATTTTCGTCTACTCCATATTTCAATGTATAGAATTCTATTACATGAGATTTGTCATATAAAACCGACCCAAAACGCTAGGTAATTTATTTTACGAACATTAGTTTGTAAATAGTATCGCATCGATTAATTTTTTTTAATCCGTAAAAATGTGGCACCAATTGCGTTTTTTTACCAATTTCTTGCATCGGTTAATTTTTTAAATCAATAACACAATTATACTTTTTTTACCAATTCGTCACTTCGGTACCACATTTGTAACTCCCCGGATTTAAACAAAAGGAATAAGATGGATAATTATAGCGTCTTATCTTAATAATATACCATGGTGGCGGAAACACCATGGTTAACTAAATCCGAGTGTTACCAACATAGATAATTAATATGTCTTAACACATACAACTACTCTCGGATTTGAAACCCGATCAAAATAAAACTACAAGGTTCAATTATTAAACATATTATTCAATATTAATTCTCTCTCTCGAGTTAACCCTATTCATGACCAAGTATCACATCAACCTGAAAAAAATAAAAGTCCACCGTCAGTGGGGAGTAACTAGGAGTCCTCCCAGTCACGACTGATGAAAATCTAATCATAATTACGAGAATATAATAAGAGATAATATATACTCCATTTAAAAAAAACATGATAACATATAAAGTTCATCATAACATGTGATAAAATATTAATAGCAAGGAATACATGACAACGTAACTAATACCAAGCCATAAATAAATAAATAAATAAAATGTAGAACTGGTATATACGTCCTTCCAGAACTCGAACCAAAATACATAGAATAACACGAGCTAAGAACGAGCACCGTCTAGGGCCAATAACCTGAAACCCTAAACTTCGATGCCAATAACCTGACACCAAAATAACCCTACGGTGGGATACATAACCGTGAACCCATGTCTAAGACTGGCCAGACTTTCGAGGGACAAAATGTCTAGTTAAGGCGTAAAAGTGCGGACCCTTAACCAGTCAAGGCGTAAAAGTGCGGACCCTTGACCCCAAACGACATATCCGTAGACTCATAAGAGTATTACATAAGGAACGGTCAACCCTTAGCAGGCCAATAACCTGAAACCATGTCATGGTACTAGGTAGGCCAATAACCTGAAACCTACCCAGTTTGGTATTGCTCTTCTCGAGTAGACCAATAACCTGAAATCTACTCGATATCTTATACTCTAGCCATACCATATATAAAGTGGAACAAGGTCCAAAAGATAATATCTGGACACCATGGATAACCGCATGTTAACATGCCAAACGCTCATAACCGAGCAATCAATTTTAATAGCATCAATATAAATAAAGTATAATAAAATTGCTAGAGTATAAGATAAATTTTCACCATAAAATTCAATATCGCTTAAAACAACCATTTATCGAAGTTGTATTATCTGAACATGAGGACTAAATAAGTTTTATGTTAACTATATGATTAAGTAAATAGTATTAGATCATATGACATGCACAACAATTAATTACAATTTTTTTTATATTTCTCTTACACATGAATATAAATTCATTTATTAAAAAAATGATCAAATTATTATTTATGATACATAATAAAAGTTGAAAAGCATTAAATAATTGATATTTGTAAAAATAATAGATCTAGTTCTTAAAATAAGTATGTCTATGTTTTACATCATAACCAGTAATTTATTCACATACTCCCTCCGTTCCAACGAATTGTATACATTTGCTTTTTTGACACTATTTATAAGTAGGATGAATTTTCGGTATAACTTCTAATGTATAAGATAAAATATATTCATGTAAGATCTTGTTTAAATCATCTAATCGAATACATTATGAATATCAAATTTTTATAATTTTTAGTAATACGTAACTAAAGATATAGACAAAAGAAAACAAATATCGACATACGTGCATAAAGCAAATGTATACAAATGGTTGGAACGGAGGGAGTAGTATAATAAATCATTAAATAGTAACTATAAAATTAAATTTTAAAACAAGATGTAAGAGAAAATATGAAGAAGTACAAAAAGTATAATAAATAATTAAATAGTAACTACAAAATTAAATTTTAAAAGAAGATGTGAGAGAAAATATAAAGAAGTACAAAAAGATGCCAGCAGTAGGGTTGGAACCCTGGTCATCAAGTAAAGGGCATTGCGTCTAACCACTGCAACACAACCACTTTTTCTCTTCTCTTCTAGAATTAAACTTTACTTAATTGTAAACAAACAGTGTTATTTAGGGTGACGAAAACTTACCTTTTTAATTATTATACAATCATGAATATGGTTAATTAAATTAAAATTACATACTGTCCATGAAAAATTATTTAATATAAAATTAATTTTTAAGTTCAATTAAAATAATGTCACATTAATTATTTAACAAGTTTTTATACTTACAATTTATAATAACATTTTAATAGGAAATTTCATGGATAATTAAATAAATAAATAAATAAAGATTTTTTTTATGACACTTATAAATTAATTTTAACAAAAAAAAATCAGAATATATTTATATAAAATACCATATGAATTTATCTCATATTTATTATAACTTGAGGGCTTTATTGGCTAGTTACCCATTTAAATCCAAAAATAATCTATCTATCTATCTATATATATATATATATATATATATATATATATATATATATATATATATATATATCAATTGAATGCATCCACTGCTGACATGGCAGCGTGGATGCATCCCTTCGCTGACATGGCGACCTCACATGCATCTATATAAAATCAACCCATATTATATATAGAAAATGCTAATAATCATCCTACTAGATATATATCATCCTCTATGAGTGTTTATACGAATACTCTGTATTTATATTATACGAGTACTCATACGAGTATAATTGTATAATTATTCATATAAAATTTATGGTAAATTATTATTAATTTAACATCCTATTTAACATCTTAAAATTATGTCATTTAACATATTAAAATTATGTAATCTATATTACTAAAAAATATAATTGCTAATTGTTAATCATCCTACATATATACGTTTTCAATTTAATCCATTTTATGTAACATACACGTCATTTATTTACTTTTATTATTCATATAACATATACTCCAACATTTATGTTAAAGTATCACTATTATTTTAACATTTCAAATTTCACATTATTAGGAATATTAAATACGGAGTATATTTAAAAATAACATAATATTAATATTTTGTTTGATAAATATTTAACATTTAATATATTAAAGATTGTAAAAAATAATATTTTAGAGCATCGATATATTTCTCTCTCTCTAAGATGCTATTTATACTCTATACGAAATAACACACTATAAAAGATGTCATTTATAAATTATATTGTACTCTATAAGAAATAATTATCATAAAAGATGCTATTCATATTGATTGTCAGAGTTACTAAAAATAAAAATTTTGATTATCCTACGTACATAAATGATCAACTCAATTCAATTAATGTAACATTTATTTACATAAAATTTATGTAAGATTATTATTCGTATAACATTATTATAAATATTAAATATATAAAAAAAATTCTGACATTTTCATCAATATATTTAAAATAATTTTTTATTTTTTATTTTTAGAATACAAATAGTTGATATTGCGATATTAATTTTTAATATCGAAATTATCGTCATGCAATAATCGTAATACAAATATAATATATATAGGTTGACGTCATCGAACAATAAATGAAAAATAATAAATAATACTGTATGTCTAATTAATCATGTACGTATTCAGTCCTAGAGTTTATATGTCTAAAAACATAAAAAATGATTGAAAGATATATTTAAGGGTAAGATTAGCAGCCGAACTTTGTTTTAGTTCCATTTAAGGATCCGAACTCTTTAATTTTACGATTAAGGATTGAAATTAGCGCCGACAATTAATGTTACTCGACCTCGCAAAAAATAAAGTGGGAGCATAATATGAAAACGTATGAAACAGGTCCAGCTGATCGGGTCATACGAGTCAGATCAAATATAAGTTGGGTTATACGGGTCAAGGGGTTTGGAGTCAGAAATAGTTTCGAACGCATATATTTTTTACAAACTTTTTAAGTCCAGCAAAAATAATTTTAATAATAATAATAATAATTTTATTATGTTTGTACTTCAAAAATATTTATTCAATTTTTAAAATTGTTTTTTTAGTAAATGATAAGGTAAAAAAGGTAGTATTAAATTGAATATTTTGTAATTTAAAATACGTATTTATTTTTTAATTATAAATTCAAATATAATATTTAAATTTAAATATTTTATTAAGTTTAATAAATTCTCACTGATCGAACGGGTTGAATGGGATGAGTCAGGTTTCGACCCTAAATTAACGGGTCATATTGGGATCGGTCAAACAGGTTGCGGGTCGAAAAAATGGGTTCACGACCATAAAAAGAGGATTGATTACAAACATCAAAACTGTAATTAAATATTTTAACTGATTTAAATAATTAATCAGGTACGTATTCGATCCTATAAAGAGTTTATATGTCTAAAAACTATAGAGCAAAACCGATTGAAAGATATTTAAGGGTAAGATTAGTACCCGGACTATACTTTTAATTCCGTTTAAGGGTCTGGACTTTGATATTTAACTTTACGGTTATGGGTTGAAAACTAACACCATCAATTAAAGTTATTCAATCCCTCAAAAATAAAGCGAAACCGTAATAAGTATACCTGTCAAATGGGTCCAGCGGGTCGGGTCCAAATATGGGTAAAATAAAATATAAGTCGGGTTATACGGGTCACGGTTCGGATTAGAGACAAAAATAGTTTCGAACGCCTATATATTTTATAAACTTTTTAAGCCAACAAAAATATTTTTAATATTAATTTTTTTTATTTTAATATTATTATTGTACTCTTTAATAATGTTTATATTTAAAAAATAATAATTAATTCAACTTTTAAAATTATTTTACAGTTAAATGATAAAAAAAAGTTGTATTACATTGAATATTTATAATAAAAAAAATTTATTTTGTAATTATAAATCCAATATAATATTTACGTATAAATATTTTATTTAATTTTAATAAATTCTCACTAACCGAACGGGTCGGGTAAGATATCGACCCTAAATTAACGAGTTATTTTGGGTTCAGTCAAACAAGTTGTGGGTCTAAAAAACGGTATTATGACCTTAGCCGGGGGAGGGGTAGATTTCTTTTTTCTTTTAACTAATTTTTGAAATGGTATGACGATGTTCCTTTCAGTTTTTTTTAGTTTATCACACAATTTTTTTTAGTTAATCAGTGTGATAATGCACGTACATAGTACCATGAATACTTTTCTTCTACTCTGTAATACATATCTTATATGACTTCGTATACGTTATATCTCATTCATCATTTTTAGTTTTAATTCAATTTATATATAACATAACTATAAAATGACCCGTGAATCTTCACGAGTGATAAAACTAGTTATATAAATTATAAAACCACCATGCAAAATTTTATTACATACTAAAAAGTCATATTATAACCAAAAATATTTTTTTCATAATTATTTCATATTGTGGATATTTATGCATGCATGCATGTGTATTCATAAAAAAATGTGATAACATGGAAAAAAAAAATAATGATCGAAAAATTCAATCTAAAACTAAAAAATCTACATGCAACATCATCAAAAAAAAATAGGAATAAAATTAAAAACATAATTATTTTAATCATTCATGTAATTTATATATTTAATGCATGATAAATAAATTAGAAGCATGATTAAATAATGAGCAACAAAACCAATCATATATTCATATATTCATCGCAAAAATATTTACATAATTTATACCATGAGTTTATATATTATCATAATTTTTTAAATTTCATATATATCCTCAATCTCATTATAAATTCATAAAAATATTAGAATTTCATAAATCAAGAAAAGGAGTAAACCTAGTTACCTTGAGAGAAATTAGTATTACTAATAAGTAGAATATGAATGATATTAACCCAAGTGGTTTCCTTCCACCAAGGTCTCTTCTCCACCTAGTTTAAATTAATAAAATTTATCAAGAAAACAATACACAATTTAACTAGAAATGAATAAAACTAATGAATAAATAATCTATACTTACTAGTAATTAGGAATGATGTGAGAAGAGTATATGGAAAAGAAAATTGTGAGAAATGGGGATGATGTGAGTTGAAAAGGTGAAGAGGAAAGTTGTGAGAAATTGAGATGATGTTTACGACAACATGGAGGAAGAATGGAGAGTAAAGAGTGAAGCACATGAATTTATGGACAAGTGTTGGTGAAATGATTAAGGCTAAGTGTAGGTTTTGGTTGTAGGATGTTTAGAGCATGCATGCCTATACTAGTAGGCCTTGGCCTCCAAGGAAGTGCAAGTTGCACCAGTTGCATGTGACAATAAGTAAGGGAAGCATGAGTGAAGAAGATAAGGACGACGGAATTGTGGTCCACGGGTTACGGTGACAGCCTATCGTATTTCGAGCATAACTTTCTCTAAAGAACTCCGATTAAGACGATTAAGGTGGAGTTGGAAAGATAAGAGAAATATCTAAAACTTTTATATTTTGATCAAGAGCCAAATACGTCTCTAACCTGACGTAAAATGAGAAAATATATTGCCTTAGTTTATTAGTTCATCCGAACCTAAGGATTTAAGGGTATAAATAAAAGTGTGAAGGATGGGAACCTAGAACATTAATTCCAAGCATACAAGCAATGGATGGATTAATGGATAATGGGGATGGAGTTAAAAGAGTTTATATGTGTTTATCAAATTACGAAAACACGGGGTGTTACAACATTTTTTGCCTATTTAGCACCGGCGACATTTTTTACCAATTCGTCACTTGGTGCCACTTTTTTTTACCTATTTCGCGCCGACGATACTTTTTTACCAATCCGTCACCTTTGAGCCACTTTTTTACTCATTTGGTTATTTGGTCCTTATCTAAAAGTGTAACTTGAGTATATATAGAAGTGTAACTAGTTCGTTTTCACAGCTGTTCTCATTAAAGTTTAGGTTCTCACGGGAACCTGATTCTATATCTATAAGGCATTTTAATAACCTAACTAATTATTACTTTTACTGACCAATACTATATTACTTCGTATAAAACTATTTTCACATTCGACTTTGAGTGAATATCCGATGACGCACATTCGAGTATCGTGCACTTCAATAGTGCAACGATGACGACACACAAAAAGATCTAACAATCACAAGGATATGCCGAGACGAGACAATTCTTGAAAGCTCATATCAAGCTAGAATGAACGTTTTGATATGTGCGCTCGTACTGAAATGCCTGATACCAGGCGTCTCTATTAAACTCGCTATCAAACGGACTTCCGTCGTCCATTTCATTTTATGATAATCATCAAGACAAATGTAATAATTGATATTATAAAGTAAAAATTTGATATAATAAATGATAGATTGTTGTAATAAAATTTAATATTAATAAATATAATAATTAACTTTCACAATAAGAATTAGTCAGGTTTGTCCTAACAATAAAACAATAAGATAAAAGTGTGGTTTAAACTATTAAAAGGTACTCCGTATAATGTTTAATTGTTGTAAGAGTGATGGTAACAAAACTATTAAAGTTTTGAAAGGAAAAAAATTAGAGAGATATTAAAACATTAAAATGGCTATAGTGTGACTCAAACTCAGGTACAACTAAGACACATACCAATTACTCACTTCCTGAATACCACTCTACTAGATACACTTCTTTGCTTTGAAAGGTGATAAAATCTTTACATATTAAAAGAAGAATTCACCCAAAAATATTCCTTAGAAACAATGTTACTCCTTAAGAACAATGTTTCCTCCTTAAGAATAGTGTTTCCTTAGGAACAGTGTTCCTAAACTGCCTTCCTCTTCCTTTCTTCGCTGTGTTTTTTTCTACCTTTTATTTCCTCTTTTCGGCTCTTCCTTCCTCCTTTCCTCTCTAAATCAGCCTTCCTCCTTTCCTCTCTAAATCAGCCTGTGTTCTTCTTTCTCCTTTTCGGTGGTTATGGAGGTTAGATCTTGCATTTTCCCTTTGTTGTACGAGTACTTTTTTTTATTAATGAATTTAGTTTTGTTTAATATGATTAATTACAGAGATTAAACAAGCAGAATCAAGTTAAACAACGTTTAATGATTAGAAATGGTTGCAGTTTTGATCAAAATGGGCTTCCTTTCCTACCTGGGATATTTTTCATGGAAGAGGTGGGTCTTTTTGTAATTTAATTAGTTGTATGTTTGTGTTTTAATATGAATTTATTGTATTTTTCTTTGTGTTAGTACTTAAATTTTGTGGTTTATTAATACATTTCTTTTTTTTTGGGTCATGTGTGCTCTTTGTGTTCAGCTGGGTGTTGCCGATTTGTGGTATTCTTTGTTTGAGTGATGATTTCTTTTAGTGTTCGTTGCTATTGATATTTGCAGTGGTGGGGGTTTAGTTGATGTTGGTATAGAGGGTTTTGCCTCTGATCATCTTTCTTGTTCTTTGATGTTTCTCTTTTTATGAGCTTTTAATTGATTTGTTGGTTTGGTGGTACCAGCATTGATGGATTGTTTGGTTGGAAGTTTCAATTGTCAGTAAATAGGAGTTAAGGTTCAAATTAGGTCGGTCTGGGATTGTAGAAAATCTGGTTTCGGTTGGAGTGGCACAATTTCTCATACTATACATTTCTGAGTTCTTATGATTTCGTGCTCAATTTTATGTTTACTGCAATTGCGAGCATATGCATTACCTTAATGCGAAGTTTTAGTAGGTTTCTATAGCTCAATTTCAGGTTTTACTGCAATTGTGAGCATTTTTTTTGAAACTCCCACAAGGGAACTAATTAATTAATTCGGAAATCGCAACACGACAAGCGTTCGTCGGGAGTGTAACTCCCCATCTAATAGTAATGTCATCGACCGATGTGGCATGTGCGAGTTCATGCGCAACACCGTTACAAGCCCGTCTCGTAAAACACCAACTAATAGAATTAAAAGACTCGCTAAGGCCATGAATCTCATCTAACACCAGGAACAACCCGCTTCTGCCCTTTTTGCGTGCAACAATGGCATCAACGACGACTTTAGAGTCACTCTCGATTAAGATATCACTGTGCTCCATTCGTCGAGCTTCTTTCATCCCTTCTAAAATGGCCAAGGGCCCAAGGCTTCTGCAATTGGGATCTCCCACCCCGCCCTCCTGCCAATGGAAAAATCCCATAAGACCTCTCCCAATTCATTCCGACAAACCCCTCCCAAGCCCACCCCTCCTCCCATCTTCATTCCCGCATCCACGTTGATCTTCAATCTTCCCCTCTCCGGCGGTCGCCATCTATCCGCATACGTGTCCTCGGTCTGCTGCTCCTGGGATCCCGCAATTGTGAGCATTTGGATTAGGTTAATGTGACGCAATTTCTTGTACTATACGTTCCTGAGTTATTGATGATTTTGTGTTCACTTTTATGTTTACTACAATTGCGAGCATATGAATTAGCTTGATGCGAAGTTTTGGAAGCTTCTATAGCTCAATTTCATGTTTCACTGCATTCGTGAGTTATTGGATTAGGTTAATGTGATGCAATTCTCGTGCTCTACATTTCTCCAGTTCTTGATGATTTCGTGCTCAAATTTATGTTTACTGCAATTCTGAGGATTTGAGTTTGGTTTTATTCTCCAGTTTTTGAAAATTGCATGCTCAATTTCGTGTTTTATTGCAATTGCGAGCACTTGAATTAGTTTGATCATTAAATGGAAGGGATGAAGTGCATTTAAAGGAAAGAGGCTTTAAACTTACCTTAATGGGTCTGGACTAAATTGAAATGAACTAAGTGAGTTGAATTGACTAAGACAAACTAAAATTAATGAGACTATACCTAACTAAACTAAATTGAATATGTGTGAACTTAATTGAACGAAGCTAAACTTAAATCAACTGAATAAGGATGAACTAAGTTGAACCAAGCTGAAAATAAGCTACATTTGTGTATTGAAAATAAGGATTTTTTGTGACTGTGATTGTGATGTGTGATGTTTTGGAGGGTTTTGTTGTGTAGTCGGAAGAGGATTTGGCGTTGAAGCAGCAGTTGGAATTGTATGTGGAAAGAGACCAGGATTCGGATCCTGGATTGCAGCGTACTGCTCTTGAGAGTATGAGGTGATTGCTTTTGATTATAGTTTGTATCTTCTACGATTTTGAGTTTGTGTAATTTAGGGGTTTAATCTGATCCTGAACGATGTGTGATTGCGATTCTTCGATTGAATTTTCATGAGTTTGATTTAATTAGAGAGTTCCAACGCAATGAAGAGCGTTCATACTTTTAGGTAGCGATTGATCGGAAATTATTCTTCGTGTTTAAATTCATGTGAGCTTAAATTTTCAGCTTGTTTTGTATTTGTAAACCTTTTTCCAGCCTAATGGAGAAGGAAAGAAGCACCGTGTGATTGAATTATGCAGTGTTGACTAAGGGCTGCCATGTTTACGGATTAGCTACACGATAGAGTGGATTTCGAACTGATTCACTGTTTAGGGGACGAGTGAAACTGGTAACCTAGATGTTAGCTCCAAACCACTATTTCATGGAGCTGCATGATGTTCTGGAAAAGAAGTTTTGTAATCTAAGTTCTGTAGTAAAACTTAGGTAGTCAGCCCGTGTCCTTGTTTGCTGGTTTGCTAGACATATGACCAAGTGAGTGTAAGAAGTTATCGTTCCAGTCTAAACCAATGCGATCTTTACTTATTTCCGTATGATTTGTGTAAATTTGCTTCTGTCAAAGACGCTCTTGTCACTATCGGCGCTTGTATAATTTACTGTGTAAGAATAGGTGTAATATTTCAGTGCATAGATGACAAACTGTCAAAAAAATGACCTCGGGTTTCTTCAGGGTTTGTGCTGATTTTGACTGTGCCGTGATTTGTGATCCGTTGGCAATATTTGGTTCTACAAGGATGTGGGCGGCTTAGTGGCACAGATTAGAGAATTGCAGAACGAAAATGCTGTCTTCGAGGATGAAAACAACAGACTTAACTCCAAGGTACATGTCTTGTTGTTCCATTTTTGTGACACATGATCCTTTAATTTTGTTACTCCTATATTTTACTCGTACTTATTATCGACAACATTTGTTCTTTTAGCTTGAAGCGAAGGAAGTGGAGTGTGAAAAGCTGCAAAGGCGCGTGAATGATCTGGTAGGTACATTTATATTTTCATCGAGTCTTGTATGAGACGGTTTATTTTTATTTCTCATTTATTTATATGGTTGATGATGTGATGTGTTGGTTTTACATGTAAAACTTCCGTGTAAGTTTTCAAGCTATATTTTTAATATGATTTTAATTTTATACTTTCTTTTTTATTGGATGAAAATTGCTTGGTCTATCGAGAGTTTTGGATTGATGGATTAGTCGTGCATCTCTTTGTGTTGAAATTGCAGGAACAAAACTCAGTACCGTCTTTGAGAAAAGTGCTTAGGGATGTCGCAATGGGGAAAGATGTCGCTGTTGTTGCACGGGTATATATACTGTTTCTGAAATCGTACTTGTGAATGTTGCCATGATAAATATATGCTTCGTTTTTGTTCGAACATTGAACTCCTGAAATGTTCACATATATTATACGTTCTATAGGAGGTTCTCTCACCACAACTTCGAACATTAAAAAAAATGTCTAAAGGAGGTTGAGGAAGAGCAGTACAGAGTGCGTTTTCCCACAAATTCTCAAAAGACGGTCTTCCCAAAATATTATTTTTTCCCCTTGATTTGCTGAAGTTTGTCTACCTTATGATGTTACAGGCTGAGGAAGATGCGACCGCACTAAGAGCAGAACTGAAGTAATCAACGATTCCGCTGGTAGAGAGAGAGAGTTTCTCAGCAAGCTCGAGTTTCTCTTCTTATGTCTGAGAAGCAAGACTTGGAGCTGAAGCTCGCGGAAGCGATTCCAACCGCTTCAGGTACGCACTTCAAACCTAATATAGTAATAATTTGTATTGATATGTTGCATCTTATCAAGTTTTCCTAACATCATGTCGGTTATGTGTTGCAGATGCTGCTTCTAGGAAGACATCCTCGAGTACATTTACCTTTGTAAGTCACATTGCTCTTAGAATTTGTAGAAACAAACATGGCCTTCATTTACTCCACTTTTCCCCCTTTTACAAACAAACTTTTGGTTCCGTTAAGTGCTTTTGATACCTTATTTACTTGAAATCGTTTAGGAGCACAAGGAGATACTCGATAACCAGGTGCATGATATGGCAGAAATGGTGGAGAATTTAAAACGGAAGGCAGAAGCTTCTTCTAGAGGTATTATCGTATCTATTACCTTTATCCTCATCCTTTCCTAACCGCTCGATTATTTTATTTTCAGGGAAGAGATTAATTTTATTAATAATGTGTATACTTAATTAATAATAGGTCATACTGCTTGGTTACGTTGATACGCTGAAATCGGCATTTTCCATTTCACAAATTGATTTGCAATCTTCCGAGAGGCAGAAGCTTTTTGAAGAGAATTCCAGTCTGACATCTGCCTATCAAGAAGCTGTCGGCGTGGCTTCGCATTGGGAAAATCAGGTAATTCGAGATGTTTTTTAAAAATTATAATTATACGGAGTAATGATTTTTTTCCCGCCATTCTCTTAGGTCAAAGAATGCATCAAACATAAAGGAGAGCTCAGGGAAGCGGTGGATCAAATTAGAACAGAGCGGATCCGTTTAATGTCGTTGACTGAAGGAACGACAGTAAACAATTCATCCAACATCAGCCATTTTAGAAAAGACGGAACCGATGCATTTTTTTCCTCCAAGAATTCACAAATGAAGTGCTTGACCTCAAGGTATACCATTTATTGTTTTTCCTGCAAAAGAACTGTTTTTTCCTGTCGCATCTGTAAAAAAACTTTTTTTCCCTTAACGGTGACACTTGTTATAGGGACAATTAGCCAAGGAACAAAGTACAGCAGAAGGTTTATCGGCCGAGGTCATGCAACTCTCTCTGAAACTCAACTATAAGTTCCGATACAGGAGCAGAGTCAATTATTTCGAATAAAAACTGAGTTCTCGGGTATGCGGGTTTTGATGTTTGATTTTCACTATTTCAGGTGTGAACCCGTGTTCCGAAATATCGAGAACAGTAACGCATAATACTCTTCGTGTAAAATGATGAAGGAAATACTTGTGTTGACTATCAAGTTGTACTTGGAATCGTGGTGTGGAAAGATGATGTACATGGGCGAAAAATAGCATCGACTTTGATTCATGACTATGTGTATTATTTGTGAAAGATGTCAGTGCCAAAGCTCCTCAAAATTTGCTGCTTCCCTTCTTTATCTTCCTCCATTGTCTTCCAAAACTTTCCGTTTTTTTCTCCCATCGCTGCTTCCCCTCTTTATCTTCCTCCATTATCTTCCAACCTTTCTGTTTATTCTCCCATCCAAAGTCGATTCATAATGATCTCCATCACCACCATTAAAACGATCTGGGCGATGTGTTTTGATCAGGTGAAGTCGATAAGCTCAGAGGTAGAGAACAAAATTTGTTATTGTTTTTGTGTGTATTGGATTACAAAGTTTGTATTTTTTTAGCTTTGTTCTGTGATTTCTTTGTTTCAATTGAGGAAAGATTGAATTTTAGCTGAATTAGGTTTTTTGGAAGGGATTAGTAGCTGTTTGTTTGATTTGTGAAATTGGGTGCTAATTGAATTGATCATGCTATCTGTTGAGCTATTAAGCTGAAAGATTCTATTAAGTAGATTGTATGGTTGTTATTATATCGATTCTTTGTAAATTTAGGGGGAAAATGAAGCTTTGAACGGATTTTGAATTTGGAGAAAGATTGAATTTTTAGCTGAATTAGGTATTTAGAAAAGGAGTTAATAGCTGTTTGTTTGATTTGTGAAATCGGATGCTATGGAATTGATCAATGCTATCTACTATGCTATTAGGCTGAAAGATTCTGTGAAGTAGATTGTATGGTTGTTATAATATTGATTCTTCGCAAATTTGGGGAAAAATTGAAGCTTTGGATGAATTTTGACGGTTTGATATACTACATAGCTTAATCATAAAGGATTTTGAAGGTTTGATAATATACCATTTATCTTTCGTCTTTGAATTGAAATTAATCGTGTATATTGATGCTCGATTTTCGTTGTTTCTCGAATATTCTCTTTTGCTTTAGTTAAACATATGGAATTGGAGGTAGTGATATGTTAATTTGGATTGTGGTGGAATTGTTGTTATGAACAGTGTAATTTCCGTGTGTCTATTTGTGTATTGATGAGGAACTCACTTTGTAAGGGGATTCACGTGAAAGCAATTGCAGAAGATGTTGCAGACAGTAAGTTATTACTTAATCAACTTGCTATCGACATTTAGATGGTGATGACTGATGAGATATTGCTCACTCTGTTTAGTGTTCTTATATATAATCCGTTTGTCATTTTTTGAAAATCCTTCATGCTTATTAGTGATGTTGTATCTTACTACTAACATTTGCTATTTGAAGTCAAATTTCTAAAATTTTGACATCAATTATAACTAACCAAATTGATAAAGATTAAATATAACTTTAACATATTTAGATTATCATGAAAAAGAAGTTTCACAAAATAATGATTTCAACACAAAATGATAATATGACATGTGAAGAACAATGTCAAGGTAGTGTCTTGGAGACCGTGAAATGTAAAACGTCACCATTTGTTTGAATGTGAGGTAGTATTAATTATCGTTATGGCATTTTGATTGATCACTAATGTTTTGAAACTGTGAATCGGTGAATGACACATGCTATGTTAAAAAAAATACCCAACCAAACAATTCGGCCTTATGAGGCCTACATAGCCGTTTTTGGGCTCTTGATGTCTCATCAAACAATCTTACAGGACGGATTCCTGTCGGTCTTTGTAAAAAATCTAACTTGATTTCGCTAAATGTTGCTTCAAACAAGCTATCAGGAAACATTCCTTCAGGAATCATCAGTTGTACGACACTGAAACACCTTCGTCTGTCTAAAAACCGTTTTACTGGAAGTTTTCCGTCTGAAATCTGCAGGTCAGTAAACCTCACTTCTATATAATTGAGGTTTAATGATTTCAGTGGTGAAATCCCTTCCGGGATTGGTAACTACAAGGCTGTACAGAGCCTTTTACTGTCGCAAAACAGTCTCTTCTAAGTTTTTGTGTAGATTAAGTCGCTATTGTTTGATTTATTACTGATGTAAGAATTAAGACCGTCTCTTCTAAGTTTTTGTGTAGATTAAGTCGCTATTGTTGATTTATTACTGCCGTAAGAATTAAGACCGTCTTTTCTAAGTTCTTGTGTAGATTAAGTTTGTAATATGATGATGTTTCATTTGTTACTGACTTAATTGGAGATGATCTGCGATTCGATGAATTAAGTCGCGTTGTAATGTGCTGCTATTTGATTCATTACTGACTCAATCGGATATATTTTACGATGCGAGGAATTATGACTTTCTCTTCTAAGTTTGGGTTGATTAAGCTGATTTTTGTGATATGCTGCTGTTTGATTCATTACTGACTCAATTGGAGTATATTTTACGATACACGGATTTATGAATTTCTCTTCTAAGTTTGGGTTGGTTAAGCCGGTTTTTGTGATATGCTGCTATTTGATTTATTACTGACGTAATTGGAGCTGATTTGTGATTTGATGAATTCCCTTTTTTGCTGATGTTTCATTTGTTGTATGCTAATCATGTTGTTTGATGTAATAGCGACTCTGTTCGAGTTGTTTTTGCGAAGAGTAGTAGTTAGTTGACCAACAAGAGCAAGCTTGATGGGCAGCCTGAGCTTTTCATTCACATTATCCCTGACAAGGCTAACAACATCTTGACCATTGTTGACAGTGGTATCGGAATGACCAAGGCTAGTAATTTTTTGAAGATTTCTCCTGCTTTGAATTTGCTGCGGTTTAGCTCATGTCATTGTTTTTGTATTTTTATGGTCATGTGCCTGACTTCTAATGGTTTTGTTTCACTTTTGTTATTATGATCATTGTGTATATGCATCACAAAATTTCATAAAACTGTTCCCTAATAAAATTAAATTTCGACCAACATAGTTTCTGTTTTTATGCGGCCTTTTTCCTGTTATGAAATCTTGTCCTACATATTTTTGACCCCGAAAATCGTGCTTCTCTTTTGCAGATTTGGTGAACAACCTGGGTACCATTGCCAGGTCTGGAACTAAAGAGTTTATGGAAGCTTTCGCTGCTGGTGCTGATGTCAGTACGATTGGTCAGTTTGGTGTGGGATTCTACTCAGCCTGCCTTGTTGCCGACAAGGTCATTGTCACCACCAAGCACAATGACGATGAGCAGTACGTATGGGAGTCCCAAGCCGGTGGGTCTTTCACAGTGACCAGGGACACTACTGGTGAGCCTCTTGGTAGGGTATCTCCTGAAATGAAAGTGTCGACGACATATTGGTTAATATGATGCAAGTTTAAGAAACCATACCAACTATAGGCCAATTAGTAGGGATACCCTCTTTTCCCAGTCCGGACTGATCTTTTCCATGGTAGTAGTAGAATAAGAAAACAAATGAAAGTAGAAATATGAAACTAATTTCAATTAAGTACTCCATTTTTTTCGCAAACAACAAAATTTGAGTGTCTTTGAATAGGAAGGTGTTCGTAATTTTGTGTACTATTTTTGTTCATGTGAAAGTCCTCCTTTTATAGAGACAAAATCTCATTCTTCCATAAATGCAAATAGCAATCTGGTTGGATCACTTAGCCATGTCCCTTTCGGATTATTCTCGGCTTACTTCACTTTTGTTCAGCTCCATTTTTTTTCGGCCAATGAAAATTTATGTTGTTAGTGATCCATATTTTATAGTATGATACAGTGAACTGCGAATAACTCAACAACTGAATTAAAGTGATTGAACTGAATTAGCTATGACAAAATGAATTCTATTTCAACTCAATAATGAATTAAAATGAGTTTCGGATCTTTTTGGATGACAAATGTTAAAATTCTATTTCAGCTCCATAATCCTGAATTTGGGCCAAGTTATTTAGTGTTGGTCTCTTAATTTAGGGTTGGGTAACTTGAGATACAGGGCACAGGTTCAAAAAAATTGACACTTCAAGAAACATATTAAATATCTTGTAATATGATGGAAATAAGCTTGACAAATAGTGCATACATTCATGCCATAAGTTTTCCCGTCGCGCGCGTTGCGCACGTATGGTTAGGTACAAGTTGTGTATGTATATTGATGACGCATATTGTTGTCTTTGATCGTAGAATTGTTGGCATAATTTGAGCTATTATCTGAGATTTCGCGCAATAAGTCGAATGCACAAGCTTCATAGCTATTAATTGCCGGTATCTCGGCTCGGCAGCCGCCGAGACAGAAATATTGGCCGAGATGAGACGAGACGACCGATATTTTATACCCTGCTCCTGATGCCTTCAATAGCAAATCAGTTGCATCCCTCTGACAATCCGAGATAGTGACGATCAACCAAAATAAACCCGGGTTTTGTGCTCTTCATTTTCTTCCTCCCTTTTAAAGCGCAAATATTGAATCGACATTTCAAGAAATTCTACCTGTAGAAACTATCCTATCAGAAGAACCATCGTATTGCTTTGTAACCAACACTATGTTGGCATCCACCACTTAAAACAACCTGCATGTAAACCACAAACAGTGCTGCGAACCATGAATTCGATACACATGTCTCTTGCATAAACATTGATGCAACTAAAGGGTTAAAGTCATCCCTTTTTATCTTATTGTCTTACCTGTTTATCATCCAGAGTTCTCCATTTAAACAATTAAACTATACCAACTCTAAGAAAATAAACTAAATTTCAGACATAAAGCAATTAGTCCATGTAGAACAAGCATATACTCTTCAATTCAAGACCCTGTTAAATCACAAAAATAATCGAAACATCTACAGAGTAAGCATCCACATATACTCCGTATTAGTTATAGATTGTGATGTTTTTATGTTAAATAAAAGATATAATATGGGTTCCGAGAGCTCAAACAACATGTAATCGATGCTTTTTCTTCGTTGGCAAAAAAAAAAATACTCAAGTCACACATAAGCGTACATGTGAGCTCGTTTCTAGAGATGGTAAATGATGTACCAATATATTTGGACAAGAGAACAATGCAATTGCAAAGAGAGACGAAAATAAATGACATACCAGTATTTTCAAGAGGCTTATGATTTTTTTTATACCTCACGTAACAGCATTGGATTTGATCCGTCATAAAAATATGACAAATATTTCCCTCGCAACCAACAATTTGTGATATAAAATAGTGTGTTCGTGTCATTGTAACATATTTTCGCATTGAAACAACCCATAACCAAAATTACAAAAAAAATACACTGAAACAGACAAGAGATTAGAGATCGATGACATCCATCGCCAACTCTAACGTCGGTTTCACAGATAAATTAATTACAGACTGCTCTTGTCATGGACATTTTGGAAATTTTGAAGATTGCAAAATTAAGACGATTATCATCCCTTTTTATAATACTCAATTGCTGATTGTCATCTTATTTTGCCTTAATGATGTAAGTGTAATTTTGATTTCATCAGGGAACGGGCAAAACAAATGATTGTTCGATATATTAGCATGACGCAATCTGCTCTTGTCATGTTACCTTTGTTCCCCAACTTAATTAGTTCCCAGGTTTTTTTTCAAGGAATACATTATGAATTTCTTGAAACCCTCCCGCCGATTTGTGGTACTAATGAGCATTGCAGGATCAATCCTTGCCTGATACACTCTTTCTTGAAACAGTCAATATACCTTTGCCATGTTGATGCTCGTATGGTTTTTCTGGGTCTTGTCATTGTTTGATGATATCTATCTCTACCTATAGATGGAAAGTTGTGTGCAAAGAAGACCCATTCACCCACAGTATTCGAGAAACTAGAGTATAGAGTCATTTGGTTGTTGGTTAGACTTGAGAGGCGGTATTGTTGTTATTCTGCAATGCTCTGTTTGGATAGACAATGAGACTGACCTTATTGTTGGCATTCATTCCCTAATGCTTTGTTTGGATACACAAATGGAATGGAATGGGAAGGGTGGGAGGGAGGAATTTTTCCATGTAAAAATCTTTCATTGGTTTTTTTGTGCTGAGTATTCCATCTTTCGTACTGATTTTGAGCAAGGAAATGGAGTAATCCAAACGAAGTGAAGAGTCTGGAAACGCCATAAACAGTGGTGGGCCGAGTATAGATCAACCATTATTATAGCAATGCCATTGATGGAAAGCTGGGGAACAAAGGTAACATGGATCCACTTTTAGTGAGAAGAAAAGTAGGTCCATGTTACCTTTGGTCTGGATGGGGGGAGTATATTGTTTGAGACATGTCATAAATAAAATATACGTTAACTGTTGATTAAGATGAGTATCCAAGGATAACAAAAGAAAGTCATATTCAATGACAATTTGATTAGAAAGGATAACAACAAGTGGGAGGGGGGGGGGAAGGTAATGGGTTGACGGAGGAAGATGAAAAATGGACATAGTAGAAGAGGAAGGACTAAATGAGCATTAGGAGGGAGGGGCGGGGGGGATGAGGAGCAATGGAAGGAGAAAAGGACGTGGATGAGAAATAAATTAATCTTAGTAATAGAGAATGTGAATAGGTAGAGGAGGAGCATTAATGGAGATAGATAGGGGAAGGTCGAGGGATAGGGAGAATAATGTGAAGGGTTGGAAGGAATTGAAAAATAACACTCTCACTATACTAAATGATAAAAAAAAAGTTATATTTAGAACCAAATCTTAGATGATATGGAGGAGAAGAGGAGGGAGAACATGATTTGAAAGAGAATGAAAATTGCTCTTAGTAGAGGAGAAAGAAGGAATAAAAAGTGGTGCTAGGGAGGAGGGTTGTGGTTATAAGGAGAAGGGAGCGTGTGGGAGGAGGGGTCAGGAATCATATGGGTATAAAGATGACACACTCGCTAAAATACATGACAAAAGAAATCATATTTAGGATTGAATCTTAGATGATGAGAGACCGTAAAAATTGGACACAAGAACGGGGTCGCCCGTGAGAGTTTTTCTTGAAGTGAAGGAGGACAAAGGGAATAAGAAAGCAGAGAGTTGGAGAAGATGGAAAGATGATCTTAGTAAATAGAAAATGAGCAACAAGAAGAGGCGTAGCATTATTGGAACAAGGATACATTGGAATGAGAGAAAATGACTTGATGAAAAAGTGAGGTGAAATTAGTGGAAGAGACGAATCCTCATTGAATTAGATGACAAAAGAAAGTCATATGTAAGAATGAATCTTGGTTGATGATGAGGAGTGGAAAGACAAGCAAAGTATGGAGAACAAGGGAAAATGAAAGAGAAGAGAATGTGGGGGAACAAACTTTCACAAAAAATCCCCAAGAACACCAAGCAAAAAACATGCACTAACTTTCTATTAAGCAACTTGATAGACACGGATCTTGGAGGTTGCATATTAGCCCATGCGCCTGACTCGGAAACCTTTTTTGGCCATAAGTAGGCCTATGGTAAAAAAAAGTTTTTCGGCGATCAAGTTGGTGAATAGAAAGTTAGTGGATGCTTTTGGCTAGGTCTTCTTGCGGGAAATTTGATGCAATAGGTTTGTTCAAAGGGTCATCTCCGCTACTTGGACTCACCAAGTGCCATTGTAGTATGCCTACGAATTACCTTCTGAATTCTAGGATTTATTCGGGACCGCTCATGTTCTAATGAGGCAGAGTATTATCTTCCCATACGTCGTACACCTATGGTTCTTTCAATGAATTCATATACAATGTACCAAAAAACTCTATTACCAATTGCTATGTAAAAGACTACAAGTCCTATTATCCTGTGTGCTTATGTCAATTCATGTTTATTTAGTATACATGTAATCCCCTAGAAAATCTAACGCAATACAGTGGCGGAAACACTGTAGAGTTGGGATTAAAACACACTGACAAACTATATCTTCTTAAAAGAAATGGTAAGTCAATACAAAGGCCGCTTTTTACAAAAGGGCTAAATAGAAAATTCTCCAAATGGGTTATACAAATCCGTAAATTACAAGAATAAAGAAAGAGTAGGATCCACGCTACTCGCTAGCTCACACCCAAAACCCAGCAGCAAATACCTGTCATGTTATAAACATAACAGCCACGTCAGTGGGGAGTAACTCGGACGTTCTCCCAGCCATATTATATCATATGGAAAAATAATAGTATTACTATATCATAATAATTAAAATGAGAAAACATTAAAACAATATAATAAAAATAAGTTTTCAGCGAAACTTAAAGCATTTGCAAACCTGCAAGTCAATATCAATCGACAATAATAATATTCAAAAATGGCGTTATGGAAATCATTCAGTGCAACGAAATAGACTTTCACTAGGATAATACTCAAACTAGCTTCGAGAACTTAGTCAAAACAAATTAGACTTCGGTCTCTGACTAGACAACTCAACTATAACAGGACTGCGTGCAGCGAGGTCCTGGCTTAAGTAATGTACACCCCTCCTGGACACCAACCGTAATCCACTTCAACCCGACGGCGACTTACACGATGCGATATCTAAGTTTAAGGTCAAAATATACACACTCCTGAACACAAACCATGCTCAGTTCAACGACCAATGCGTCTCAACATAGACACACCAGCTTTATAGTTGATGGCAAAACGTATACCCTAGACTGTATTACTCTACCCATACACTTGTCCTCATTCCATAACTCCAAAACAGCCATTATCGATGTTCAAAAGATAAATATAATCAATATAGATAATATGAGGATAAAAGGAATAAACTTTTTATATAAAAAAATGGAAACTTTCTATAAATAGAAACTCACTTAAAATAGAAATATTATTATAGAAGATATGTAAGTTATTAAAATATGTGAAATGTATTAAAAATAGCATTTCTAACAAAATTAACATTTTATTATTATCGTCGTTATCGTAACTTTATTATATTTCTAAATTCGTTACTCAAAATATAAATAAAATATAATAAGTCATTATATAGTATTTTATAAATAATTTAGGAAATCGAGTTAAAACAATAAATCTTAGAAAAGAGATATTTTAAGAAAAACGATATTAAAATTAATTGAGTCAACGAGTTTTATAAATGAAATGAATTTTATAAAGGTTTCAAATTATTTTTAAGAACTAGCTTTGATTTATAGATAATACAAATTTTAATAAAAATAGTCAATCGGAAACAAATAGGAAATTATTAGCGAAAATAGTCTCGACCAAAATGTATCGACTATTTTCTCATTTGTTAGTATAAATCGTAAAACGAAAATTAATTTATTAAACGAGTATAAAAATCTCGATTATAATATGAAAATACGATTTTGAGTTAAAATTATAAATTAACGAAATATGAAGAAAATTTGAAATCGTTATTATTTAGTTACTAGTGTCACGATAACCAACAAGATATTATAATGATCGTAAATAATTAACTTACTAACGATTTATAAAGCGATATCGAAAACTTGTAAAAAAAAATATTTATAAGGCATATGATTTAAAAATAATATTTTTAGCAAATAATAAAAAAAAATTAGAAAACCAAAGTAAAAATATTTACTACATACTACTACTCAAACATACGATATAAAATCGAGTAACGTCCTAAAGTTACCTTGAGTCGATACCCCAGAATGGTCCCGTGCATGTCCTCAGTTGCGTCTTCACGAAATCCAAGAAAACTCGAATCTGAACGGAGCGTTTAATGAGGACGGAGAAGGAACATTGGGAATTCCTGCGGAATATACGTTGAAGAGAAACAAAGTAAAAGAGGGATCAGTTTGTGAAGAATTTGATAGAAGTATCATATGGCTGACACAAACAACGGGAAAGAATGAACCGAAGTTGGATCCGTACAGCAGCCACGGAACAACAGTAGCAGTACGATGCAAACAAAACAATGGTGAAGAAACGGGAGAGCAGCAGGTCAGCATCAACGAGAAGAAGGAGAAGAAAAGGAAGAAAAACGATGGACAACAATCGTGATATGATAACAGCAGCCAAACTGACCCAAACGGCAGCAAAACAACAACTAAACAGACATAACATCGGCAGAACGCAACAGCAGCATGAGAGCACGAAACAAACACCACCAACAGTATCAGCAACAACAGAGGACAGCCGAAATCGAACCCGAATCAACATAGACAGTAGCAGCAACGAACAGATGACGAAACAGCGGTAGAAGGAAGACGAACTAATAGCATCACACGAAAGAAAGAAGAACCGAACAACGGACATCAAAAGGAATAAGAATAACAACAAAACGAACGAAATTAGAAGAGGAGGAAGAAGAAGGGAAAGGAGGAGCAACGATTAACAACAACAGTAACAAGTACAGCAGCAAGACGCAGCAGCTGCAGCGACAAAAACGAGGAAAAATGAAAAGAAGACGGAGAAGAACATGATAACTGTACAGCAGCAACGTAGCACAACAGTAATCCTCAATTGAATCGACAAAAACGCATCAGAAGAAGAAGAGAAAAAGGAGCAAAGGCAGCAGCGGACAGCAAAGCAACAACACAACGACAAGAGGAAGAAGAAGGAGAAGAAAGGAAGACGAGAAGAAAAAGGAATTACCTAAGACGAAACCAGGCAACAAAAGGAAACGGCAGCAGAACAGGGGTAGCCGTACACAGCAGCAGCAGTTCGTAGCGGGTGTAGCAGCGGTAGTGAGGCAAGAAGGACAGCTACGAGATCGGAAAGCAACGATAAGATGCGCAAAATAAGGAGAAAAGCAACAGGTGCAGATGAAAATGGCTGATTGAAAAGAGAAGTGGGGGAAACGAAGAGGTGGAAAGGCAAAGAGGATGGGGAATGAATGTGTTAAAAACAAAAATAATGGGAAAATGAAAGGTACACGTAATTAGGTGGGGTGTACGTGTATAGAGTGGGAAAGCAATTGAATCAATCGGTCAAAGTGGGTTAAATTGGGTTAGGAAACCGATTAACGAATAGACACTAAGTAGGAGACAGTTTCCGAGATGAAAAAGTTGACTAACCACGAAACCGAATTAAAATCGAATTAATAAAATAAATAATTGGGCTGACTAAAAAAAATGAGTAAAATAAACGTTTCTCGATATATTAATAATCATTCGAAACGAAAATGAAATCGATAGAAATAAATAATTAGACGATGAAATAGTATTTTCGATAAATAATAAATCTTCGATAAGGTGAATTGTTTTCCCGAGGAAAGGTAATTAATATTTTTACGGAATTTAAAAATAAATGAACTTCGAGCCGAAAATAGAAATTCGAGCTTAAATATAAATAAATAGGAGAATTTAGAGTTTAAATCGTTGAAATAGATCTTCGATAAGAATTAAATTGAATGTATAAAGCAATTTGAAATAGAAATGAAAATATGTTTTAAATATAAGAGTTTCCGAGACAAATAGACTTTTAGGAGTTGAAACGGTTAAACGATAAATTCGTTTTATAATAATTTCAAGAATTACGAGTTAAATCGTAAAATTTAAAATACGAACATAATTTTAATTTGATTAAATTTATAAAATCAGGGGTGTTACAATCTTCCCCACTAAAAAAAGTTTCGTCCTCGAAACTAACAAAAACATAATAATAGAATGGAAAACAAGGTTATATCACTTGAACAAAATGGGAATGCTTAGATCGCATCACAACCTCGATTTTTAAAATTTACAACTTCAAACGAGATATGAAATCGAACACAAAATTTATTTTAAGAAGAGTTGGGCTCAATTTCCAAAGTTTAAAATCATTTAAGTTAATAAAATTGAAAATAAAAATTATTGGATAATATAATGACGATAAACAATATTTGTAAATGAACTCGAGGGAGAGAGTACCCAAATATTTTCAAAGCGATAGTAAAACGTTTTGATTAAGAAATTCTTCAATATTTTGTTTTAAGACCAAACGAAAATTTGAAAAAATCAATTCTTGTAGTTAGCAAATAAGAATCGAATCAGTCGACAAATATTTTCAATACAGATTTAAAGTCTAACGACAATAAAACAAAAATTTAGACGCACGAAATTTTTCGAAAATATTAAATCGTTTTACATAATAATCTTATAAAAATCAAAATATTAGCAATTATGAAAGTTTTCGGTAAAATTAAAACACGCTTGAAAATAGAAATATGAAACAATTTCGAAATACTTAAAAATAAATTATTAAGATATTTTGAAACAGAGTTAAATATAGGTTATCAACCAAAAACAAAACGAAGTACAAAGTTTTGAAATGTATAACTCCATATGTTAAATTTTTTTCTTTTTTTTTGATAGCCCAAATTTTAAATTAGTCAAACTTTTCATAAAATAGGTTCGAGAAAACGGTAAATGGATAAATAGAGTCAGAGTCAACGACAAACCGAAGCAGGAATTTTCAAACCCGATAAAGAAGTCAAAGGGATTGGCCGAAAAAGAAGTAGCGGAATTAAGGGAAAAGCTAAAGGGAGGAACGAAATTGAGAGTTGAACGGAGCTCTCAAGGGATTACAGAAGAAGTTAATCATCTCGAGATTCCTAGTACGACTCCCACAACACAGGCTCCTAATTTCCATCAAATAATACTAAGTCCAATATTAGGCGCTAGGTGGTACTACTCAGTCACAATATCCAAAAATGTCTTACGTGATTATCCAATCGATCAAACGACACGTTACCAATCCACAATTGCCTAACAATCTAATCTCATCAATTAAAAATCCAATGGTCAACAAAACACACCCAAACTCGTAATCGATAAGGTTCCTAAATCCAAAGTTCATAAGGTTTCAACTCGAAGTATACTCCAAATTTCTCGAGTAAGGATCACTAAACAAGATCCACCAATTTAACAAGGCTCGGGTACGAAATCCTCAAAAATGATCATTAACATATTTAATATGCCACAAGTACAAAACTTGGAAAAGTACAACGAATCCTCAAACACGCTCAAACCTATAGGTAATGGCGCGAACACTCACATCTTCAAAACACATCTTTCGACTAAGGCATCTGAGAATTCCATCAAAGTTCATATCGTACCATCGAAACCACAAAAATATTTATTAACTCAACGAAGCCACAATCTCGTTGGTCTAAGGGTTCTGAACGGTAAATCCATCAAAATGATTGGCGTCAAAGTATGTCTCAAAACAACACAGTAAAACCAAACTGTGATTGTGCTAGATAGTTCTCTTCTTCAAGGTTAAGAATAATTCATCCAAGTTTAGATAACTTGCCTCCAAAGTTCATAGGTTACCACCTTAAACAACGATCAACGATCAAATCCATAAGAAACACGGTAATCTATGTCAACCAAAATTTCTAACGATATTAATGAAAACCTTCGATGGTACCACAACACTCAGGTTAACACATTAAACAGTACCCTATGATCCCAAATATTCATGATGCATCCATCCAACAAGCATCAGGTAAGAATCCCAAAGTAATATTATCAGTTACACTTAATTCGGTTCTTGGCTAGGCACTAGGTATCCATCAAATATGACATATTCTCACTACTCCAAAATATATTTAACTATAAGTACTCAAAAATAATCAAATAACCTATAACCCAAGGTTCAAGATCTAAAGTAACAACCTAATTCCATTAATCAACTAATACCATTCAACTCGATCCTAAAAAAATTCTTACTTGCCTAGAAAATAAGGTAAAATCACAATCCTCAAATCAGGTGACAAGGGTTTACTAAACCTCAAACCTCTAAATCACGGGGTTCATCAAGACAAAATCCGGTCTAACCAAAGAATCTCAAGAGAAAGATGGTAGAATAGGAGAATAGAACAAGGATTCACTGAGAGAATGAAGATGAGAATATATAAGAGAAGAATTGGAAAGGCAGAAGCAGGGAGAAAAGAATCAATGATTCTAGATGAAAAAGACCTAAAACGAGAAGGGAAAGTTTGGACCTCTAAGGTTCACAAGGGAACCAAAAGGATTACTTCATCTTCTTGTAGAGGAACGAGCACGCAAGTCATGGGTCGCTCCATCTGGATCTACTGCGACATCATGGAACATAAATCTACTCTTGATCATCTTGCCTGTAGCTTAAGTAAACTGAAACGGAGCTAAAAGTTATCATCGACATCTTTCTTGGAGCACCAAGTTGTCCACTTGAGTCAGCAGGCGTTGAGAGTTCTAAGAAGGTCTTGTCCCGATCTGGAGCAGCATCCTATCAACATCTTGTTCATTCATCTTCTTCCAGACAAAAGCAACAAATTTTCAATGCTAGTCATTGAGTTATAAAAACATATAAACCTACCAGTTAAGTCCTTAATTTTGTTTCTACCCATCTCTCACTAATATTTCTTTAATATTCAAATCATTTACTGGTATTTTTCCTAGAATCAGGTGTAAGCGTCGGGAGCAACAATGCTCTGATACCAACTGTAATCCCCAAGAAAATCTAACGCAATACAGTGGCGGAAACACTGTAGAGTTGGGATTAAAACACACTGACAAACTATATCTTCTTAAAAGAAATGGTAAGTCAATACAAAGGCCGCTTTTTACAAAAGGGCTAAATAGAAAATTCTCCAAATGGGTTATACAAATCCGTAAATTACAAGAATAAAGAAAGAGTAGGATCCACGCTACTCGCTAGCTCACACCCAAAACCCAGCAGCAAATACCTGTCATGTTATAAACATAACAGCCACGTCAGTGGGGAGTAACTCGGACGTTCTCCCAGCCATATTATATCATATGGAAAAATAATAGTATTACTATATCATAATAATTAAAATGAGAAAACATTAAAACGATATAATAAAAATAAGTTTTCAGCGAAACTTAAAGCATTTGCAAACCTGCAAGTCAATATCAATTGATAATAATAATATTAAAAAATGGCGTTATGGAAATCATTCAGTGCAACGAAATAGACTTTCACTAGGATAATACTCAAACTAGCTTCGAGAACTTAGTCAAAACAAATTAGACTTCGGTCTCTGACTAGACAACTCAACTATAACAGGACTACGTGCAGCGAGGTCCTGGCTTAAGTAATGTACACCCCTCCTGGACACCAACCGTAATCCAGTTCAACCCGACGGCGACTTACACGATGCGATATCTAAGTTTAAGGTCAAAATATACACACTCCTGAACACAAACCATGCTCAGTTCAACGACCAATGCGTCTCAACATAGACACACCAGCTTTATAGTTGATGGCAAAACGTATACCCTAGACTGTATTACTCTACCCATACACTTGTCCTCATTCCATAACTCCAAAACAGCCATTATCGATGTTCAAAAGATAAATATAATCAATATAGATAATATGAGGATAAAAGGAATAAACATTTTATATAAAAAAAAGGAAACTTTCTATAAATAGAAACTCACTTAAAATAGAAATATTATTATAGAAGATATGTAAGTTATTAAAATATGTGAAATGTTTTAAAAATAGCATTTCTAACAAAATTAACATTTTATTATTATCGTCGTTATCGTAACTTTATTATATTTCTAAATTCGTTACTCAAAATATAAATAAAATATAATAAGTCATTATATAGTATTTTATAAATAATTTAGGAAATCGAGTTAAAACAATAAATCTTAGAAAAGAGATAATTTAAGAAAAACGATATTAAAATTAATTGAGTCAACGAGTTTTATAAATGAAATGAATTTTATAAAGGTTTCAAATTATTTTTAAGAACTAGCTTTGATTTATAGATATACAAATTTTAATAAAAATAGTCAATCGGAAACAAATAGGAAATTATTAGCGAAAATAGTCTCGACCAAAATGTATCGACTATTTTCTCATTTGTTAGTATAAATCGTAAAACGAAAATTAATTTATTAAACGAGTATAAAAATCTCGATTATAATATGAAAATACGATCTTGAGTTAAAATTATAAATTAACGAAATATGAAGAAAATATGAAATCGTTATTATTTAGTTACTAGTGTCACGATAACCAACAAGATATTATAATGATCGTAAATAATTAACTTACTAACGATTTATAAAGCGATATCGAAAACTTGTAAAAAAAAATATTTATAAGGCATATGATTTAAAAATAATATTTTTAGCAAATAATAAATAGCAAAAAAAAATAAATTAGAAAACCGAAGTAAAAATATTTACTACATACTACTACTCAAACATACGATATAAAATCGAGTAACGTCCTAAAGTTACCTTGAGTCGATACCCCAGAATGGTCCAGTGCATGTCCTCAGTTGCGTCTTCACGAAATCCAAGAAAACTCGAAGCTGAACGGAGCGTTTAATGAGGATGGAGAAGGAACATTGGGAATTCCTGCGGAATATACGTTGAAGAGAAACAAAGTAAAAGAGGGATCAGTTTGTGAAGAATTTGATAGAAGTATCATATGGCTGACACAAACAACGGGAAAGAATGAACCGAAGTTGGATTCGTACAGCAGCCACGGAACAACAGTAGCAGTACCATGCAAACAAAACAATGGTGAAGAAACGGGAGAGCAGCAGGTCAGCATCAACGAGAAGAAGGAGAAGAAAAGGAAGAAAAACGACGGATAACAATCATGATATGATAACAGCAGCAAAACTGACCCAAACGGCAGCAAAACAGCAACTAAACAGACATAACATCGGCAGAACGCAACAGCAGCATGAGAGCACGAAACAAACACCACCAATAGTATCAGCAACAACAGAAGACAGCCGAAATCGAACCCGAATCAACATAGACAGTAGCAGCAACGAACAGATGTGAAACAATGGTAGAACGACGACGAACTAATAGCATCACACGAAAGAAAGAAGAACCGGACAACGGACAGGAAAAGGAATAAGAATAACAACAAAACGAACGAAATTAGAAGAGGAGGAAGAAGAAGGGAAAGGAGGAGCAACGATTAACAGCAGCAGTAACAAGTACAGCAGCAAGACGCAGCAGCTGCAGCGACAAAAACGAGGAAAAAAGAAAAGAAGACGGAGAAGAACATGATAACTGTACAGCAGCAACGTAGCACAACAGTAATCCTCAATCGAATCGACAAAAACGCAGCAGAAGAAGAAGAGAAAAAGGAGCAAAGGCAGCAGCGGACAACAAAGCAACAACACAACGACAAGAGGAAGAAGAAGGAGAAGAAAGGAAGACGAGAAGAAAAAGGAATTACCTAAGACGAAACCAGGCAACAAAAGGAAACGGCAGCAGAACAGGGGTAGCCGTACACAGCAGCAGCAGTTCGTAGCGGGTGTAGCAGCGGTAGTGAGGCAAGAAGGACAGCTACGAGATCGGAAAGCAACGATAAGATGCGCAAAATAAGGAGAAAAGCAACAGGTGCAGATGAAAATGGCTGATTGAAAAGAGAAGTGGGGGAAACGAAGAGGTGGAAAGGCAAAGAGGATGGGGAATGAATGTGTTAAAAACAAAAATAATGGGAAAATGAAAGGTACACGTAATTAGGTGGGGTGTACGTGTATAGAGTGGGAAAGCAATTGAATCAATCGGTCAAAGTGGGTTAAATTGGGTTAGGAAACCGATTAACGAATAGACACTAAGTAGGAGACAGTTTCCGAGATGAAAAAGTTGACTAACCACGAAACCGAATTAAAATCGAATTAATAAAATAAATAATTGGGCTGACTAAAAAAAATGAGTAAAATAAACGTTTCTCGATATATTAATAATCATTCGAAACGAAAATGAAATCGATAGAAATAAATAATTAGACGATGAAATAGTATTTTCGATAAATAATAAATCTTCGATAAGGTGAATTGTTTTCCCGAGGAAAGGTAATTAATATTTTTACGGAATTTAAAAATAAATGAACTTCGAGCCGAAAATAGAAATTCGAGCTTAAATATAAATAAATAGGAGAATTTAGAGTTTAAATCGTTGAAATAGATCTTCGATAAGAATTAAATTGAATGTATAAAGCAATTTGAAATAGAAATGAAAATATGTTTTAAATATAAGAGTTTCCGAGACAAATAGACTTTTAGGAGTTGAAACGGTTAAACGATAAATTCGTTTTATAATAATTTCAAGAATTACGAGTTAAATCGTAAAATTTAAAATACGAACATAATTTTAATTTGATTAAATTTATAAAATCAGGGGTGTTACAATCTTCCCCACTAAAAAAAGTTTCGTCCTCGAAACTAACAAAAACATAATAATAGAATGGAAAACAAGGTTATATCACTTGAACAAAATGGGAATGCTTAGATCGCATCACAACCTCGATTTTTAAAATTTACAACTTCAAACGAGATATGAAATCGAACACAAAATTTATTTTAAGAAGAGTTGGGCTCAATTTCCAAAGTTTAAAATCATTTAAGTTAATAAAATTGAAAATAAAAATTATTGGATAATATAATGACGATAAACAATATTTGTAAATGAACTCGAGGGAGAGAGTACCCAAATATTTTCAAAGCGATAGTAAAACGTTTTGATTAAGAAATTCTTCAATATTTTGTTTTAAGACCAAACGAAAATTTGAAAAAATCAATTCTTGTAGTTAGCAAATAAGAATCGAATCAGTCGACAAATATTTTCAATACAGATTTAAAGTCTAACGACAATAAAACAAAAATTTAGACGCACGAAATTTTTCGAAAATATTAAATCGTTTTACATAATAATCTTATAAAAATCAAAATATTAGCAATTATGAAAGTTTTCGGTAAAATTAAAACACGCTTGAAAATAGAAATATGAAACAATTTCGAAATACTTAAAAATAAATTATTAAGATATTTTGAAACAGAGTTAAATATAGGTTATCAACCAAAAACAAAACGAAGTACAAAGTTTTGAAATGTATAACTCCATATGTTAAATTTTTTTCTTTTTTTTTTGATAGCCCAAATTTTAAATTAGTCAAACTTTTCATAAAATAGGTTCGAGAAAACGGTAAATGGATAAATAGAGTCAGAGTCAACGACAAACCGAAGCAGGAATTTTCAAACCCGATAAAGAAGTCAAAGGGATTGGCCGAAAAAGAAGTAGCGGAATTAAGGGAAAAGCTAAAGGGAGGAACGAAATTGAGAGTTGAACGGAGCTCTCAAGGGATTACAGAAGAAGTTAATCATCTCGAGATTCCTAGTACGACTCCCACAACACAGGCTCCTAATTTCCATCAAATAATACTAAGTCCAATATTAGGCGCTAGGTGGTACTACTCAGTCACAATATCCAAAAATGTCTTACGTGATTATCCAATCGATCAAACGACACGTTACCAATCCACAATTGCCTAACAATCTAATCTCATCAATTAAAAATCCAATGGTCAACAAAACACACCCAAACTCGTAATCGATAAGGTTCCTAAATCCAAAGTTCATAAGGTTTCAACTCGAAGTATACTCCAAATTTCTCGAGTAAGGATCACTAAACAAGATCCACCAATTTAACAAGGCTCGGGTACGAAATCCTCAAAAATGATCATTAACATATTTAATATGCCACAAGTACAAAACTTGGAAAAGTACAACGAATCCTCAAACACGCTCAAACCTATAGGTAATGGCGCGAACACTCACATCTTCAAAACACATCTTTCGACTAAGGCATCTGAGAATTCCATCAAAGTTCATATCGTACCATCGAAACCACAAAAATATTTATTAACTCAACGAAGCCACAATCTCGTTGGTCTAAGGGTTCTGAACGGTAAATCCATCAAAATGATTGGCGTCAAAGTATGTCTCAAAACAACACAGTAAAACCAAACTGTGATTGTGCTAGATAGTTCTCTTCTTCAAGGTTAAGAATAATTCATCCAAGTTTAGATAACTTGCCTCCAAAGTTCATAGGTTACCACCTTAAACAACGATCAACGATCAAATCCATAAGAAACACGGTAATCTATGTCAACCAAAATTTCTAACGATATTAATGAAAACCTTCGATGGTACCACAACACTCAGGTTAACACATTAAACAGTACCCTATGATCCCAAATATTCATGATGCATCCATCCAACAAGCATCAGGTAAGAATCCCAAAGTAATATTATCAGTTACACTTAATTCGGTTCTTGGCTAGGCACTAGGTATCCATCAAATATGACATATTCTCACTACTCCAAAATATATTTAACTATAAGTACTCAAAAATAATCAAATAACCTATAACCCAAGGTTCAAGATCTAAAGTAACAACCTAATTCCATTAATCAACTAATACCATTCAACTCGATCCTAAAAAAATTCTTACTTGCCTAGAAAATAAGGTAAAATCACAATCCTCAAATCAGGTGACAAGGGTTTACTAAACCTCAAACCTCTAAATCACGGGGTTCATCAAGACAAAATCCGGTCTAACCAAAGAATCTCAAGAGAAAGATGGTAGAATAGGAGAATAGAACAAGGATTCACTGAGAGAATGAAGATGAGAATATATAAGAGAAGAATTGGAAAGGCAGAAGCAGGGAGAAAAGAATCAATGATTCTAGATGAAAAAGACCTAAAACGAGAAGGGAAAGTTTGGACCTCTAAGGTTCACAAGGGAACCAAAAGGATTACTTCATCTTCTTGTAGAGGAACGAGCACGCAAGTCATGGGTCGCTCCATCTGGATCTACTGCGACATCATGGAACATAAATCTACTCTTGATCATCTTGCCTGTAGCTTAAGTAAACTGAAACGGAGCTAAAAGTTATCATCGACATCTTTCTTGGAGCACCAAGTTGTCCACTTGAGTCAGCAGGCGTTGAGAGTTCTAAGAAGGTCTTGTCCCGATCTGGAGCAGCATCCTATCAACATCTTGTTCATTCATCTTCTTCCAGACAAAAGCAACAAATTTTCAATGCTAGTCATTGAGTTATAAAAACATATAAACCTACCAGTTAAGTCCTTAATTTTGTTTCTACCCATCTCTCACTAATATTTCTTTAATATTCAAATCATTTACTGGTATTTTTCCTAGAATCAGGTGTAAGCGTCGGGAGCAACAATGCTCTGATACCAACTGTAATCCCCAAGAAAATCTAACGCAATACAGTGGCGGAAACACTGTAGAGTTGGGATTAAAACACACTGACAAACTATATCTTCTTAAAAGAAATGGTAAGTCAATACAAAGGCCGCTTTTTACAAAAGGGCTAAATAGAAAATTCTCCAAATGGGTTATACAAATCCGTAAATTACAAGAATAAAGAAAGAGTAGGATCCACGCTACTCGCTAGCTCACACCCAAAACCCAGCAGCAAATACCTGTCATGTTATAAACATAACAGCCACGTCAGTGGGGAGTAACTCGGACGTTCTCCCAGCCATATTATATCATATGGAAAAATAATAGTATTACTATATCATAATAATTAAAATGAGAAAACATTAAAACGATATAATAAAAATAAGTTTTCAGCGAAACTTAAAGCATTTGCAAACCTGCAAGTCAATATCAATTGATAATAATAATATTAAAAAATGGCGTTATGGAAATCATTCAGTGCAACGAAATAGACTTTCACTAGGATAATACTCAAACTAGCTTCGAGAACTTAGTCAAAACAAATTAGACTTCGGTCTCTGACTAGACAACTCAACTATAACAGGACTACGTGCAGCGAGGTCCTGGCTTAAGTAATGTACACCCCTCCTGGACACCAACCGTAATCCAGTTCAACCCGACGGCGACTTACACGATGCGATATCTAAGTTTAAGGTCAAAATATACACACTCCTGAACACAAACCATGCTCAGTTCAACGACCAATGCGTCTCAACATAGACACACCAGCTTTATAGTTGATGGCAAAACGTATACCCTAGACTGTATTACTCTACCCATACACTTGTCCTCATTCCATAACTCCAAAACAGCCATTATCGATGTTCAAAAGATAAATATAATCAATATAGATAATATGAGGATAAAAGGAATAAACATTTTATATAAAAAAAAGGAAACTTTCTATAAATAGAAACTCACTTAAAATAGAAATATTATTATAGAAGATATGTAAGTTATTAAAATATGTGAAATGTTTTAAAAATAGCATTTCTAACAAAATTAACATTTTATTATTATCGTCGTTATCGTAACTTTATTATATTTCTAAATTCGTTACTCAAAATATAAATAAAATATAATAAGTCATTATATAGTATTTTATAAATAATTTAGGAAATCGAGTTAAAACAATAAATCTTAGAAAAGAGATAATTTAAGAAAAACGATATTAAAATTAATTGAGTCAACGAGTTTTATAAATGAAATGAATTTTATAAAGGTTTCAAATTATTTTTAAGAACTAGCTTTGATTTATAGATATACAAATTTTAATAAAAATAGTCAATCGGAAACAAATAGGAAATTATTAGCGAAAATAGTCTCGACCAAAATGTATCGACTATTTTCTCATTTGTTAGTATAAATCGTAAAACGAAAATTAATTTATTAAACGAGTATAAAAATCTCGATTATAATATGAAAATACGATCTTGAGTTAAAATTATAAATTAACGAAATATGAAGAAAATATGAAATCGTTATTATTTAGTTACTAGTGTCACGATAACCAACAAGATATTATAATGATCGTAAATAATTAACTTACTAACGATTTATAAAGCGATATCGAAAACTTGTAAAAAAAAATATTTATAAGGCATATGATTTAAAAATAATATTTTTAGCAAATAATAAATAGCAAAAAAAAAAAAATTAGAAAACCGAAGTAAAAATATTTACTACATACTACTACTCAAACATACGATATAAAATCGAGTAACGTCCTAAAGTTACCTTGAGTCGATACCCCAGAATGGTCCAGTGCATGTCCTCAGTTGCGTCTTCACGAAATCCAAGAAAACTCGAAGCTGAACGGAGCGTTTAATGAGGATGGAGAAGGAACATTGGGAATTCCTGCGGAATATACGTTGAAGAGAAACAAAGTAAAAGAGGGATCAGTTTGTGAAGAATTTGATAGAAGTATCATATGGCTGACACAAACAACGGGAAAGAATGAACCGAAGTTGGATTCGTACAGCAGCCACGGAACAACAGTAGCAGTACCATGCAAACAAAACAATGGTGAAGAAACGGGAGAGCAGCAGGTCAGCATCAACGAGAAGAAGGAGAAGAAAAGGAAGAAAAACGACGGATAACAATCATGATATGATAACAGCAGCAAAACTGACCCAAACGGCAGCAAAACAGCAACTAAACAGACATAACATCGGCAGAACGCAACAGCAGCATGAGAGCACGAAACAAAAACCACCAATAGTATCAGCAACAACAGAAGACAGCCGAAATCGAACCCGAATCAACATAGACAGTAGCAGCAACGAACAGATGTGAAACAATGGTAGAACGACGACGAACTAATAGCATCACACGAAAGAAAGAAGAACCGGACAACGGACAGGAAAAGGAATAAGAATAACAACAAAACGAACGAAATTAGAAGAGGAGGAAGAAGAAGGGAAAGGAGGAGCAACGATTAACAGCAGCAGTAACAAGTACAGCAGCAAGACGCAGCAGCTGCAGCGACAAAAACGAGGAAAAAAGAAAAGAAGACGGAGAAGAACATGATAACTGTACAGCAGCAACGTAGCACAACAGTAATCCTCAATCGAATCGACAAAAACGCAGCAGAAGAAGAAGAGAAAAAGGAGCAAAGGCAGCAGCGGACAACAAAGCAACAACACAACGACAAGAGGAAGAAGAAGGAGAAGAAAGGAAGACGAGAAGAAAAAGGAATTACCTAAGACGAAACCAGGCAACAAAAGGAAACGGCAGCAGAACAGGGGTAGCCGTACACAGCAGCAGCAGTTCGTAGCGGGTGAAGCAGCGGTAGTGAGGCAAGAAGGACAGCTACGAGATCGGAAAGCAACGATAAGATGCGCAAAAGAAGGAGAAAAGCAACAGGTGCAGATGAAAATGGCTGATTGAAAAGAGAAGTGGGGGAAACGAAGAGGTGGAAAGGCAAAGAGGATGGGGGATGAATGTGTTAAAAACAAAAATAATGGGAAAATGAAAGGTACACGTAATTAGGTGGGGTGTACGTGTATAGAGTGGGAAAGCAATTGAATCAATCGGTCAAAGTGGGTTAAATTGGGTTAGGAAACCGATTAACGAATAGACACTAAGTAGGAGACAGTTTCCGAGATGAAAAAGTTGACTAACCACGAAACCGAATTAAAATCGAATTAATAAAATAAATAATTGGGCTGACTAAAAAAAATGAGTAAAATAAACGTTTCTCGATATATTAGTAATCATTCGAGACGAAAATGAAATCGATAGAAATAAATAATTAGACGATGAAATAGTATTTTTGATAAATAATAAATTTTCGATAAGGTGAATTGTTTTCCCGAGAAAAGGTAATTAATATTTTTACGGAATTTAAAAATAAATGAACTTCGAGCCGAAAATAGAAATTCGAGCTTAAATATAAATAAATAGGAGAATTTAGAGTTTAAATCGTTGAAATAGATCTTCGATAAGAATTAAATTGAATGTATAAAGCAATTTGAAATAGAAATGAAAATATGTTTTAAATATAAGAGTTTCCGAGACAAATAGACTTTTAGGAGTTGAAACGGTTAAACCATAAATTCATTTTATAATAATTTCAAGAATTACGAGTTAAATCGTAAAATTAAAAATACGAAAATAATTTTAATTTGATTAAATTTATAAAATCAGGGGTGTTACAATACATGAGCTTAAAATTACAAAAAACAATGAACTCTGCCCTACCTGCTCGACCTTACGCATCAGAATGTGTTAGTTTTGTTGCATATGCCTTTGTGTAACTACTAGATCACACTATTTATACTAATTACCAACAGTGTCTGTTCTAAAAGAATTCGGAAACTATAACTCCTATATACGCTTTAACAATGACATTAAACTAGCAGCAATATCAAACTCAATGGAACCAAAAAGACGTGTACCTTTCATCTGCAATCACGCCCATCAAGTAAATAATTATGATACATTTACACACATTACCCATTTACTCTGTACAGCATATGGCATGAAAGTTCGATTATTAGTCGTAACAATATACTACTACGCTTACAAACCAAACCTACAACTCAAAGCCGTGTACAAAATAGTTTCTGGTTTGAATTGTAAACGCATGACGAAAAGAAAAGGGAACACGAACAATGGTTTGATTTATCCCAACGAGTGGACAACCAAGGACAACAATATTCTTCAACAAAACACATACACGATTTCTACCTAACACTCCACGCGCAGCGCGCAATCTGAAATAGTAGTTCGAATTATGCCAACAATTCGACAATCAAAGATAACAATATGCGCCTTCAAAATACGTACACAAAGTACCTAACAATACGCGCGCATCACGCGCGATGAGAAACTAGTTATATAAAATGTATATGCAATATTTTTTTCCCACATATACCTAACCAATCTTACAATTAAGTGGCTTTTTTTCCACAAATCTTCATAACTCAACTCTTTAGATTCTTTTGTTATTTTATTTGATTTTTTCTTTTTTTTAAATTATATATTATAAGTTATTTTAAATATGTGAACTACCAAATTTGCCCTTTACAACAAACTTAATTTAAAATCATATTTTAATGGAAATAAATAAAATAAGTATAGTAAATGACCAAAATACCCTCGGTGGCGCACAAATTCGGCGCCACCCGGTGGCGCCATCTCATTATTCATTTATAAAAGGGCGTGCTGGCACTAAATTAGTAAGGGGCATCCGAACTGTTGCACAGCTTTAAGAAGCAAGCCAAAGAAGTGATAGGGGTTGGAGAACATAGCGAAGTGATCACTATCAATCTCATACACCTCACTGGGTGGCCATTTTTGGACCATTTGATCTTGATCTTCCTGGGAATAAAATCGGTCATGTAAGGTCTTGATGTAGACACGCGACACCTTATCCGTTTCTTTGTCTTCCGGAAACCTTGCGCTTCTCAAAGCTTTGGATGGGAATGGCCTAATAAGCATTGCCGCTAGCGTCCGATCCTTCACAAATATATACGAGTATTATTAAATCATCGATGATTATTGATACATACAGTCGGGTTTTAGTTGTACAGCCCATGACATGGATGTCTTAGTTCAATGAAATGGGCACTTAGTCGCATCAAGGAATAACGAGTATGTATTATCCATCATACCTCTTTGATTTGATACTAGCTTAGGGTTGTTTTAGTGAAGGTTAGGCATTATTGGTATTTCGATCTACGTTTAATGAGTGTTGTGTTTCATGTCAGTGTAGTAAGCAAATTAAAAAATAAACAAAGGAATATATAAAGCAAGCGTAATATATATATATATATATATATATATTTATTTTTTTTGCCAGTAGGAAAATAAACAAGTGTTAACAGTTATTTCGTGCAGCAAGCGTAATATATACCTCTAAAGGACTCAATTGGTATAAGGTTTCTCCTTGAGCATGGTGGCTAAACTCCTTACCATAAAAAGATCTACGATCCAGTATCATCTGCAGTAGTGAGTCACATTAGTCTCAAAACTCAAAACACATTCCATTAGGAATAAATAGGATTTACTAGACATAAATCTTACTCCACTATTAAATGAGTGAGCCTTGGTTTATCATAGGTTCCGAAATACGGAGTAATTTATATAAATAGCGAACAACATATTTATGAGACATAAATCTTACACCGATGCTAAATGAGTGATCCTCGGTTTATCATAGATTATGAAATACGGAGTAATTTGTATAAATAGCTCATTGGAATGAATGGAATAGAACAACCCAATGACAAAACAAGGGTTAGGTCGGTACCTTTGTCAGGGGTTTGGTTATGTGGATGTTCTTTTCCTTGGTTGCTCGGTCTTTTGGTTCATTGACTCTATGATTGTAGGGTTCGATTACCAAGGTGGAGGAGATTTTTCTCCATTAGAGGCAGGCCTCGTCGCTCTGCCCTCACCCGTTTATTACTACATTATTCTCGCAAGGGCGTAAGTGCACCTTGGTGTCGTCACGGTGCAACTCATATGTGTGGATGGTTTCTGAGTATCAGCAGCTGTATTGATAGATGGGATAAAGATGCTCATATTCAATCTTCCGTATACCACCAACTCACTTCAATCTTCCGATGCTTATTGTGCAGGTAGTAGTTTCTTTGTTGTTTTAATTTTTATGTTCAATATGTTGGGTTACAACCCTTAATCCCAAGGATCTGTTACGAGTATTAACCGAAAAGACAAAAGTAGAGGATAACAATTGTACCTTATTTGCAGCGGAACAGCGTATATATAATCTCCACGGACGGAATAAATAATCTTCACGAACAGAATAAATAATTCCCACGGACAGAATAAAGCACCCCAAACGTGATGCCTCCTCTGGTATCCACACGGATACGGAACTGCGACGTATATGCTAGTATAAAGGTACGTGAGACCGTCTCACAACTTCTCTCTATATCTCTCTTATAACCACTTTATAAGGAGAATACTCCGTATATATATTATGAGTCAATACTCTTAATTTTATATCTCGGTTCATCATATGAACCTTTTTATATAGGAAATGAGAAGGTAAGAATTAGGTTACTTCCATAACTCTAATTACCATAATTTTAGTATAACTCTAATTACCATAACCTACAACGCACCTGGGTCCGTATTACTACTGACCCGATATATTTAATATATCGATATATATATTAATAATATCCCGTACATATTGTGTGTGACCCAATGGGCCCACTTAAGACTACCAGACACGTAACTCATTTACATGTCAATCCGACATCGACCTCTAGCAAGGCATATTGGATACATAGACTTAAGCGGGTTAATCCGTATAGGACAGTGGACATAACTTCTTCAGTCTCCCACTTGTACATGTCCTCTCAAGAACGACGTTAAGTCTCTTTGCTACTATTGTCTCCAATTGAGAATGAGGTAAGAAGAAGTGTCATCCTCGCATGTCTCAATCTTTTACTCGAATCTCTGAGTTGACTTGTTAAAAGAGCAGATAGATGACAATCATCCTATCTGAGCGCAACCACGCATTTGCACAAGTCACACTCTTCGAGTGGCCAAGAAACAATAAATTCCCTTCAATAAAGGAAGAGCAAATCCCCTCTTGTCTAACCACATCCTATCACATGATCCATGCATGCCCAATAACCATCCATAACCCCCTTTCACAGCTGACGAGGAATAGTATCAAAGCATACACATCTCATGTACAGACTAGTCAAAGACTCATGTCTAAAGACCGTACAAGTTCATAACTTGCAAAGAACTTTACTGACACTAAGCGAAATCTTAGTAAAATCCTTTTTGACGGGTTTGTCTAATGCATGTTCTTAACATACACCCATGTGCCTGGTTTAGTATATCAATACCTATGACTCAAGGAACTTAGTCATCAACCAACTCACACACTAGTCATTTAAGGGTATTCAAATGTCCAAATACAATACCCTGACTAGAGACAAAATAATTATATCATCCAAATAAAGTTCCAAGACTAAGTCACGTACTTAGTGATCTATTTCATCAATGTAAATTATTTAGGGACAAAACTCGGTTACATTAACCAAATGACAATATGTCATACATATATATCAATTAACAAAATAACTCCCACTAAACCAAACACCTCTAAAAGTACTAAGACCACTCGCCCATGCGTCTTATACCATAACCAATATGATCTATATGTAGAGGAGTTCGGGACATACAACATTTGGATCGGTTATTTACAAGCATATGACCAATCTACCTTCTCTCAATTAAGGCAAACTGTTAGTTTCATAATCAACAAATTGCTTCATAAACTGTTAGTGTGTGTTTGATTCATAATCAAACGTCTATTTGTTTCAAAAGCAATAGAACACTAACTTTAGTTATAATATTAGTCATAAAGTTGTACCCTGGAACTGTTTCTGATGGGGGTCGGTAGCCTGCCACGGGTCGCCCATTAATTCAGACCCTGAAGGAAACCCGACCCAAGAAGCAACCTGCTTAGTAGGCCGTCAGGCAGCCCCGCTAAAACCTCCAAGAGGTCAAAGTTGGCAAACTCCCAAGGGTCCTCCTCCCCCGCCTGCCGGGTAGGGCACTCTGGCCCCTGGCAAGAGCAGGGGGAAGGGACAGCTCCTCCGATTAGGCGTAAGGTAAAAAGGTATGAGTAGACAAGGAGAGCCCACGTGTCATCCCCTCATCCACTCACATCTCCTCTCCCTCTCTCTCTTTTCCCTCTCTCTTGTGGAAAGGTATAAATACTCTCCCATTTTCCACATTGAGGGGGTTAGATTTTCTCTCTCTAGACTCTCACTCTAAAAAACGCCACCTAGCTCCTCACGAACTAGGTTCATCAAGGCTATTCACGGACTGACTTAGGCATCGGAGAGGGTTCCGCCGGACACCTCCGAGGCCCTGTGTGTTCTCTGTGCAGGGAGCAGGCCAACTCCGCCGAGAAGGTCCGATCGTTGGAGTGAGAGGAAGGAGAGATCCGAAGGATTTAACAATCACTACCAAAGCTACAATATCAAGTACTCATAACCCGGACCCGATTCGGGTTGATTGTTTCCATAACCGGAACAGTTCCAACACACAACTTCTCATCCAAAACAAAATTTACTGAGATTACAATCTCACGTCATCTTTGTCTATTTGGAAATATGAATCGTTGTAACTTGTTACAATAATTCGCTTATCACATCATGCACATCTCTTAAATAATTTCCCTTTTGCTTCTTAAGCGCAAAGAAACAATTCTTAGATAGCATTCTAGTGACACTCACTAGATTAATATCTACTCCTCACACGAGCACATAATAAACACATTTCTTGCAAAGCTATCAAATGTCGTTTTGTTAGAGAAGTATGTCACTTACATAGCAAATCATAACGACCAGGTCCAATTCCTTGTCAGTCATGAGGGAGTCAGAAGTCAGGACCAAATACGCCTGATTTGTCTATAGTGGCGGCAAACTTCTTAACCAGGTCCAATTCCTTGTCAGTCAGCCTCACCTCAAGGGCCTTCCCCCCAACGCCAGGGTGATACTCCTGGCGGGTTTCCAGTCGAGTATGTACATGATTCCTGAAATGACGAGGAATCTCCCACCCCTTGACGCTGTGCACATATAAAAAATTATTCTTCCAGTCCTTCAGGCTATTTAGAACTGGCCAGACCAAGGAGCATTTTTTCTGCCTGAGAATAGAAAAATATCCAGGGGAGCCCTCACCCGCTGAAGAGGCCACCATCTGTAGGCCAGCCATGAATCTCAAGACATCAATGGAAGGCCCCTCGCCATGGAATAGGCAGGTCCACGTATAAGCTATTAGTGATCTGACCGCCACGGCAGTCAACTGAGCAATAGCCACGTTCATTCGCCTGAAAGTCTCCTCCAGAAAATGGTGCAGAGGAAAACGCAGGCCAAACTCCAAACATTTATGATTGACGGCTATGCAGCCGTCAGGAGGGCAGCACACAGTGTCCTTCTCTCCAGGGACGACAACTGTATACCCCTCTCCAAAATTGTAGAATCGTTCAATGGCCTCGGCAGCATTTAACTCTAAGATCAATTCCCGGTTTTTAGCCTCCGGGTAAGTTCTCAGGGAATTTTGTACTTAACCTTGTCTAAGAAATAGACCTTCCCTGACTCCCGGGGGACGAGAGGGCCGACAATTGTGGAGGAGTCAATCTTCATCGCCCCATCGTTAGAATCAACGACGTCAAAAGGGGCGGGCTCAGGAGAGTTAGCACCTCCACTCTCCTCTGAGCGATCCTCCTCAGCTATTCTAACACTAAGCCCCCCAGAGGAAGAGGCAAGATCAGTTTTTTTAGACGTGGGGTCGATAAAAGTGAGAATGCGAGCACAGCGACTACCCATAGTGGCAAAGGAGAAGGAAAAAGAGAACGAACAAGAAATGAAAAAGATGAAGACTGAGGGTAAGATTCTGACCTAAGTTTATTGCCGCCGGATAAAAAGCGCAGGGGAAGAAGCTCCTCAGTCTAAAAGCGTTTTAGCAAGGAAGAAATTTGAAGTAGGGTTTTTCTGGGTTTTCAAAAAGTGTGAAAGGGGAAATGGGAGGAGTAAGAGTACTTTTATAAGGCAAGAGTAAACGAAGGGTCATCCATCTTAAAAACTCCCTCGGAAAAAGACCCCACGTGTCACGCTTTCAGAAAACCCAAACCACCCATCATTTCCCAAGAAACCTCGAAAAGGCAACAGAGACAGAGGCAATCATGACATGACGTCATCCATTCACTCATTCAAAAAAAACGCGCACATGAAAAAGTCAAAAGGCCCACCTGATTTTCATTAAGTTCAAAAGACCTAAAAGGTCCAAAATTACAAAGTGGGAAAATAAAAAGTTACAAAAAGAGTCTGGTATCCTGGCTCGAGCAGCCTGCAAAGCAGGCCTAATCATCATCGAAACCTGGGGAGTAATCCCAAGGGCTGTCATGATCATCTAAAGCTGACTCCCAGTCCCAGTCGTCAGAATCTTTAAAAGGATCATTAGGGCCCTCTTCTTCACCCTTACTAGAAGAATAGCCCTGGCCTTCACTATCTTCAGAATCATGGCTGCTCACGTCCCAGTCTTGGCCAAAAGGGGCAGCCCTGATGCCATCAGAAAAACCATGGTCCACCCTCCTCACCGAGGGAGAAGAAGGACCTGACTCAGGAGAAGAATTCAGTTCAGGGCAATTGGGATCAAATTGCTCTGGATGCAACCAAGGGAAGCACCTATGGCATCCCCTGTCATAGCAGCCCCCCGCCTGGGAGCAGTATCTAGATGGAAGACCAGCAGGAGAGGGAGACCTCTCAGGACGTTTGCCAGCCTTGGAAAGGGTCCTCCTCCTAGTAACCCGTTGAGGACGGGAGCGTTTCCGTCTACTACAAGGAAGAATTTGATGAGCCCGCTTAGAATACTTCAACCGTCGACACCCTCTGAAACAGAGGACCTCTACGTAAACTCCGCAGCGAAAAACAGTTTTCTTGATCCAAGACATTATTTGGTTCTTTGAAAAAAGAGTAGAAGAAAAAGTGAAGATAAGGTGTGAAAGTGGTGGAGAGGATCAGAATTTATATAAGAACAAAAGCAAGGCATTAATGGTGCCCCAACCACTTCTCCAAGAAGGAGAGCCAACCATCAAACTGGCACGCTGTCCAAAAATCCACTTTACAAGAGAAGTAATCATGAGTAAAAGACATTCCAACTCTTTGCATGCCCAATACGGTTGAGTTTTCTCCCTCGGGAACATGCTACGCATTAAATGCTAAGTTGTTCAAAAGAGTCAACCTCCCGCCATCCCAGATCAAGATGTCGCCTGCCGAGCAGGAGCTCTCGTTCCTCCTCAGCCGGCGAGGGCCAATTGATGGGGGTCGGTAGCCTGCCACAGGTCGCCCATTAATTCATACCCTGAAGGAAACCCGACCCAAGAAGCAGCCTGCTTAGCAGGCCGTCAGGCAGCCCCGCTAAAACCTCCAAGAGGTCACAGTTGGCAAACTCCCAAGGGTCCTCCTCCCCCGCCTGTCGGGCAGGGCACTCTAGCCCCTGGCAAGAGCAGGGGGAAGAGACAGCCCCTCCGATCAGGTCTAAGATAAAAAGGTATGAGTGGACAAGGAGAGCCCACGTGTCATCCCCTCATCCACTCACATCTCTTCTCCCTCTCTCTCCTTTCCCTCTCTCTTGTGTAAATGTATAAATACTCTCCCATTTTCCACATTGAGAGGGTTAGATTTTCTCTCTCTAGACTCTCACTCTAAAAAACGTCACCTAGCTCTTCACAAACTAGGTTCATCAAAGCTATTCACGGACTGACTTAGGCATCGGAGAGGGTTCCCCCGGACACCTCCGGGGCCCTGTGTGTTCTCTGTGCAGGGAGCAGGCCAACTCCGCCGAGAAGGTCCGATCGTTGGAGTGAGAGGAATGAGAGACCCGAAGGATTTAACCATTACTACTAAAGCTAAAATATCAAGTACTCATAACCCGGACCCGATTCGGCTTAATTGTTTCCATAACCGGAACAGTTCCAACACACAACTTCTCATCCAAAACAAAATTTACTGAGATTACAATCTCACGTCATCTTTGTCTATTTGGAAATATGAATCGTTGTAACTTGTTACAATAATTCGCTTATCACATCATGCACATCTCTTAAATAATTTCCCTTTTGCTTCTTAAGCGCAAAGAAACAATTCTTAGATAGCATTCTAGTGACACTCACTAGATTAATATCTACTCGTCACACGAGCACATAATAAACACATTTCTTGCAAAGCTATCAAATGTCGTTTAGTTAGAGAAGTATGTCACTTACATAGCAAATCATAGCGATAAATGCACTCCCACTAGCCTCTTGTACACACTGTCTTTCTTCGTCTTAAAGGAAAACAAACATCTTTGAATTACCACATTGAGAACGAAGATACTACTCAATAATACTTGCTCCAATCGAATTGGATCATTCACATTTGTCTAGCAATTTTAATAATATGAAATTCATACGATGTGTCGCACACACATCATATTGCATCCCTTTCAAGAAATGTATTTCGCATATATATCTCCAAAACTCATCATAATGAGTGATGACATTCAAAATGCTAAATCAATCTTAATAGATTTAAGCATAATGTTGTAAAAAAGGATTTTTCTATAGTCATTACTATGAGATTGGTCTTTAACTACCAACTATGCTTCATAGATACTCTTATATCAATCTACATCGTCTTTATATTGAAGACTATTCTTCACTATAAGACCCATTTAACCAAAGTCTATACTTGGTAGTTATGGTATATAGAATCTATTAGATTTTATGTGACTATTGGAGTCTTTGTCCATTATAGTTTCATCATAGGTTTGACCTATGAAGGGTAATATTTTGCAGGTAAGATGATCGTGACTTTTCATGGATGCATCAATATCCTCTTCAACAGTTGTAGAGAATTCCTGTTAATCTTGAACAATTCAAGGTCGATTCTACTCCCACTGTTTCTATTAGAAATCGCATATTTTTAAAAGAAACATACCACTCCATGCAACAAAACAATTTTGTTCTTTGGATGGTTTGTAGAATTAACATAATACCCCTAGCTAATAGAACACATGTCATAATTGAGCCTAAGTTTCTAGAAAACAATTTTCTCTAAACTTTAAGACTTGATAATTAAGAAAAGACTATTTTAGAACATTTCAATCCATATCTCATATGGTGTCTATTCTCCGACTTACACGGACAATCTCATCAACATTTGTACAAAAACTTTTATAGTGCATAACTTTCTAAAGTGTCAATAAAATCTGCATATGACTCATCATAGACCAAATCATATCAAATATGGTTCGATGTAGTTTGAAATACTTTTCACTACTTCTAAAATGATCACAATATTTTAGTTCAATTCCTCCCCGTTTCAATCATATCGAACAAAACCACACGTGTTACACATTTTGCAACATCACTAGTTAAACTCACACATATCTGTATATGTGTGGTCTAACAAGTCTAAGTACCCTCCCACTACAATTAATAGGAGTCACTTGTAATGTTATTTATCCATCTAAACAAGATCTATCTACCTTTGTTAATCCTTATCAATAAGGTTTATAATTTCATCATTATGAAACTTATTCTTATGTTTCTTGTTTCATGGATTAAGGACAATGCCATAATAGGTAAAACTTGAGTCGTGGGACTTGAACCGTTTTGGTTGTTATGTTATAAATAAAAGCATTCACTACTAGGAATGTAGAGCTCAACAATCATGTTAGCCTTATGTACCTCATATTCTTGCAAAGTATAGAGCAAAAATTGTTCTACTTTTATTAAAACTTTTCATGCCCATACATGAAACAAAATCAATATTCTTGCTTATGACTAGTACAAGAATAACAATTATTCAATCCCAGTATTAAGCTTTAAAATAAAATCAAGTGATTTCCTTTTATGAACTGAAACGACAACGTTTGTCCATTTCACTCATAAATTCATTTCAATCATAAAACGATCACTTAATTCATTATTCCACTCTCTTTGAACCATCACATCTACAATGTAATAATCGCATTTGGTATCTTTATACCAAAACAGTGGAATGAAAGTAACAATTACTCTAGTAACATACACACCTGAAGTCATACTTCAATTGATTTGCAGATCAGATTTTCTAGTCACTTCTAGAAAGTTATCTACCAATGCCATATATTTGTCATTACATTAATGACTAGAATAAAATCGTACCTAATCTAAATTTGGCAACAAGTTTGGGTATGACAACGATTGTCCTTCCCTTACTTTAACCAATGTCTTAGATTCATTAATCATTATCTCAAGCAATTTTCTTAATGAACTCATAGAACATTAGTATTATTTGCCTTCTTGATACAATGTTCAATCGTCTTTTAACATCTCATGTTAAAAGATGAGAATTATTAAATAACTTGTTTATTCATAATAAAGGGACCTAAACTTAGGACTAATTGAAACGATTTCAACTCCTAATTCTTTAGAAAGAAGCATCCAAAATTTCCTGATTATCAATATAATCACGTCATCGTATGACACGGATTAATTAGATCATCTTCAACATTTTCTCACTTAGTGGGAATTGTTCCTTTTTATTGAAACAATTGATTTTGATATTTATAATCATCTTCATGACTCTAATTATACAGTCCATACTGTACATTAGCACTGGTTATAATTTGTCGAAATTATCCTTCACAAGGACAAAATCCATATCTCTAATTTTGAGAACAATTCTCAAGATACCAATCGACGAGGTTGAACAATTCAAACTCATCTTGAATAAATGTGATAACGGTGACTTAAATATAACTACAAATATATGCAAAGTAAAACGATAATTAATATTAATTAAAAATCTTAAACAATTTAAGATAAAATCACGAAAACTACCCTCAAATTCGCATAATATTCCAAGATCCTAAACCTTTTGTCGCTCAAGTGAACTTGGGCTCACTGCTCAAGCTCCAAAAGTAAAGGTATTCAACGACATTGTCAATTACATCAATATGTAATTCTTGGTTCGTCGGAATTAGTCATCATATGACACCAACTACTTGCCTCAAAGCCCAAGTCCGACTTGATAACATTGTTAAGCAAACCAGACTTAACCTGTGGGTAACCGTCACCCACCTACTCAGTCCACACACATCGGCAAAGCACCACTTAGGCAATCACTTCAACCAATGATATGAAATTGTTGTAGTGGTCAATTCTGGAAAGACAATACTTAATATTTTTGCGAGAGATTAAATGCATATGGGTCTTATCCATGCCACTAGGTCAACTTACAAGGCGACCTATCAGTTCTAAGCACACAAGTCACAAGTCTCAAACAAAAAAATAATGCATCGTATGACATAATAATTCAAATGTTACTAGTGATTTGTGCCTAAAACAAGTTAAAAGATCCATATTTTGATTCATAATCGTATTACAATTCATAATTGCTATTTGGTTTGAACAATTTCACCAATATCTTTCATTTTTCCAGCTATGAAAAACAATTCTCCACCCGGAAAAATTGAACGGATATACAAAACTCGATCCACAATCGATCTGCAACTTATAATTGTCATATAAATGAACAATTCATCAAAATCAAATAAGACTCGAGGAACTCTTTTTCCGATCTATTTATGATAATATGATAATTACAATGCATAACATTATTCACCGATTTAGAAAACTAATTTTTCATTGATTCGGAAAAATAAACGTATAGTTTGATTCATAATCAACACACAAACGCAAGAAAACGACTTTTCTTAAAATCGTCGCTCGACCCGGCACCATGTCGTCCGAGTAAATATTGTGTCGTCTTGGTCAAACCTTTGCCGCCCGGGTCATCCCGTTCCAACCGGGACACACCCGTGCCTACCGCGTCATACTCGTGCCAACCGAGTCATACTCGTGTCGTCCTCGTTTCGTTCTGTCTCCACCAAAATTAAAACGAGTCTTGTCCTAATCTTATTAGGTCTCATCGTTAACGATAAATTCTTGTAATTTTAGGTTCCCAATTTCAATCGAATCTTGACTAATCAAATTAATCTCATCGTCAACAAGGAAATTGAGAATAATAATGGGTCAATTTAGGGCAAAATTAAATTAAAAATAATCAATATTAGATCTTAAATTAATTTTACGAGTCAATTTTAGAGTTTAACAAATTAAATTCACAAATTATAACAAACCCTAAACGGAAACGACAATTACTCGTAGCAAAAAAAAACCTCGCATTAAAATACACTTTGCCATGATGATATGCATTATCAAATTATATAATCAAATTATATGACACGTGACTTTCTTATGCAAATCTTATGCAAGACACAATGCAAGTTGACATGCCCACATGCTCACAAAGTCACAAGTCACAAGTCACAAGCCATGCGAAAACTTATTTTCAAATCAAAGTAAAGTGCGGCGGAAGAGGATAAAAACAACACATCAATGCTAATTAAATTAACATGCGAATATTATAACGAGAACAATTCTACTATGAATAATATAATGAAATTAATACGCGCGGAGAATCCCTCATAACCAATTATGAGCCATAGATTCAGGTCAATTAGATTAATACTACGTAACAGAGACTCTGATACCACCGTTGGGTTACAACCCTTAAACCGAAGGATCTGTTACGAGTATTAACCGAAAAGACAAAATTAGAGGATAACAATTATACCTTATTTGCAGCGAAAAAACGTATTAATAAGAAATATAATAAACCCATAAATATATATAATCTCCACGGACGGAATAAATAATCTTCACGGACAGAATAAATAGTTCCCACGGACAGAATAAAGCACCCAAACGTGATGCCTCCTCTTGTATCCACACGGATACGAAACTGCGACGTATATGCTAGTGTAAAGGTACGTGAGACCGTCTCACAACATCTCTCTATATCTCTCTTATAACTACTTTATAAGGAGAATACTCCGTATATATATTATGAGTCAATACTCTTAATTTCATATCCCGGTCATCATATGAACCTCTTTATATAGGAGATGAGAAGGTAATAATTAGGTTACTTCCATAACTCTAATTACCATAATTTTAGTATAACTCTAATTACCATAACCTACAACGCACCTGGGTCCGTATTACTACTGACCCGATATATTTAATATATCGATATATATTAATAATATCTCATACATATTGTGTGTGACCCAATGAGCCCACTTAAGACTACCAGACACGTAACTCATTTACATGTCAATCCGACATCGACCTCTAACAAGACATATTAGATACATAGACTTAAGCGGGTTAATCTGTATAGGACAGTGGACATAATTCCTTCCCAATAAATAATGTAATACGGAGTAGGAACCTAGCATGCTTCCATACTCTTTCTATGTTGGCAAAAAAAAGTTACTGGTTTGTCATAGGTTATGAAATACAAATTGTTCTATTTCATTCATTCTAATGAGCTATTATACAAATTACTCCGTATTTAATAACCTATGACAAATCGGGGCCACTCATTTAGCAGTGGAGTAAGATTTATGTTTCATAAATCCTACTCCCTCCCCTCCACAATTATCTTCCCACTTTAATATGACACATGGATTAAGAAATGGATAATGAAAGGTGGTAAATTGTTTGGTGGGATCAAGATGTCAAATCACAAAAAGTAAACAATAGAAAGAGAGTATAATTGATGAATAAGGAAAGTTTTGAAGTGGAAAAATTTTAGTGGAGTTTTCTTTTAAGAAAAGTGGGAAAATCTTAGTATGGAATGGAGTATTTATTCCTAATACATTATGGAGTAATCGGCAAAATACCTCTAGTGTACTGTATTCAATTATTTCAGTATTCGTCAATTAGAGAACAATAAAAATAAGTTATCTTTTTATATAGCAGGATGCTTAGCATCTAATTCAACAAAAGTAGCTAGAAGTGGGTAGCTAGCTTACATCATTTTGAGGAGTTTCGAAGCCGTTCCTATACATGGCAGCACCCACAAAGATTGCAACAAGGATTTTATGAGGGTAGTTGTGTATGGCAGCGGTCAGGCTAAGGCCTCCGGCGCTGTGACCCACCAAAATCACCTTTTCCTCGTCAGGCAAGGCTGCTAGTATATCGTCAAGAGGCTGATTATACTGTTCAAACGTGGTGATGGTGGTCGGGTCAGTCGGGTCAATGCCTGAGCCTCGAAGGTCCGGACAGCTGACCTTGTGGCCGGTGCATTCCAGGAGGCATCTAATTCGGTACCAGCACCAGGCTCCATGGGCTGCTCCATGGACAAGCACAAAATGTCTTGCGCTTCCGGATGGGCTCATCCTTCTTTTTTTGGGGTGGTGGTGGTCCGTATCTCTACTTTGTGGTCGTATTTAAGCTAAGTTTATCTACATATTCATTTTTTTTCACAGACTCTCAGACAACTTAGCTTTTTAGTCACTTTTCATTCTTCAGACTCAGATTCACGGTAAAAGTACACTTTATTCACTATTTATCTCAGACTTTCTCAACTCACGTAACTTATTTTATATTATTTTTTATTAACCCCACCTCAACTTTCTACCAACCTTATTTTCTTTTTTTTATCTCACCTCACCCCAACTTTCTACCTATCTTATTTTATTTTATTTTTTAATTAGTTCGAAAGTCTGTACGATGCACGGGCCGCTTATTAGTGACGTTGATAACGATACTAAGTTGGATGGTTTCATAAGTTGGTAGACTGCACAACAGTAGAGAGTCAGTTGAAGGTAAGATTATGCCTAATAGTAAATGAATATTATCCACATACGCAGGGGCGGACCTAGGGGTGCGCACAGCACCCCACGTGCGCACCCTTCGGTTTTTAATTTTTTTTAAAGAAAAATACTGACGTTTATGTACTTGTACATTTTGAGTGAGCAAAAGGCAACTGAGAGTAGGGTGGCGCATTGGTAAGGAGATTGGTTGATGGTACTGGTGGAGGGGGTTCGAATCCCCGTACGCTCACTTTTCTAGTTCTATGTTTTTTGCCTTTTGGTTCCTTTTTTATGTTAGTTTGGTTTTCGTTTTGTTATTGTCAATTACGAAATACTTTTAAATTTATATATAACTCCAAATTCGTGGAACCTAATTTTGGATTTTTTTTAATGCTATTTATTTGTTTTTTGAAAGAATGTAATTTATTTGTTGGCTTCCCATCAATTCTTTATCTAGGTTATATGTATTTGTATATTTCAGGTAAGAGTATTTTTTTTTGTGTCAATTTTTGGGTTTTGTTTTTTTAATGTCAATTAGAGTCAATTAAATAGAACTTCCAATTGTGTAACCCTAATTTTGGGTTTTTATATTACTCCTTCATTTCATTGAACGCATTTCTTTTTTCAAATATTTCTTTGATTTCTTTACTTTCTTGTTAGGTACGGAGTATAATTTCCTTAAGAAATACTCCGTATAACACATTTAAGTCGAAAAAAATCAATGAAAATAGGGAGTCTTTATTTGTTGGTTTACACTTTGTGTATTTCAATTAGTTACAAAAATTTAGTTTGGTTTTAAATGACGATATGTATATGTGGCGGCAAAATGAATTTCAATTTTTAGTTATATTTTTATACTATTCGCAATTTTTTTTAAAAGTGAACCCCTCTCCTAAATTCCTGGGTCCGCCACTGCACATACGTGAATGTGTTTCAAGGGATCAGAGATAATATGTGCGGTAAACGTTAAATTAAATTATAGGCATTATATATGGTGTATTGTAGTTAGAATGAAAGACTAATTAAAGTATCTCGCATATAAATATATACGTAGATATAAATAATCACTGAGTAAAATCGGAACATATTACAATCAACAACGGCGAAACATGTGATAAAAAAACAAATTTCTCATCATCACGCACAAGTTATAATAATGAATGTTGTCGGTTAAAGTAATGAAGCATATCCTTGCTTATTTAAAGTAGTACAATTATGAACACATTTTAAATGATAGTAAAGTTGAAAATTACGACTTTCATATTTATAACTGTAGATACTCACCACGTTAGAGTCTTCGGACCTTGCAATATGTTCTTAAATTTTTGGTTGAACTAAGAACGAACGATTACTCTTAATTTTTCGATATAGGATAATTTTTTGGTTGATATCTAAGGACAAACGATCACTCTTGTTTATCATAATAAAAAAAGTAAAACAAAATATATCCACTTGTATTAGGATAATAATAATAATTTTATTTTTTATTATTAATTATTTTAAAATGTTAAAATTTTAATTATATATTTTTTTAAATTTCTAGAGAATTAAAAGTTTTTTGGTTTATATTCTTAAAAATTCTTTTAAAATTCATTTTATGACTCAAAAGATTTTTGATTAATACTACTGTATTTTATAACGAATTATTACTTTTATTTATATAATAGAAATCTATGACCTCATTATAATTTTTCGATGTGAGATAATTTTACTTAACTTTATAGTCTTTATAGATTTTTTAAGACTAAAAATATTTTTAGTTAATATCTAAAAATGAATGATTATTACTCTTATTTATATAATAGAATTCTATCATCACATTATATTATAATTTTTCAATGTGAGACAATTCAACTTAAGTTTATAATCATAAGATCGCTCTTTTTAAGGCTTAAAATTTTTTTGTTGATATCTAAGGATGAATGATTATTCTTATTTATAGAATTATAATATTTCTGTGTGGAAAATTTAACTTAAGTTTATATTTTTAAGAGTTTTTTAAAATTTATAGTAATATTTTTGTTTGTAGTCTTACAGGTCTTTTTAAGACTTAATAAGATTTTTTTGTTGATATCTAAGCACGAAAGATTACTCTTATTTATATAATAGAATTCTTCCACTTCATTATAATTTTTCGAAGTGGATAATCTTACCTTTTATATATATATATATATATATGTGTGTGTGTGTGTGATAAGAATAGATTCATCACTTTTTCGAGTAAATAATATGAAATTTATACTCTAATGAAAAAAATTTCTACCGCAGAATCTAACTACTCGTATTTCATTTGTATATTTTTGTTACGATAATTTTTTTATTAAATGAAACTTAAAAGTTTTTACTTTAAATGGTAAAACATCACATTAATATAATAAATTAAATATATATTATAATAATTAAAAGTTTATAATCTTATGAGCTTTTTCTAAGAATCAAAAGATTGTTGGTTTACAGAAATACTCTCTCCCCTTCAATAAAATGTTCCACATTTTTCTTGAGGGAGCGTTTGGAAACATGAAATTATTTTCATTTTCATGAATCTAATTCTAGATATTGAATTATTGACCTCCAATTCCATTTTCAATTCCAAAATGTTGTTTGGGTATCCATGGAATTGGAATTGGGCGGGGTGGAGCCGGGTTGAGGTCACAAAATATTAATTTTTGAATTATTTTTTTCCATGACGAAAATGTATATTTTCAGTTAGGGACAAAAATTAATAAAAAAAATTAATATATTCCGACTAGATTTACGTGGAAAAAAAATGAATAATGACGGAATTGAAATGACTACCATGGGATAGTCATTTGAGAAAGTCAAATTTAAACAAGGTTGGAATTGGTATGGAATTCATCTCAAATCCAATTCCAAATTCTCAGTTTTCCCAAACACTTGAATCATCTCAAATCCAGAATTCAATTCCAATTCCTAGTTCCCAAACAAGGCGTTTAGGAAAATTCACTAAGATGTTTCACTTTCCTTATTAGTATATATTTTGTGATTCATATTATTTGTGACCCACTTTCTTTTATTTTTTCTTTCTTGATTTCTTCCCAAAAGCAAAGTGAATGAAGGGGAAGGAGTATCTAAGAACGAATGATTACTTTTATTTATATAGAATTTCATCACCTCATCATAATTTTTCGATGTGCGATAATTTTTATCTAAGTTTCGAATCTTAGCAACTTTCTTAAGATTCAAAAGATTGTTGGTTGATATCTAATAACGAATTATTGCTCTTACTTCTATAGAATTTCATCACCTCATCATAATACTCGTGTGGGATTATTTCTTTCCTACACAAATTTCTATATATTCTTTATTTAAATTAAAAAATATGTTGAAACTATAATAATTATTTAAAAAATTCAAAATTTTAATTATATATTTTTTGAGGGTGAGTAAATAAATATTAAAACAATTACTCGTATCAAACAAAATTGACTAAGCGTTTCACGCTGTCGTTGTCCAATTTTTGTTGTCTAATGAGGTGATAATCGTCGGTTTATATAGTGATATTTTTTGAATCTTAAATGGAGTAGGATTGTTTTTTCTATACAAATTCATATATTCTTTATTTAAATTAAAAAAATCGAGTCTTAGGTGGAGTAAGATTTTTTTCATATACACATTTTTATATTTTTTATTTAACTTAAAAAAAATATAAAAAAATTTGGATCAATCATATCTTTCGAAAAGTTCCTGCTTTATTAATATATATTGATTTACTTCAATATCTATATTTTATAACTCAAATAATTACAATTGATAATTAATCGTTAAATAAATCTTGTGACATAAGAATAATTTTATTTCCGAGTGGTCGTTATTAAAGGTGGCAATAGGGCGGGTGGGTCGAGTTCAGGTTGGATTGTCGGTAGACATGGCAAACAAGTCAACCGGGTCGGATTTGGGTTGGGTGAGTTTCGGGTTGACTTTGGGTCGGACTATCATTGCGGGTTTTTTATTTTCAACTTTCTAGAGATATCGACTCGTTTTCTTTAATAACGTCGGGTCAATTTAGGTTACGTGTCAACCTCGGATCTTTAGTTCAGGTGTCAGATTGGGTTCGGGTTGACTTATTCGGGTCGGGTCATTCAGGTCGAGCTAGCTTTGCCACGTCTAGTTGTCGGGTATGGGTCAGATGTGAGTCATCTCCGGGGTCGGATTGTTGATTCGGGTTGGGTTCGGGTCGGGTTTGGTCATGTTCAGGTCGAACTAGGTTTTGTTTGGTTTGCTCGGGTATAACCATCAATTCATTACCCATATTTTTATTACTACGTACATTATTATTTATCATTTATTATACGAATTTGATTTTTTTTAATCATCTACTCCCTTCGAGTTTGAATGATCTTCCCTTTTGTTTAATATATGTGAGGTATATTTTAATCAAAGAGGAAGATCATTCAGACTCGGAGGGAGTACTAGTTTTCTTGTCGCGCGTGATGCGCGCGTATGGTTAGGTAGGATTTGTGTATGTATTTTAATTACGCATATTGTTGTCGTTGATTGTCGAATTGTTGACATAATGCGGGATGCGCACAGAGTGTTAGGCAGAAATCGTGCATGTATTTTGTTGAATCATATTGTTGTCCTTGGTTGTTCACTCGTTGGCATAAATCGAACCATTGTTCGTGTTTCCTTTTCTTTTCGTCACACGTTTACATTTCAAAGTAGAAACTATTTCGTACATGCCTTTGAGCTGTAAGTTTGATTTGTAAGCATAAGATATGTTTACGATTAATAATCAATCTTTCATGTCATACGCTGTAAATGGGCAGTGTCTGTAAATGTATCATAATTGTTGGTTTGATGGACGTGATTGTAGATGAAAGGTACGCGTTTATTTTGTTCCATTGAGTTTGATATTGATGCTAGCTTAATGTCATTGTCGAAGCGTATATAGGAGTCACAGTCTACGAATTCTTTTAGAGCAGACACTGTTCCTAATATCTTATATATTAAAGCTAAAGAAAATAGAGCTCCCATATTCAACCACGTAAGCAGCCACGTAGGCGTTGAGTTGGTGCTGTGTTGGCGCTGAGTTGGCAGACTTTAATAAAAAGGTTGGAGCAGTTACATTAACAGTTTGCTAAAGAAAAAAACTGTTCCATTGAAAACTGTTTAGTTAACATACATTCATCACTCCACAATACAGAATATCCTCAACTGCATGAGAGAGGGGTATTTTGTTAATAAAAAAACAAATCTATTTACATAAGAAGTTAAATCACCCAGCAGTGGGAAGTTAAATCATCATTCACACCTCTTAAATATCTCTTCTTCATCTTGCATTTCAGTTTTCCCCAACCACAGTATCTTAAATCCACATTGCCATGGCTTTTCAGTTTAAATCAAAGTCCATTTCACAAATCAAAGAAAATATGAATGCAATCTCTATTAAAGCAAGGGTGATACATAAGTGGGAACGAAAGGAGAGGAAGCCTAGCAGCAATGTTGATCGACATTCAACTAAGAAGCAACTCATTTATGGTGCTGAAATGATCTTAGTTGATGAATCTATAAGCTTCTCTTTACCCCGCGTCAACTCACGTTAATTTATGGTCAATTAAAATCCTTGGTACGATGTCCATGCCCTTGATGAAAAAATATATTTTAGGGATCAACAATACATGCTACTATAAAACAAAGATTACTAAAGTCATTCAATTCCGATTTCAAAGAGGGCAGTATTTATACAATATCCAAGTTTTCATCCTCTGGAAATGTGGCAAACAAGAAAGCAACGTCTCACAAGTGCAGGATTTGGATTGAATATAGCACCAAAGTTATGGAGATGCATCCCAATCCTAATATACCTTCATGTGTCTACAATTTTGTCAATTTTGATGATATATGTTTTGGTAAAAATTTACCGGGTCTACGATTTCGGTTGCGGGTCAAAGCGATCGTCCTATAACTATGGGTCGACGAGATCAAGACGAATCTAGTAAACAAAGAACAACGAAAGAAAATGAATGACACACAAAGTTTTGGTGATGCGGAAACCCGATGTGGGAAAAAGCGCGGGGGAGTCGGAATCCCGCCAAGATTCTACTATGAACGGGTAAGAAGTGAAGAAAGGATTACAAATACAAGTATTTTGGCTATAATTGTGACTACGACTGATTGTAGGTATTTTATTGTGATGCTTGCTCGGAGTTGGTAGGTCACTAGTACAAAAAGTGCATATCGCAACGGTTAAAAACTACATTTCCCAACGGTCATTGACCGTTGTATTCCTAGGGGTTGCAATAAATCCAATACTTTTCACAACGGTTGTATGACCGTAGCGTAAAATACATTTTGCATCGGTTAAAAGAATTAACCGTTGCAAAAAATAGGTTTTAGGCTACGGACTTCTGTATAGCCGTTGCGAAAAGTGAGTATTAGACAACGGTCCTTTCTTTAACCGTCACGAAAAGTGGGTCTTAGGTACGGTCTTTTTTTCAACCGCCACTAAAATATGCGTTAGGCTACAGTTGTTTTTCACAACCGTTGCCTTTTCCTTTTTTTTAATAAAAAAAATATAAGATGTTATCCCCATTTGTAGCTCAAATAAACCAACCAAATATCTCAATTACATTAGAACAAAAACATTTAGCATTAATCCGAAATTACATGGATTATAAGCCTCAAGCATCACTGTACTCCAAATACAAATAGTTCAACTACAATATTACCCTGCTTAGCTTAATTGTCATAAAGTAACTTTTGAAAGACTTTCTATAATTAGCCTTCAACAAAAGAAATTTTATTACTCACTAAGTTTTTGAACAATGGTACATTAGCATATCACATCAACTCATCATACTCTACTTGCTATACTCAGATGTCGATAAAATGCCCTGTAAAAAAATGAAAAATAGAATACTATTATCAAGTATCACACTAAAATAAAGGTATCATAATCTGGGTCATGATATACTTCACGAATGTTACATGGATTGATTTAAATAGTTCCAAAGAATATTATACCATTACATTGATTATAACCTTCACGGGTCATAAAATAAGGCACTCTTACGTACCTGAGTAAATGTTTTCAATAGTTTTGAGCTAATAAAGAAGACCAAATCTGCAAGCACAATACAAAAAGTGGATTAACAACAAGAGAGATGTGAATTGTGATCATACAGTGTAATGTGATGCCCACAACCCATGTATCGGCAGCTCTCCCGCGATAGGATATACTTGTTTCTTCATGAAGAGTCAAGTGGTTCCAGGGATCTTCATGAGGCTCTACCGAAGGAATTCAAAAAAAAGCAATGGATAATAACTGACCTAAGCAACATTCGGGTGCAGTTATAATCGGTGTACCAGAAGAGCGCCTTAGGTCATCATTATCAGGAGGAATAATTAGTAATGTTAAGACAAGGCACTCAAAGAAACAAAGACAAAGGCCAACCTTTATTCATCTTGGGGCGATAATGTTCATACTTATTCAGTATAATTAAGTTAAGTCTAGCCTCATTAATTTTAGTTTGTCTAAGTCAATTTAACTCACTTAGTTCATTTGAATTTAGCTCTACCTCATTAAATTAAGTTAAGTTACTCCGTACTATTTTATAATTAATCACTTGGCAAAATTTCTCAAGAAGTTCAATTGTGGAATACCAAATTAGCAACTTCATTACCTCAAATACTTGGCTGACACTGAAGTCTGCTATCTTGACATTGCCATCTTGAGTAACTAAAAGATTTTGTGGCTTTATGTCCATATGCACTATATTTTGTTTGTAAAAAGAAAAAAAAACTACTTGTAATAATATATACATATATATATATATAGGTAGGTTCAAATAAAGGCAACAACTATTTTAAGGGCATAAGGTCAAGTGTTAAAGTTACACAAAAAGTACTTAAAGTTACACGAGATGAGTGATAAAGTTGCACTTTATCACTTGAAGTGATAAAAGAGCTGAATGTTATAGTTACATATCAATTTTAAACAAATGCAACTTTATCGTATGTCATCTGTAACTTTAATATACACTTACTGAAACATGTTGCCCTTATTTGAACCCACCTCTATATAGAGGTAGGTTCAAATAAGTGTGTATATATATATATATATATATATAAGCCAATTTCCACACATACATCAGGGTGATATTTGACCCATTATAACTTTGTGATGGATATACCCGTCACAAGGGAGCCCAACTGATATAGATAAAGGACATTCTAACCACACCAAATGCAGTAGTCACATCAACTGTAGGAAGATTAAGAGCTAATAATCAAACAATTTTACATATCACAATTGCCACGGTTGCACATAGATACAAGATTCTTATTGAATCTGAAAGCACACCCACAATATAAATCCGAGGTGACAGATACGTAAGTAAGTTAATAATCTGAGGGAGGGGGAGTGTGCTGAAAGCAGTACATGTTCCCAGGAGAAGGGGAAAAAAACATGTATTCTAAGGGTCACACACTCATATATATCATAACAGTGTTAAAAGGAACTTACATGTTAGGATGACACACAATTTTCATAATTAGCACATGCATGGAAATTGGAATAAGCATTCAGAAGTTAAAATTAAATATCTAAAATGTAGCTGAATAAGCAAAAAGAGTACTTAGCTTCATGATGACAGTCGTCAACACGAGTCACATATAACTACCATATCCACTAACAGGTATGATAAACATTTGCCAAAAGAAAAGATGTGATTGCAGTCACATTTAATAAGTAAGATTAATAGAGGATTTTACAACTTCCGTATTAATGCTCAGTGGTAGATACCACTTCTAAAGTCAAACTAAATCCTATAACCTAATCACGGCAGAAAACCGCACCTCACTTTTGTCCTAACAAACATATAAAAAATCCAAAAGGCATCCAACTGAGGAAATGTTTCCGAAGGGTGAGGCTGATAAACATAATCCGGTTTAGTTGAAGCAGAAAAAATCATAAATCAAAAACGACTCACCACTTGGGAATTATCAAGCAAGAGTTTCTCCAAATCTTTTAATATGTTTGGTGGAGCTCCCTGATGCGGAAAAAGAAATGACATGCCGCTTGTAAGTGATAAATAAATCTGGATATCATGCTCCATGCGATAGAGTAATTATAGAGCCAGATTACATCAGTGAGGACAGTGACTGGTTGTTCACAGTTTCACAAGTAAAATTACCGACGATAAAATGTATTACGTATTGTTTACGTATTGTTTTGAGCTACCTAGAATCGTACTCCAATGCTAAAAATGACATAGTACATTAGTACATGTATTAATAAGCCCTAATTATAATGAATTGGTGAATGATTGTTTTGGGGTACGGGTACAAAGGCATCTGCAAATGAGTATTGAGGCACAAGGAAAGTACATGCAAAAAAATTTAGAGAAAGCACGCCAAACACTGGCAGGAGAAGCCAACATGACATCATCAGGTTCAACAAGTTATAATACTAATAATAAAGGTCATGGAAACTCATCGTCATCCTCTATTGCTACTCATGCTCATGCTCATGCTCATGATCATTTCGGGGGAACTATTTTTTCCCTAATTAACCTAATCACATCACTCATCTTCAGAAATTCGTATTTTTTTCCACATTTGATTAAAATACCGCTCACAAACAAACAATAAACAAATGGGGATTAACAATCTAGCATGATCAACATAACAATAGATGAAAAAAATCCAAACTTTTAGCTAAAATATCCTAATTTTAACTACGGAGCTACAACTAAATTATACTAAACTACGGAGTTAAGTTGAGCACTATTATTCTAGGACACTAAATTATACATACTAAGCTACAACTAAGCTATACATCGTAGCCCATGGATACATCCCAGTAGCTCCAAAATATTAGACATGTAGCAATTTTTTTAAACCAGGAATCAATGTAAGTGTCAATAAAACAACTAAAATTCGACTATTAACAAAAAAAGATTCAACTTGATTATCTCGCTGGATTCAGCAAAACTGTTTTATCCCAAAGGCTAAATATATAGCCCAAAGTAGACTCAGACCTAGTCCCCATAACCACCGATCCAAAAGTAACAAGATCTAAAATGATGACTTGAGATAAAATCCTGATAACTATGACCTGGAAAGACATAAATGGCGCAACATGTTATCTCCCTTCCCAAAATGGCGAAAGACTAGCTGACCAAAACTAATTGACATGAACCACTACTAACTTGACAAAAATGATCCATTTGCCCGTCTATGACTCCATAAGATCACCAAATACTAAGTATATCATCAATTATATCAACGAAAGCTACAACAATATGAATTTACTAATTTTTGCATCTTTTCATCTTAAACAACCAAACCCTAATTTAAGCTATTTAAGCTAAACTAACATCCAATTACATGAATTTATCAACTACAACATGATTAGTAGATGAATAACAATAAACTAACAACACTAATTGATATGTAAACTAACAATAATCAACCAAATTCATCTAAAACTAACAATTTAATTTAATTAACCTAACCTAACATTAATTCACCAAATACAACACCAATTGATATGCATACAACAATAATATACGACATCTAAACAAATTAAAACAACAAAATCAATTAAAAATCATAGTTTAATCAATTTGGGGATTTTTAAGAAAAAATCAAACCTAGATGAAAAAGGTGGCGGCTCCGGCAGGAAGGGCGGCGGCCGACAGATGTCAGGTCCGGTGAAAAAGGGATGGCGACGGTCGGGGTCCGGCTACCGGCGTCCGGCCAGAGGGAAGACGGGCAAGGGTTTGGGGTGAGAGTCGCGCGTTCTTTGAATGAGGGGTTTGGGTTAGTAAATGGGCGATGATGGGTAGGTTGAGGTTTAATTCAAATAGTGTACCGACCGAATGCAAAGTAGTCGGTAAAATAACAATATCGGTCGGAAATACATGCGACTACTGACTGATCTTTAAATTTACCGACCGACTTATATCTGTCGGTAATTTATCGATCGCAAATGAGTCCACCGATCGTAGTCGGTCAATAATAATTGTCACCGACTATATATCTGTCGGTCAGTATTTTCCGGTTACTAAACTACGTGTTTCAAGTAGTGCGACGCGTTTAATATTTGACCCGTGTGAAACGTTTCACACATTTGACACGTTTAATTTTTTGACCCGATTAAAATTTTTGACCCGTGTGAGACCTTTGAAACGTTTAACATTTGACCCGTTTTAAAGGTTTTCCCGATTCGAGCACCCTTTGTTGTAGTTCTCAAGACAACATTCGAATACCATGAATTGGATGAGGATGTAGAAGATAATTTCTCCTTCATATTAGATAACAATTTTTTGAGGATAATAAGATAGATACATGGAAGATGAGAAAAAATGGAGATGAAGAAGATGAAGAGAAGTTAGGAAAGAAATAAGAGTGAAGGTGAAAAGGGTAGGTTTACCTATTGTAGTAGGTAAACATAGGAGGGGATAATGAAAATTAAATGGTGGGATAAATGGAAATTTTTTGAGTTAAACAATATTTGGGAGTAATATATAAGAACGATCGTCATAGTTCGGGTTGTTCCCGTTAAATTTTCCTTATTATTAATATAGTTTTGAATTATAATGTTTATATTTTAAAAATATTAAAATCTATTTTTAAAATTATTTTAATGATTATTTTATCATTAAATGATAAAAAAAGTTGTATTGAAATGAATATTGTAAAAATTAGTGGTTATATTATGCAACGGTATGGTTATTTTAAATTAGAATGACCAACTTATAGTGTTAAATTATGAGGGTTTTTTTACAAATAATTTTCTCCTTTTAATAGTATTTTTCTACCGAATGTTTTATTTTCTAATTAGGATTCTTATAGTTAGCCAACAAATCATAAAAAACTACCGCATCCGAACAATTAAAAATTATTAAAATTTGTAGAAATATTCTAATTGTAGATTTATTTTACACAATACAACTATAAACGACTTCAAAAATAGAGAAATTGAAAATAAGTAGACTAATTCATAACCATAAAAAAACAAAAAAACAAAAACAAATACAGTGCAGTGGTTACTTGAGTTAAAACATCAATTTACCAATAAATTTTCTTCCACGGGTGGTTACTTGATTACTTGATCATTCGTCGTCATCATCGACTAAATATCATCTTCATCATTATCATATAGGTAAATCACTTTATAACCGTGTTACTCCGTATTTCTTATCGTTTTAATTCAAGTTTTTTTCTTTATATGGTTGTTAGTATAATTTTTATGGGTAAATGAATGATTATAAAGATTTTTTAAAAGAATAAAAAAGAAATTTAAATTAATCTAAGAACTTGCCTTATTTATTGAATAGAGAATTAAATGGCTATCAATATGATAATTTTTTTAATCTACACAAGTTTCCATACAGGAATTAATTACTAAATTAACTAGTCAATAAAATAAAACAAGGGAAAAAGAGCTAAAAGGAAATCGAACCCCCAAACTTCAACAGCAAAGTCAACACCTCAACCACCAAGCTACTCTCTATATATGAACAATCTAAACTCCAAATCTATTATGAGGACCCCAAAATTTGGAGGCCCAGTGCAAATGCGCCTAGAGCGCCACCCCTAAGACGGGCCTGTGTTATACAAAACTCTTTCGCATTGGTCGTAAAGTTTGACTGATGCGGTTTTGTTTTACATATATATTTAGCATAGGTCGTATATTTTGACTGATGCGGTTTTGTTTTAAATATATATTTTGCATCGGTCGTATATTTTGACTGATGCGATTTTGTATTACATATGTATTTCGCATCGGTCGTATATTATGACCGATGCAGTTATATTTGGTATAAACATTTTGCATCGGTCACTGCCTAATGACCGTCGCATTTTATAATACGCTACGGTTATTTACAACAACCGTTGTGTAATCTATTTGCCAAATGTCATTTCTGTACTAGTGCGGATTACGCCTTCTCCTACAACCAGCAAAGCCAGCAGAAGCAGAACCAACTGCCTACAACTGAAGCAAACAAAAATTCCCGCCTAAGGTGAGCTTAGTCGGAAATTTGGGGGCATTTGTTCGGGCCAAAAATTTGCGCCTTCGGAATACAACGTGACATACTATGAGTGGACGGTTGTGGACATGACATAGGTCCACCCCGACGCGGCCACGCGCAGGTTTGGGGTGGCGAATGAATCTCCATATGAGATGGGTCGAATTGAAATTTAAATCGAAGTTGGAGTCGCCACCGAACTTTGTGGGAGTTCGGGCCCGTTCGAACCCACTCAATGTCGGAGTGGGCCGTGTACAAAATACGGCCCATTTCCGATGTCAGAGTTTATTGGGTTCGTCCCTTTGCATTTGATACCGATACCGACATTATCGGATATCGTGTACTGAATGACTCTCGTTAGCCAATGGATTCGGACATCCGGAAACCATGGTTCTGAGTAAGGGGTGAGGGTACGTGTTGGGAAGTTCACAAAGAACATCCAACCCCGCCCGCACATAGCGGCCTCTACTAAGATATCGTTTGATGTTTTAATACGCGCGTTAGTTGAACGATGAAATGATATGCAAACATTATTTTTCCTAAGCAAGTGAATAATTGGATGGGTTGCTAAGTCGATTTAATGCATCTAAAATTTAATGTCAAAGTTGTATTTTAGCATGCGAGGTTCGTTTTAGTTTAATAAAACAAATAATGAAAAGAAATTGCTACAAACATGAACAAATAAGTTAGTAACGGGTTATAAATCGAATAAGAAATATAAATACGATAACATGCATGATTTTGAAAAGTTCATTCGCGTGATGACCGAGGTTAAAAATATTTATCGAAACCTATAATATGCCAAGGAAAACCGTCGTTTTAATAAAGAAAAGATGTTAAAATAAGACGGAATTGAGTTTCGATGACACGGATTTCAGGAGGTCACGCGAGTCGCTCGGGAAGAGAGCGACTCGCGCGAGAAGGCGGCTCGCCCGGGATGCACGCGACTCGCGTCCCGGGCTGTTTTCGAAATTGTTTTTTTTAGAAAAATTTATCGCTTTATTAAATCGCGTACGAATATTGCGTGATTTATACTCGATTTAATTTAGCGACATTCGTTATATTCGATATTCGATTATGAAATCGATATCGAATATTCGGAATAGTTTTTTTTTAGAAAAGAAAACGTCTTTTAGAAAATCGTTTAGAAAACAAATCGAACAAAAAAGATGTTGATTCTCTACGCGTCAAAACGGTCATATTATATTTAAAATCAAAGGACGATTTTTTAGCATCAACGAGATTGATTTAGTTCTTTTTTGATACAATATTCGACTAGAGAATCGATATCGTATTTTAAGAACGTTGTTTTGTATAAAAATAGTTCGTAATATCGATATTATTGAAAATAGAAGATGTGACGATGACCCATAATAAAGACGGACCAACGACCCAAAAGAAGAAAAAAGACGAGAGGAAGGGAGAGAGAAAGGAGAAGATGGGATTTTGATTTACACCCTCAACCTACATGCTTTGTATACTCGGAACGGGGATCGTCGGAATGTGGCTTAGGCACAGGAGCGTCGAGTTAATGTCAGTGAGTTATGGTGGTTTTTGGAGGTGTAGGGTGGCGGGTAAGGTGGCTGATTCTTCGGGTCTCGGGTTTGTATTATCGGTCTTCCTAAAATTTCCTAGAATTTTGGGGATGAATTGTACGGGATTGTATATATCGCCTAGGATGTTGATTGTTGTAGATGTGTTATGAATTGTAGATGTCTCTATTGTGTTGATGGGAGGGTCCTATTTATAGGAGAGAAACTAGAAGAAGTATTCTTGCTTGAACAACAAGAAATACCGGTTTGGATAGGAAACGTAAGAAGTTGGGAGGAATGAGAATTCCGTTTGCTTGGTGAAGAAGGCATGGAAGCCGGCTGAAACAAGGCTGCTCGGCCGAGTATTTGATGCTCGGTCGAGTGTTTGATCGGGCGTTCGGATATGATTCCTATTGGAGATCGAATTCTACCCTTAACGGAATTGTTTAATATTTTGTGTAGCTGATTTTTGTAGTGTTTGAGCTCAAAAAGGACTCGTGGGATGACACGGCTGGTCCTTATGTCTCGAGAAAATATCTTTGACCGGGTTTGACTCAGTCGCTAAAAGACGGTTTTGCCCCTGGTGTCGGATTCGACCCAAATTAGTCTTATTTGACTCAAAATGACCCGCTGGGCCTGATTTTGAGGTTGATTTTGTGAGATTTGTACTCCGTAAAAAGCCCAAGCCAAATATCCATGATTTCGAGCCCATTTTCGAGTACGTTAAAGCTCGTTTGCGTCCGATCATCATCGGGTGTTTGTCGAAAACTGCTATAGACACCTGGCGGTCAAAATGTGGGTGTCTACAGAGCCCCCACTCTGACTGAGGCTTGGACAAGGCGAAATTCAGAGTAGCTACCAGGCCAATCGAGGATTAAGACCTGGCAAACTTCCGGTCGGGTCGTTTATAGTCCATTAGACTTGCGAAAAAAGGCCCGCCAGCCATAAGATGAAAATCATACCTGAGTTGATGATGATGACTCCGTGGGGAATTTGGACTTGTCGCGTAAGTCCCGGGTGTACCTATATATGGGCCCATCCCATGCTATTCTGGGGAAAATGCCGCATCGGGCCTTCCGCTGGGGAGATATATGTGAGCTGTGCAGGCCTGTTTCTGAAACCTTGAGTCGTACCTGTATCAGTTACATAAATTTTGCATGCAACACGTAGGTAAACATATGACTTGCGCTGGGGAATAAAAATTGCTTAGTTTTTGAAATCAAAATCCTGAAAGCAACTCACGTGCTAGGTTTTCAAAATGAAAAGGGGTAGAAAAGAAATTTTCAGTTTAAATAGACTGAAATATGACCTTGTCGAAAAGGATTGTTTTTTTCAAATGACTAAGTTTTGCAAATTTTAAAATGAGAATTTGAAGAGAGACATACTGACAGACTCGACTCTAGACGTGACCGGACGAGTTGACAGACACGACTTGGACTCTCGAGGGGTTGGACCGTGACTCAGTAGGGGGTGGGCCACCTAACAAGACTCTTAAGTTGCGCTATTCCATAGCCTAGGCGAGTGGCGACACAGTCGAATCCTTGGAATGGGGAAGACGTGCTATAGGGGGATTGCAGTAGTTTGTAATGAGACTGTCGTAGTCTAGTGCTCTTTTTGGATCTTTTTTTGTTTCGGGGCATATTCCCAAGGTGGGTATTGCTTCGAGTCCTGACAGATTCTCGTCTTCGACTGAGCCGAGTACTAGGACACAATATAGAAAAGAGGCTAGATTTTGAAAAGTATTTGGATTATGTGAGTGGATGGCGGTCTTCTGTCTAAAAGAAGCCCCCAGGATGACAAAGTTTGTTGCTGAGAACATAACAGTGTCGTGATCGGAATGATGGTGCTTTTGAATTTGTGTCAATGTGGGTGGTTGTGCCTCTGTTGAAAGACTGCCTACGTATTCACGTGTGGTGAAATCAAACCATGCCGTAGTTCAGTGAATTGAAAGATATATTATGGTGCCTAGTCTAATAGGACTTTGTGTGTAACTAGCCATATTGACGGTATAGGCTAGGTGCATTCCCAATGATGTCTTGATCAGAGGGCTAGAATGGTTAGGATGTTGATCCTGTGACAGTGAACGTTCCCCAGGGTAGCTCCCTGAGGTGGTGCGAACTATTTGGGCATGTTCTATGCCGACCGCAGGTTGAGTTCCCGTGTTTGGGGCTGGTAACTGGTTGAGAAGAATTGGGATGGGATTTGACGAGTTTAGCTCTCGGGGATTTGACGAGTTTTGCTCTGGGGGATTTGACGAGTTTTGCTCTCGGGGATTTGACGAGTTTTGCTCTCAGGGATTTGACGAGTTTTGCTCTCGAGGATTTGACGAGTTTTGCTCTCGGGTTTGCGTATGGTGATTGTGAATTCTGTTATGTAAAGGGGAAGTCGAGTAAAATGGCTCGAACTTTGATCGGGATAGGTTTGATAATGCGGGATCTGGTTTCCATGTCTGGCCCTAATGGTTAGGGGTATCCTATGGAGCTTGAATCCTCAAAATTCCGGGTTGTCTCTTAGCCTAGGTCTCGAGAAGGTCTTGAGGGTTGTAATGTGGGAAGGCAAGATGTGGTGTTAGCTGACTAGCTTGATTATGTCTTCCCTATTTGATGGTATGTTGAATTGACTGTACCCCGGTCAAGGGACTCTCACTTGATTTGACCGATAATCACGGTCATGGGTTTTTCGATTTTTTTTTGGTTGACCCTTTAGCCCCGGTCATGGGATTCTTCATTTGAATTGACCGTTTAACCTCGGTTATGGGTATTCGAATTTTTTTTTTGATGATGACCTGCTTTTTTTTGTTTTTGCCTTTTGCTTTTTCCCTGGACTTTTTTTCTTGGACTTTTGATTTTTTCGTCCAGTTTTTTTTGTCATGGCCAACTCTTTTGTTTTGGCCGTTTGCTTTTTTTTTGGTCAGACTAACACCTAGGGTAGGGATTGGTCAGTCTTATTGGATGGGTGTTTATTGTGGGAAATGGGCTTGCCTCCCGTCTTGAACCCAAACTAGGAGACTACCTAGATTTGTCATAGGATTTGATACTGCTCCTGCTAAGGGTAGTTATGTGGCTTTCTATATCAGACATGGAATAGGTAAAGGAGAACACGGGCTCAGTTTCCTGCAGTCATTATAGATGTGCCTATAATAGTCACGTGCGTGTGCTCACAGTGTATGACGGTGTTCATCATGTTCTCGGAAACACATAAGGAAAGTATATATGAGAAAGAATATTGAAAGCTGATTTTATTGGATTTTGAAAAAGAGGACAGAATACAACTAACCCTGACTCTGACATGACTTTGAAATAAATAGTACATCCTATACTCGGACTCAGACTCGGACTTAAATCAAATCTGGACTCTCGGATGATGTTGTCATTAGTCGTCGGCTTCTAAGGACTCGAGTTGATGTCCAGTATAGCCTTCAGTATAAGCTTCACCCAGATCTTCATTATGTCGAAGATCGTCTTCAATCCTAGTGCCCATTTCGGTAAGCACCGCAAAGTTTGAAATGCCGGCATACCTAAGATGGACGCGGTAGGAAGGTAGGAGGTTGTTGATGAATGCCTCCACTAGTGTCTTCTCGTTGGGCTTGTCTACCAACTTCACACTTTCGGCCCTCCACCTTTGAAGGTATTTGGTGAAACCTTCTTTGGGCTCTTGGGCCATAACCTCCAGAGTACCCATCGTAGTCTGGATCTCGGTATTATCGGCGTAATTCCGAGCGAACTCTGTTGCCACATCATCCCAAGTCTTGTACTTCTTGGAATCGTGCCTGTAGTACCAGGCTTTCTGGTGCTTCTCGAGGGAAGAAGCAAACAAGTGCTTGAACATGGTGGATTTCACCCCCTTGACAACCATGAACTCTTTGAAAGTCCGAATGTGATGGACCGGGTCTTCAGTACCCTCAAACATCGGTATTCCCGTAAGGTTAAGGTTGGCAGGTAGCTCGTCATTCAGAGGCGAATAGGAACGAGCATTTTCCGTATGGATCGAGTTATTCGTTGACAAATGGACCTGTTCTTTAAGTTTGCGAACGGCGCTGACCAGTTCAGCTATGGGCCCAGTGGGCTCAGATCCAGCATTAGGAATCCCTTTCTCCACGGCACTCAAACGGGTGGCAATGGTAGTTTGTTCGGCCCTGATAACCGTTAATTGGGCTTCAAGCTTAGCTAGGGAGGCTGCCAATTGGTCCAAAGTTTCTTGCATTTTCTGGCGTCTGGTTACCGGTGGCCTGTCTGTAAGAATACCGCGTAATCAGAAAAGTTGCTTCGGAACTCAATTTCACCAAGGCATAGGAAATAGCGCGGGAGGAGAGACGACTCCAGTTTGACTCGGGTTAAACTCTCCTAAGACAAATGTGTAGGATACGATTCTCGGAGTGACTGTGATTAATCGCTCCGTCGGAGAATAACCCCCAAGTGAGACTAGGGACTTTGTTAAAACTCGAGTGTCGGACGAGTGACCCTTAGACGTAAAGGTCACAGACCTTTTGTGGTAGGGCTACGCCTTGTAAAAGGTTGACTCGGAAAAGACACTTAGACGGGTGACTCGTGAAAGGTGGGCCTCCCTTAGGATCCAGCTGTGTGGGCTGGGTCCTGTTTGAAAGGAGGTTCACGTGCGACGTTCCCCAGACTTTGGACTCGATTGTGTAAACGGGCCCTCCTTTGTAGGAGTATGTCCTACGTAGGTGGGCCTTGCCTTGGTAAAATAAGGCGGACTGGGATAGGAAAGAAACTCGTGATGTAAGATCGACGGAGTTTCGACGCTAGAGACCTTGATGACTTACGACATGACCCGACACTGCTAAATACGGGAAGTCCTAAGAAAAAGAAGGTTTTGAAATGGATTTTTTTGAAAGCCCGAAGAAAAATTCGGGGAAAGGCCCGGTTTTTTTTCGAAAGGAAAAGAAATTGAACCGGGCGACGGTTTTGCAAGTTCGAAAATAATTTCGAGTTTTAAATTGGGCATAATACCGGCTAGAAAAAGGGCTATTTTGAGTAAAATCGTAGATCCTAAATTCGGTATATGCCCGGGGTTTTGAAATTGGATATTTTGAAAAGGATGCAATTTTGAAAATGACGGTTTTTTTTGAAAACGACATAGAAACCAAGCAGCACGTAGTCAGGCAAGCATTATAACGACGCCATGTATGCTTTATACTAAGTTTCGGTCGGTCTATAAGGGGTCTATACCAGTGTACATAGCCTATCCGAGAATCGGGGCGGACTTCCTAAGTCGAGTTGAGCTTAGAACATGCCGTAAAACCCATATGAATCTGCTATGAACATCTTTTGACATATCCAATTTGGACTACATCAATAGTATAGTGGGACGTCGGTCACCAGTACCGGCCTGGGAAAAGATAGAGTTATGCATGAACTGTAAAACTAAAACGCGTACTGTACTAGTCAAACGATTTCTATTCGAGTCTCACCCTGAGGATGCCGATGGTAAGTCACGCATCAGTTATTCCCCAGCGGAATCGCCAAATTGTGGACATGACATAGGTCCACTTCGACGCGGCCACGTGCGGGTTTGGGGAGGCGAATGAATCTCCATATGAGATGGGTCGAATTGAAATTTAAATCGAAGTTGGAGTCGCCACCAAACTTTGTGGGAGTTCGAGCCCGTTCGAACCCACTCTATGTCGTAGTGGGACGTGTACAAAATACGGCCCATTTCCAATGTCAGAGTTTATTGGGTTTGTCCCTTTGCATTTGATACCGATACCGACATTATCGGATATCGTGTATTGAATGACTCTCGTTTGCCAATGGATTCGGACATCCGGAAACCATGGTTCTGAGTAAGGGGTGAGGGTACGTGTTGGGAAGTTCACAAAGAACACCCAACCCCGCCCGCACATAGCGGCCTCTACTAAGATATCGTTTGATGTTTTAATACACGCGTTAGTTGAACGATGAAATGATATGCAAACATTATTTTTCCTAAGCATGTGAATAATTGGATGGGTTGCTAAGTCGATTTAATGCATCTAAAATTTAACGTCAAAGTTGTATTTTAGCATGCGAGGTTCGTTATAGTCTAATAAAACAAATAATGAAAAGAAATTGCTACAAACATGAACAAATAAGTTAGTAACGGGTTATAAATCGAATAAGAAATATAAATACGATAACATGCATGATTTTGAAAAGTTTATTCGCGTGATGACCGAGGATAAAAATATTTATCGAAACCTATAATATGCCAAGGAAAACCGTCGTTTTAATAAAGCAAAGATGTTAAAATAAGACGGAATTGAGTTTCGATGTCGCGGATTTCAGGAGGTTACGCGAGTCGCTCGGGAAGAGCGCGACTCGCGCGAGAAGGCGGCTCGCCCGGGATGCACGCGACCCGCGTCCCGGGCTGTTTTCGAAATTGTTTTTTTTTAGAAAAATTTATCGCTTTATTAAATCGCGTACGAATATTGCGTGATTTATAATCGATTTAATTTAGCGACATTCGTTATATTCGATATTCGATTATGAAATAGATATCGAATATTCGGAATAGTTTTTTTTTAGAAAAGAAAACGTCTTTTAGAAAATCGTTTTGAAAACAAATTGAACAAAAAAGATGTTGATTCTCTCCGCGTCAAAACCGTCATATTATATTTAAAATCAAAGGACGATTTTTTAGCATCAACGAGATTGATTTAGTTCTTTTTTGATACAATAATCGACTAGAGAATCGATATCGTATTTTAAGAACGTTGTTTTGTATAAAAATAGTTCGTAATATCGATATTATTGAAAATAGAAGATGTGACGATGACCCATAATAAAGACGGACCAACGACCCAAAAGAAGAAAAAAGACGAGAGGAAGGGAGAGAGAAAGGAGAAGATGGGATTTTGATTTACACCCTCAACCTACATGCTTTGTATACTCGGAACGGGGCTCGTCAGAATGTGGCTTAGGCACGGGAGCGTCGAGTTAATGTCGGTGAGTTATGGTGGTTTTTGGACGTGTAGGGTGGTGGGTAAGGTGGCAGGATTCTTCGGGTCTCGGGTTTGTATTATCGGTCTTCCTAAAATTGCCTAGAATTTCGGGGATGAATTGTACGGGATTGTATATATCGCCTAGGATGTTGATTGTTGTAGATGTGTTATGAATTGTAGATGTCTCTATTGTGTTAATGAGAGGGTCCTATTTATAGGAGAGAAACTAGAAGAGGTATTCTTGCTTGAACAACAAGAAATGCTGGTTTGGATAGGAAACGTAAGAAGTTGGGAGGAATGAGAATTCCGTTTGCTTGGTGAAGAAGGCATGGAAGCCGGCTGAAACAAGGCTGCTCGGCCGACTATTTGATGCTCGGTCGAGTGTTTGATCGGGCGTTCGGATAGGATTCCTATTGGAGATCGAATTCTACCCTTAATAGAATTGTTTAATATTTTGTGTAGCTGATTTTTGTAGTGTTTGAGCTCAAAACGGACTCGTGGGATGACACAGCTGGTCCGTATGTCTCGAGAAAATATCTTTGACCGGGTTTGACTCGGTCGCTAAAAGACGGTTTTGCCCCTGGTGTCGGATTCGACCCAAATTAGTCTTATTTGACTCGAAATGACCCACTGAGCCTGATTTTGAGGTTGATTTTGTGAGATTTGTACTCCGTAAAAAGCTCAAGCCAAATATCCATGATTTCGAGCCCATTTTCGAGTACGTTAAAGCATGTTTGCGTCCGATCATCATCGGATGTTTGTCGGAAACTGCTATAGATACCTGGCGGTCAAAATGTGGGTGTCTACAACGGTCAAAAGGTCAGAAGTCAAAGGTGAACGATGGGAAGGTCAAAGGTCCGCAGATGAAAGTCAAAACCGAAGATTAAAAGAAGGAAGTCAAAATAATCAAAAGTCGTCAGGTCAAATAAACCCGGAGTAATATACGGAGATGGGTCGGGCAAAGCATTGAGTAAATAAAACAATGGGTCACATAACCAAACAGGCCCAACAGGAAATCTAGCCCATACAAGGAGGGAGAGGCAAAAACAGCTCCTACAAACAAGGAAACCCTCCTGCAGACCAGGAGAGAATTCAGGAGGAGGGTGCAACGGCTAGGGGAGGATTAAAGGCCAAGATCTTAAGTAATAAAAGAGAGGATTAAATACCAAGATATCAAGCAATAAAGGGGATTAAAGGCCAAGATTTCCAAAAAAATAAATGAGGATAACAACCATTATCAGTATAAAAGGAAAGAGAGGAAGAAGGAAAGGATCATCTCAAGCCACTAGTACAGAAATGACATTTGACAAATAGATTACACAACGGTTGTTGTAAATAATCGTAGCGTATTATAAAATGTGACGGTCATTAGGCAGTGACCGATGCGAAATGTTTATACCAAATATAATCGCATCGGTCAAAATATACGACCGATGCGAAATACATATGTAAAACAAAATCGCATCTGTCAAAATATACGACTGATGCAAAATATATATTTAAAACAAAACCGCATCAGTCAAAATATATGACCGATGCAAAATATATTTGTAAAACAAAATCGCATCGGTCAAACTTTACGACCGATGCGAAAGAGTTTTGTATAACATACACAACGGTCACCATAACCGTTGCATAATATAACCACTAATTTTTACAATATTCATTTCAATACAACTTTTTTTATCATTTAATGATAAAATAATCATTAAAATAATTTTAAAAATAGATTTTAATATTTTTAAAATATAAACATTATAATTCAAAACTATATTAATAATAAGGAAAATTTAACGGGAACAACCCGAACTATGACGATCGTTCTTATATATTACTCCCAAATATTGTTTAACTCAAAAAATTTCCATTTATCCCACCATTTAATTTTCATTATCCCCTCCTATGTTTACCTACTACAATAGGTAAACCTACCCTTTTCACCTTCACTCTTATTTCTTTCCTAACTTCTCTTCATCTTCTTCATCTCCATTTTTTCTCATCTTCCATGTATCTATCTTATTATCCTCCAGAAATTGTTATTTATAATGATGGAGAAATTATCTTCTACATCTTCATCCAATTAATGGTATTCGAATGTTGTCTTGAGAACTACAACGAAGGGTGCTCGAATCGGGAAAACCTTTAAAACGGGTCAAATATTAAACGTTTCAAAGGTCTCACACGGGTCAAAAATTTTAATCGGGTCAAAAAATTAAATGTGTCAAATGTGTGAAACGTTTCACACGGGTCAAATATTAAACGCGTCGCACTACTAGAAACACGTAGTTTAGTAACCCGAAAATACCGACCGGCAGATATATAGTCAGTGACAGTTATTATTGACCGACTACGATCGGTGGACTCATTTGCGATCGGTAAATTACCGACTGATATAAGTCGGTCAGTAAATTTAAAGATCAGTCAGTAGTCGCATATATTTCCGACCGATATTGTTATTTTACCGACTGCTTTGCATTCGGTCGGTACACTATTTGAATTAAACCTCAACCTATCTATCAGCTCTCATTTACTAACCCAAACCCCTCATTCAAAGAGCGCGACCCTCACCCCAAACCCTTGCCCGTCTTCCCTCTGGCCGGACGCCGGTAGCCGGACCCCGACCGTCGCCCGCCCTTTTTTGCCGGACCTGACACCTGCCGGCTGCCGCCCTTCCAGCCGGAGCCGCCACCTTTTTCATCTAGGTTTGCTTTTTTCTTAAAAATCCCCAAATTGATTAAACTTTGATTTTTAATTGATTTTGTGGTTTTAATTTGTTTAGATTTCGTATATTACTGTTGTATACATATCAATTGGTGTTGTATTTGGTGAATTAATGTTAGGTTAGGTTAATTAAATTAAATTGTTAGTTTTAGATGAATTTGGTTGATTATTGTTAGTTTACAAATCAATTGGTGTTGTTAGTTTATTGTTATTCATCTACTAATCATGTTGTAGTTGATAAATTCATATAATTGGATGTTAGTTTAGCTTGAATAGCTTAAATTAGGGTTTGGTTGTTTAAGATGAAAAGATGCAAAAATTAGTAAATTCATATTGTTGTAGCTTTCGTTGATATAATTGATGATATACTTAGTATATGGTGATCTTATGGAGTCATAGACGGGCAAATGGAACATTCTGGTCAAGTTAGTAGTGGTTCATGTCAATTAGTTTTGGTCAGCTAGTCTTTCGCCATTTTGGGAAGGGAGATAACATGTTGCGCCATTTATGTCTTTCCAGGTCATAGTTATCAGGATTTTATCTCAAGTCATCATTTTAGATCTTGTTACTTTTGGATCGGTGGTTATGGGGACTAGGTCTGAGTCTACTTTGGGCTGTATATTTAGCGTTTGGGATAAATCAGTTTTGCTGAATCCATTGAGATAATCAAGTCGAATCTTTTTTTGTTAATAGTCGAATTTTAGTTGATTTATTGACACTTACATTGATTCCTGGTTTTAAAAAATTGCTACATGTCTAATATTTTGGAGCTACTGGGATGTATCTAGGGGCTACGATGTATAGCTTAGTATGTATGACTAGTTTTGTGGCCCGTGCAATGCACGGGATTTCTATAATTATTTATCATTGGGAACAATTGTATGTTTACATTTTCGCCTGTCACCCGTAAAAATCACGGGTGTATTGTAAATAAGTTGTATAAACTCACACTTAAACACGATCTAATTTTCTTAAGAACTTTTTGGTATAGGAATGTCATTTGCACCAACATGCAACAATATATGACGCGAATTCTTATTTATAAGTTTCGGTATATAAACAGACAGCATGTTGGTATCAAATTTTGCATAAACCAAGATATTCATGTAATATAGGTTTAATAATTAAAGTATAAAAAACGTGAATTAGTTAATTGAACATTGAGTATTTTTTTTATCCAAAATTAACTTTATGTCAACAGTACATTCAATACTTCTATTCAACTTTTCCATCTTGAACATTTTTTTACTTAAACACTATTGTTAGAAATTGTTACACTCTTCTAAATAAAAGTTTTACGTGGAAAAAGTTTTGTCATTGTGTTAACCATTATGATATCACAATTTTAATACCATATTGCTTTAAATTTTGGAGATCTAAATAAATACAACATTTTGAATATAAAGTTATTAGGTTCGTTTATTAGAAAGAACAATTTTTTATTTTTATTTTTTTTATGTTTTTCTTATCGAAATTATTTTGAGTTTGCTTTTGTGAGACGTAGTTTATATATTGGAGTTTGGGTGGAGGATGTGTTATTGCCTCATTGATGATAATATGAGTTGGGGTTGATTTTTGGTTGTTATGTGTGAAGGGGCATGTCGTTAGAAGGGTTGAAGGGCGTTAACTCTTTATGTTATCTTTAAAGTACTATATTAGGTTGGTTAGTCACAGTAGTCCATATGTAATACGTAGTATACTTTTGTATAAAATCATACAAATTGTCAACGCATCGTAATTATTATAATAAATAATAATGAAAAATATAAGTGACAAAATAATGCTGGTGATTGTTGTAACTAATAAAGGATCGATAGAGATTGTGATTTTAGGGTATGGAGAACATATATATAAAGTCTCTCACATTTTATACAAAAAATATCCAATTTATAAAGATTGATGAAAGTTTATAGCAGAGTAATCAACGTTAATATGTAATTTATAAATTTAATGTAAATTATTGTTGTTTAAATTAATTTAATAATAACATATTTTAATTTACTTTAACGATAACAATTAATAACATACTATATATTTAGTATGCACTTATTTGCTTTTAATTTAAAAGGTATACACATTTTCTCATTGAATATTGAATGATGATGATGTGGCTTTCTCATATGCACTTAAGAATGATGATGTGGCTTTCTCATATTCACTCAAAAATGAATATTGTAAAGGGATGTAAAAAGGCTTGCCTTTTTATTATATATATAGATTTAGTGTCCTAGAATAATAGTGCTCAACTTAACTCCGTAGTTTAGTATAATTTAGTTGTAGCTCCGTAGTTAAAATTAGGAAATTGTAGCTAAAAGTTTGGATTTTTTTTTCATCTATTGTTATGTTGATCATGCTAGATTGCCAATCCCCATTTGTTTATTGTTTGTTTGTGAGCGGTATTTTAATGAAATGTGGAAAAAAATACGGATTTATGAAGATGAGTGATGTGATTAGGTTAATTAGGGAAAAAATAGTTCCCCTGAAATGGTCATGAGCATGAGCATGAGCATGAGCATGAGTAGCAATAGAGGATGACGATGAGTTTCCATGACCTTTATTATTAGTATTATAACTTGTTGAACCTGATGATGTCATGTTGGCTTCTCCTGCCAGTGTTTGGCATGCTTTCTCTAAAATGTTTTGCATGTACTTTCCTTGTGCCTCAATACTCATTTGCAGATGCCTTTGTACCCGTACCCCAAAACAATCATTCACCAATTCATTATAATTAGGGCTTATTAATACATGTACTAATGTACTATGTCATTTTTAGCATTGGAGTACGATTCTAGGTAGCTCAAAACAATACGTAAACAATACGTAATACATTGTATCGCCGATAATTTTACTTGTGAAACTGTGAACAACCAGTCACTGTCCTCACTGATGTAATCTGGCTCTATAATTACTCTATTGCATGGAGCATGATATCCAGATTTATTTATCACTTACAAGCGGCATGTCATTTCTTTTTCCGCATCAAGGAGCTCCACCAAACATATTAAAAGATTTGGAGAAACTCTTGCTTGATAATTCCCAAGTGGTGAGTCGCTTTTTGATTTATGATTTTTTCTGCTTCAACTAAACCGGATTATGTTTATCAGCCTCACCCTTCGGAAACATTTCCTCAGTTGGATGCCTTTTGGATTTTTTATATGTTTGTTAGGACAAAAGTGAGGTGCGGTTTTCTGCCGTGATTAGGTTATAGGATTTAGTTCAACTTTAGAAGTGGTATCTACCACTGAGCATTAATACGGAAGTTGTAAAATCCTCTATTAATCTTACTTATTAAATGTGACTGCAATCACATCTTTTCTTTTGGCAAATGTTTATCATACCTTTTAGGGGATATGGTAGCTATATGTGACTCGTGTTGACGACTGTCATCATGAAGCTAAGTACTCTTTTTGCTTATTCAGCTACATTTTAGATATTTAATTTTAACTTCTGAATGCTTATTCCAATTTCCATGCATGTGCTAGTTATGAAATTTGTGTGCCATCCTAACATGTAAGTTCCTTTTAACACTGTTATGATGTATATGAGTGTGTGACCCTTAGAATACGTGTTTTTTCCCCTTCTCCTGGGAACATGTACTGCTTTTGGCACACTCCCCCTCCCTCAGATTATTAACTTACTTACGTATCTGTCACCTCAGATTTATATTGTGGGTGTGCTTTCAGATTCAATAAGAATCTTGTATCTATGTGCAAGCGTGGCAATTGTGATATGTAAAATTGTTTGATTATTAGCTCTTAATCTTCCTACAGTTGATGTGACTACTGCATTTGGTGTGGTTAGAATGTCCTTTATCTATATCAGTTGGGCTCCCTTTTGACGGGTATATCCGTCACAAAGTTATAATGGGTCAAATATCACCCTGATGTATGTGTGGAAATTGGCTTATATATATATATATATATATATATATATATATATATATATATATATATATAGAGGTAGGTTCAAATAAAGGCAACATGTTTCAGTAAATGTATATTAAAGTTACAGATGACATACGATAAAGTTGCATTTGTTTAAAATTGATATGTAACTATAACATTCAGCTCTTTTATCACTTCAAGTGATAAAGTGCAACTTTATCACTCATCTCGTGTAACTTTAAGCATTTTTTGTGTAACTTTAACACTTGACCTTATGCCCTTAAAATAGTTGTTACCCTTATTTGAACCTAACCTACCTCTCTCTCTCTCTCTCTCTCTATATATATATATATATATTATTACAAGTAGTTTTTTTTCTTTTTACAAACAAAATATAGTGCATATGGACATAAAGCCACAAAATCTTTTAGTTACTCAAGATGGCAATGTCAAGATAGAAGACTTCAGTGTCAGCCAAGTATTTGAGGTAAGGAAGTTGCTAATTTGGTATTCCACAATTGAACTTCTTGAGAAATTTTGCCAAGTGATTAATTATAAAATAGTACGGAGTAACTTAACTTAATTTAATGAGGTAGAGATAAATTCCAATGAACTAAGTGAGTTAAATTGACTTAGACAAACTAAAGTTAATGAGGCTAGACTTAACTTAATTATACTGAATAAGTATGAACATTATCGCCTCAAGATGAATATAGGTTGGCCTTTGTCTTTGTTTCTTTGAGTGTCTTGTCTTAACATTACAAATTATTCCTCCTGATAATGATGACCTAAGGCGCTCTCCTGGTACACCGGTTATAACTGCACCCGAATGTTGCTTAGGTAAGTTATTATCCATTGCTTTTTTTGAATTCCTTCGGTAGAGCCTCATGAAGATCCCTGGAACCACTTGACTCTTCATGAAGAAACAAGTATATCCTATCGCGGGAGAGCTGCCGATACATAGGTTGTGGGCATCACATTACACTATATGATCACAAGTCACATCTCTCTTGTTGTTAATCCACTTTTTGTATTGTGCTTGCAGATTTGGTCTTGTTTATTAGCTCAAAACTATTGAAAATATTTACTCAGGTACGTAAGAGTGCCTTATTTTATGACCCGTGAAGATTATAATCCATGTAATGGTATAATATTCTTTGAAACTATTTAAATCAATCCATGTAACATTCGTGAAGTATATCATGACCCAGATTATGATACCTTTATTTTAGTGTGATATTTGATAATAGTATTCTATTTTTGATTTTTTTACAGGGCGTTTTATCGACATCTGAGTATAGCAAGTAGAGTATGATGAGTGGATGTTGATTGGGGACGGCCGCCTGTCAAGTAACCGCCTGCTGGGCAGGCCCTGGGTTGATTCCTGTCAAAGCTCAAAGGACCAGTCTCTAGCAAGAAATCGAAACAGAAGCATCAAACGCTAAGGATGGCCGTCGGCTGCTGGGACCATAAGCCATCCCAGCCTGCTGGAACCTAGCAGCCACTGCCCGAAGTCCGCCTGCCCTGGGGAAGTCCCTGGTCGACAGGGTCAGTACCCCCAGGGGCCCTCCCGTCATTTCGCCTAAGGTAATTAGGGATGGGTGGATGAGAAGACGCCACTTGTCACTTCTTTATCCAACCATTCCTCTCCCACTTCTCTCTCTTGTGGGAAGGTATAAATACTTCCCCATTTCCCACATGAGAGGGGTTGGATTTTCTCTCTCTAGACTCTTACTCCTAAAAACGCCACCTAGCTCCTCACGAACTAGGTTCATCAAGGCATTTCACGGGCTGACTTAGGAATCGGAGAGGGTTCCCTCGGACAACCTCCGAGGCCCTGTGCGTTCATTGTGCAGGGAGCAGGCCGACTCCGCCGGGAAGGTCCGATCCAGGGAGTGAGACGAAAGAGAGGTTCAAGGAAGTCGAGCAATCAATTATTCACCAAGTAACTCAATTATACAACCCGGATCCAGAACCGGGTAAATTGTTTCCATAACCGGAACAATTTGGCGCCGTCTGTGGGGAACTTACGGTTGTGCTCACGAGTTACCCACTAAAATCAACCACTCATAATCACAAAACTAAAACAATCATGCCAGAAATCATTGATGCCAGTGCAGGAACGGGTCCGACGGTCCCACCGGTGACCCCCCTGTATGGTATGCCTCAGTCGGAGAGGGTTCCTCCTGCCACGATCCTAGGGGTAGGGGGAACCAGTCTCCTCGGCGGATCTAACACTGTTGTGACACCTGAGTTGGGGGCACACCCAGGACACGCTCTTAATCTGACCCCAGCTCAGATGGCGCAGACAGCCGCTTTCTTCTCTGCGATGCTGAACCAGGAGTTCACTCCTGAGGACTTGGTAGGCAGGGTCGCATCGGCTCCCAGGCAACCATCCCCAATCAGCAGGGATGAAGCTGGGGGCACGAGGCGGACCGCCGCCAGGAATGCTCAGAGGAAAGCAAGAAAGACGGCACAAGCGTATGCGCATGTGCAAAGGCGCCTTACTACCGGCAATCCAGAGCCACCTGTCCAGCAGGCGTTTTCCATTCACACAACAGAATCAGCGTCTGGAGAGCAGGGAGGCTTATCCCGAGGATTACAGGAACGAATGAGGCCAAGGGAGCCCATGTCAAAACGCTTGGGAGAAAAACCAGGCGGGGTTTTCTCCAGGCTAACACCGGCAGCCAGAGAGCAGTCAGCCCCTGGTTTATCCCAAAGCCTGCAATCAAGGCTCAACCGGGGGCAACCGCTCGAGTCTAAGTACCACCAGGGTGAGAGCTTCTGTCACTCTCAGAGGAAAAGACCCAGGCAAGTCTCCCCTGAGACAGAAGATGAAGCAGCAAGCAGACCGCCTCCAAGGCACCGCTCCCCCAGTATGAGGAAACCGGCCCATAAACAATGGGATACTCACGGTAACCAATCTGGGGAAAGCATGTCACAATTGGTAGGCAGGCCCACAAAAACCCCACTTCATCCTGAGGTACAAGAATACCCCATTCTAAAAATTAAAATGCCCACCATTAAGTTTGATGGGACAACAGACCCAGAGGACCACCTGGCAGCGTTTGAGAGTCACATGGGCATGTACGAAGTAGATGATGCCATCTGGTGCAAAGTTTTCCCAACCACCCTGGTAGGGCTCGCACAGGGATGGTTCAGAGACCTCCGCCAGGGGTCAGTCAGGTTCTTCATAGAGCTGGCCGAGATCTTCCTCGAACAATATGCTGGGAATAAAAGAAGACGCCTCACCCGTTTCGACCTTATGACCCTGAAGCAGAAAAAAGGTGAAAGTGTGAGGGAATACCTGAGAAGGTTCGATCTATCCTACCAGCAGGTCAAGGAGATCGATGATTCCACCGCCGCCTACGCCCTGACAATCTCCCTACTCCCAGGGGAAATGAAAAACCAGATGATCAGGGCCCAGCCAGAAACCTTGGCCATGGCCAGGAAAATTGCGGAAGGGTTCATTCTGCAGAAGGAATTCCATGGCCTGACTGATACCCCTGCAGGCCAAACAAGGCCGCAAGGGGGACCGCAGGGTGGACGTGGCAGAAATGAACCAAGCAAGCAGAGAGAAGAGGGAGACACTCCCAAGAAGGAGCGCACTGTCTACCAGCCCAGGTTTGACAGTTACACTGCCCTCAACAAATCCAGGGCGGAGATCTTCGAACTGGAAAAAGAAACCGCTAAGTGGAATCGCCCGAACAAACCTCGCAGCCCGAAAGGAGACCCCAAGAAATTATGCACTTTCCACGACTGCATAGGCCACACCACTGAGGAATGTCGTCACCTGAAAGAAGAAATCGAGAAGTTGATCAGGAACGGATGGTTGGCCAACTACGCAGCCAAGAATAAGTCTCAGAAGGAAGTATCCGAGAAACCCGAGGGGTCAGTGCAGAACCGCATGGTGATCCACGTAATCTCAGGGGGCACTGAGGGCCAGCTCAGTCGAAGAGGCCAAAAAAGACAAATGCGTGAACTAAGGAACCAAATCTGTTATGCTGAGAAGGCAGGAAGTCCAAGAGGAGTGACATTAAGCATCACCCCTGAAGATGCAGGGCGCGTAGTATACCCGCACAGTGATCCTTTGGTGCTGTCCCTGGAGATCAGCAACCACATTGTGCGGAGGTGCATGGTGGACACTGGCGCATACACAAATCTGCTGTACAAGGACGCCTTCGAGAAAATGGGCCTGGAAAAAAGGCACCTTCGACCTGCCCCCGGATCGTTGTACGGGTTCAGTGGAGCAGGTGTGCTGCCCATGGGAGTCATAGACCTGCCCGTGACCTTTGGAGAAGGCGCTACTGCCAGAAACGTCAGGGCAACCTTTGTTGTTGTGGATGCAAGATCCGCCAACAACGCCCAAATTGGCAGAGCCACCCTGGACGAAATCGAGGCGACTATTTCTATCAGGGCCCTCACCATAGCATATGTCACCGATTTCGGGCTAGAAGAAAAAGTGCGCGGGGACCAAGAGTCAGCCAGACAATGCTACTCCGTGGCCCTGCAAGAACACGAAAAAGAAAGAAAAGGAAAAAGAAAAGCTGACAGTTCCCCCAGCAGGGAAGGCGAAATCCCAGCCGAGCATCAGGCGTCCGACCACCTGGAGCCAGGGGGCGAAAGCATGCTGGTGGACTTAGAGCCAGGGAGGCAGGTCCTAATAGGAGCTGACCTGGAGGAGTCCTACCAGGCTGAACTGATCAAGCTGCTGAAAGAAAACAAAGACGTATTCGCCTACTCGGTAGATGAGATGCCCGGCGTTGATCCATCATGCATCGTTCACAGGCTGAACGTAAGCATGGACGCTCGCCCTGTAAAACAGAAAAAGCGAAATATGTCCGCAGAAAAAGACGCGGCAATCAAGGAAGAGATTGACAAGCTCTTGAAAGCAGATTTTATTGAGGTCTGTGACTACCCAGAATGGCTGGCGAATGTAGTCATGGTCAAAAAATCGTCGGGCGCATGGAGAATGTGCGTGGACTTTACAAACCTCAACAAGGCCTGCCCGAAAGACTGCTATCCGCTCCCCAGAATCGACCAACTGGTAGACGCCACCAGTGGTTATACCATGCTGAGCTTCCTAGACGCCTTTTCAGGGTATCATCAAGTATACTTGTGGCAGCCGGACAGGGTGAAGTGTGCGTTCATCACCAGTTCAGGCACCTACATGTACAAGATGATGCCATTCGGGCTTAAAAATGCAGGGGCCACTTACCAACGTTTAGTTGATAAAGTGTTTGAGGGACAAAAAGGCAGAAACATTGAGGCTTACGTCGATGACGCCATCGTAAAAAGCAAAGAGGACATAGAGCACCTGATAGACCTGCAGGAGACCTTCTGCTCCCTGCGCACCTACAAAATGAAACTCAATCCAAAGAAGTGTACATTTGGGGTCCGCTCCGGCAAATTCCTGGGGTTCTTGTTCAGCTCTCGGGGGATAGACGCCAACCCTGAGAAAATTCAGGCAGTTCTAGACCTTCCTGAGCCCAAGACCATTAGAGACATCCAGCGCCTGACGGGCCGCATGGCCGCCTTAGCACGGTTCGTCGCCCGACCAGCAGACAAGGCCACCCCTTTCTTCAAGATACTGAAAGGAAACAAACAGTTCAAGTGGGAAAACGAGCAGAAAGAAGCCTTTGAGCAATTGAAGGACCATCTTAAGAGGCTCCCCACCCTGGCAAGACCAGTAGCAGGGGAAAAACTTTTCCTCTACATTGCAGTGACCAATATAACTGTCAGCGCGGTTATCTTACGGGAGGAGGCAGACACCCAACAACCTATATACTTCGTAAGTCATGCGCTGGGGGCAGCCGAGAAAAATTACCCGATGGTCGAAAAAGCCGCCTACGCAGTCATAATTGCTGCCAGGAAACTCAGACCCTACTTTGACGCGCATCCAGTCGTAGTCCTCACCGACCAACCGCTGGAGAAGGTGTTGGAAAAATTTGAAAAATCAGGGAGATTACTGAAGTGGGCGATCGAGCTGAGTGGGCTAGGTATATCTTACCAGCCAAGAACAGCCATCAAGGCCCAAGCCTTAGCAGATTTTCTGGCTAAGTGCTCCCATTCAGGGGAAGAAGAGACCCCTGCCGAGGAGTGGATCGTGCATACAGATGGATCCTCGACAGCCAATGGCGCAGGCACGGGCGTCGTACTGACCAGCCCAGGGGGGGCTGACTTTGAGCATGCGCTCAGGTTTGTCTTCCCAGCATCGAACAACGAAGCAGAGTACGAAGCAGTACTCGCAGGCGTCAGGCTAGCTAAAGCCGCAGGGGCAGAACGGATTGTCCTGGCGACAGACTCCCAGCTCATCGCCAACCAGATCAATGGTGAATACGAAGCAAGGGACCAAGCAATGGCCACATACCTGGAAATGGTGAAAGGAGAGTTGTCAGGCCTGAAATCATATGAGATCAAACAGATCCCCCGCTCCCAGAACAATCGAGCAGATGCCCTGTCGAAACTGGCAAGCTCCAGCCTGCAAGACATACGGAGGTCAGTATGGGTTGACGTCTTGCATGAGAAATCTACCAGCCCCTGTCTGGCGATTAACACCGTAGAAGAAGGTCCGGAAATCTGGATGACTCCCTTCATCCAACTCAAAAAACATGGTGACCTGCCATCAGACGCAGCGCAAAAAAGAAAGATACAGACTAAAGCAGCCTGGTTCATACTCATTGGGGGGGAACTTTATAAGAATTCTTTTACTTATCCCCTGCTCAAATGCCTACGGGCAGATCAAGGTGCTGAAGTGTTGGAAGATATCCACTCAGGGATTTGTGGGCATCACATCAGGGGGAGATCCCTGGCCCACAAAGCCCTAAGGGCAGGCTACTACTGGCCCACCATGCTGGCGGACGCCAAGAGCCTGACCCAGAAATGCAGAAAATGCCAACTCTTTGCCCCATCAATCCATGCCCCGGCCCAGGAACTCAGGCCAATCCTATCCCCCATCCCCTTCGCTCAATGGGGGATGAACATTCTAGGACCCTTCACGGTGGCCACAGGGGGCAGGAAATTCTTGATTATCGCCATAGACTACTTCACCAAATGGGTGGAAGCCGAAGCAGTGCCCAACATTACTGAGCCGGCGGTCAGGAAAGTGGTCTGGCGAAATATTATCACCAGGTTCGGTCTGCCGAAGATGTTGGTATTTGACCATGGCAGACAATTTGATAATGATCCTCTAAGAATCTGGCTGGAAAGCCACAACATCGCAGTCGCCTATTCAGCCGTCTGTCACCCGCAAACCAACGGACAGGCAGAAGCGGCCAACAAACAAATCTTAAATGACCTAAAGAAAATGGTGGATGACTGCAAGGGTAGGTGGGCTGACGAGCTTCCCAGTATACTCTGGTCAATCCGAACTACCAGGAAAGAGTCAACAGGCCAGACCCCGTTTGGTCTGGTATATGGAGCAGAGGCATTACTACCAATTGAGGCAAGGATCCCTTCTCTGCGCTCCCTGCAGTACGACCGAGCTGAAAACGAAGCTGCAATGGTCGAAGCCTTGGACCTGGTAAATGAGTTAAGGGAGGAAGCTAGCACCAACATCGTTGCCTACCAGCAACGAATGAGGAAAGCCTTCAACACCAAAGTCCGACAGAGGAACTTCCAGATGGGTGAGCTGGTTCTGAGAAAGACGCAGGCGGTCGGAAAGTCAAGAGAACATGGAAAGCTGAGTGCCAACTGGGAGGGTCCATACCAAGTGACTCGAGTCCTGGGACCAGGCACATACAAAATCGCCAACCTTGAAGGGCAAGAGCTACATGCTCACTAGAACGCGGACACTTTAAAGAAATATTACGTCTAAACAAAATTCGAGGGTAGTTTTTGATTTTTGCTAAAAAAGGCGGAGGACGGTCAAAAAAATGTCGACGGCTCCGACCACCCAAAAATGTCGCAAATCTTATAAGGAAATGAGAAAGATCCAGATTTATACTCGTTGCCTGTTCAAAACTTGCGCATTCACACACAAACGAGCAGGGGGCAATAGGGGGAGGCCCCCCTGTTGCCAAAATTAGGAAAAATGAACCCCCCAACAAAAAATCCAAACCACCCTGCTTACCTCTGGGCAGGCAGGGGGCAGGCCCCCTGGACTTTGAGCAAAAGCCAGGGACAGGCCAGACTAACAAGGACTGGGGGCAGGTCCCCCAACCTTGTATAAAAAACGCAAAAGCCACCCTGCTTACCTCTGGGCAGGCAGGGGGCAGGCCCCCTGGACTTTGAACAAAAGCCAGGGACAGGCCAGACTAACAAGGACTGGGGGCAGGCCCCCCAACCTTGTATAAAAAACGCAAAAGCCACCCTGCTTACCTCTGGGCAGGCAGGGGGCAGGCCCCCTAGACTTTGAACAAAAGCCAGGGACAGGCCAGACTAACAAGGACTGGGGGCAGGCCCTCCAACCTTGTATAAAAAACGCAAAAGCCACCCTGCTTACCTCTGGGCAGGCAGGGGGCAGGCCCCCTGGACTTTGAACAAAAGCCAGGGACAGGCCAGATTGACAAGGACTGGGGGCAGGCCCCCCAACCTTGTATAAAAAACGCAAAAGCCCCCCTGTTTACCTCTGGGTAGGCAGGGGGCAGGCCCCCTGGACTTTGAACGAAGCCAGGGACATGCTGTGACAGGCGCAATTAAACAAACAAGGAAAGGATCCCTGAATTTTAAAACAGTTTGCCATAAAAAGCAAAGAGAAATATTCCACAAACAAAACCCATGAAGGGTGGAAAGGTCTTTACAAAGTTGAAAAAAAGAAAACAAAGTGGCAAATATTACAAACAAAATGGCCATAAGCACTGGCTCAGCACGGAAGGATAGAAGTTCTTATAAGAAAAGAGAAGGGGCGTCACGTAGCATCCTGGTGAGCGTCGGCATCTGCCTCAGGCTGACTGGCCGCCCGAGCTTCATTCTTAGCTGTATAGAGACTCCGGAAGGAGTCCTCATCAAAGGTAGGGAACATCTCCCCTATCACCTCCATTACCAACTCCAGAGAAGAGTTGGCACCGCTCGCGAAGCTGGCATCCACTGCAGCCTCAGTCTCCTCAGCCAGGGTCTCTTTCTCCTTCGTTCATTCCCCCTTAGCCTGTTCAAAAGACGACTTGGCCTTTGACAGCTGCTCCTCTAAGTCAGTCACTCTCCCCTTTAAGTGCCCCATCTCGGCCAAAGATAGATTGGCTCGGTCCAACGACTGCCGGCTCTCCTTCAGATCAGCCTCTAGCTTGGCAACCTCCTTCACAGCCATTTCCCCCTGCAGCCTCCATTGACCAGCCTGCTTCTTGGCCTCCTCTAACTCCCCCCTCTTGCCTTGTCATCTTATCTCTCAAGGAGCTTATCAAGGAGACATCCCTTTCTACCATGGCCAGGCGGTCGGGAGGAGGAGCCCCAGGAGTAACTGTCAGCTCCTCATCACTCAGGCGGCTGAGAGCCGCCAGTTCCGCAGACGCCAGCATAACCTTAGAGGTACGCTGGATATATTGGAGCACTTGATGAGAAGTTGAGGTCACCATTTTTGTAAGGCGGTCGGCCAAGACGGCTCCGGAGTCAGAAAGCAAGCCTGACACATCCACACTGTCACCAGCCGTGTAGTGGAACTCGGCATTTTCCTCTGGGAAGGGAGTACTTGAAGGCTCACGTGCAGGACGCTTCGCCTCAGGAGTGGTAACATCCGCCTCCAGGTCCACCACGTCAGCACTAGGAGCCTCCCTCTCTCTTTTCCTCCTCAATTCCAAAGGAACACTCTCCCCAGTCCCCTCGGAATTTCCAGGCTGCGTTCCCTGCGAAATCCGAGGGCCAGCCGGAGAGGCACCCTGTTTACGACTGGGGGAAGGAGTAGCTCCTGAAGTGACCTCCGCCTCCCCCTCATGGATGCTAGGGGTAGGAGTCGTCGGCTTCGATGAAGGCAGCCGGGGTGGGAGAGGTAATCTTCGACCAGCGGCAAAGTCTTTCACAAGCTTCATGAGGGCTTTGCTTCCTTTCCTAAAATTTGCAGGAAGGGAAGGACGCCTTGAAAGAATGTCCAATTCCTCGCTCAGGCCCAACTTCCTGACCTGCTTCTTGGTCCAGCGCCAAGTGTAGGAATCTGCAGAAAGGGAAAGGCGGTCATCTAAAAAGCAGGGAGAAATAAAGTCCCTGGAAAATCGTGACAACAAAAAATCCCTAGAACTACCTTCAAGGCCAGGAATCAGGCCCAGGGGAAGCAAATACTCGTCTGTCGTGATGAGCTTCGCATGGGGGAGCCAGAAAGCAGGGCCAAAGTTCCCATGTTTATCCACCACAATCTCAAACTTTTTTACCAAAATCTCCTCCTTCGCGCTCAGCCTGACTTCCAGAGCCTTCCCCCCAACACGTGGGTGATACTCCTCGCGCGTCTCCATGCGGGTGTGGACATGGTTCCTAAAATGTCTAGGAATTTTCCACCCTGACGCGCTATGGACATATATAAAGTTATTTTTCCAGTCTTTAAGGCTGCTCATAGCCGGCCAGACCAAGGCGTACTTTTTCTGCCTCAGCAGAGACCAATAACCAGGGGAGCCATCCCTCCCAGATGAGGACACCATTTGAAGACCGACCATGAAACGAAGGGCGTCAATATAAGGCCCCTCACCATGGAAAAGGCAGGTCCAGGTGTAAGCTACTAAGGATCTAATGGCAGTTGCAGTCAGCTGGGCGATATCAACGTTCATCCTCCTGAAGGTTTCCTCCAGGAAGGGATGCAGCGGGAATCGCAGGCCAAATTCCAAGGCCTTATGGTAGACGGCCACACATCCTTCTGGGGGACAGCACACTGTGTCCTTTTCCCCAGGGACTACAACCGTGTACCCTTCCCCGAAATTATAAAATTGTTCAATGGCCTTAGCAGCGTTACTCTCCGAAATCAGGTCCCTGTTCTTGGCCTCAGGATAGGTCTTTAAGGGGACCACATACTTTTCCTTGTCCAAGAAGTAGGTCCTCCCCCTCTCCCTGCGGATGAGGGGGCCGGCGACCCTGGAAGGATCCACCTCCAGGGCCTCGTCATCGGAGTCAACCACATCAAAGGGAGCTGGCTCGGGTGACTCAGCACCCTCCCCCCTGTGATAATCGTCCTCCTCCCTAGGGCCGACCCCGGAGGAAGAAGCTATGTCACGTCGGCCACCGTCGCCGCCCCCAGTTCCCCCGAGCACAGAATTAAAAGAAAGGGGACGAACTCATGACATATTGGCTATGGAAGGGAAAAAAGAAGTGAAAGATTTAAAGTTCTAACCTAAGGACGCCGATAAAGTTGCCGGGGACAGTGACAAGAGGTGTTCCTCGCTCCTCGAAAAATGCTCGGCAAACGAAGAATATTCAAGAAGTATTAAGGGGTGTGAAGTATCAAGAAGAGTAAAAGAAGGGAATGAAGGGGGAGAAGGGTTTATATAAAGCCCAAGAAGTTCGAAAGGCGATCCCCTGACAAAACCCTCAATAGTCCTCCACGTGTCGCACACTGGACACCGACTGTTCACCCTTCCCAAGAAGGGCCTCGAAAGACTAGAAATGTCAGAGAAAGAGCAACCGACGACGTCATTCCCACACACAAAAAAAAAATAATACAAAAATAAAAATAAACACATATTAAAAATACAGTACACGAACACGTCGCCTGAATTTCATTTCATTAAATCTTACAAGGGAAAATTACATTCAATACCCAGCAAGGAAAGAAAACGTACAAGGGCCCAGAAATTCCGGCCCAATAAATAAACGCCCTACTAAGCAGGCCTAATCATCATCCAGGTCAGGAGAATGGCCCCCAGGGCTACCTGAACCGCCAAAGTCTGAGCCCCAGTCCCAATCTGGGGAGTCTTTGAAGGGATCATCAGGGATCCCATCCTCGTCCCGGTCACTCAAACAACCGAGACCCTCACTATCGTCAGAATCTCGACTGCCATCCTCCCAGTCCCTGCCAAAGGGAACAGCCTGGGATTCGTCGCAGGTGCGACTGCCTGTCTTCTTCACAGGCGAAGAGGGACCTGACGCCAAGGAGGAATCAGTGTCAGAGAGGTTGGGGTCAAATTGTTCGGGGTGCAGCCACGGAAATCACTCATGGCATCCCCTGTCAAAACAGCCCCCTCCCTGGGGGCAGCGCCTAAACCTAGGCGCAGCAGGAGGCGAGGACCTCCTGAGGCGTTTGCTCATCCTAGCAGAAGCTTTCTTACCCGTCCGGCGGGAATGAAGCCGTGAATGGCGACTACGGCGGACAGCTCGATAAGCAGCACGAGCATATTGGAGCCTCCAAAACCCTCTAAAGATGAAAGTAACATATCTAACTCCACGACGCGTCACAAATTTTTTGATCCAAACCATGATTAAGACGAAGAAAGTGGAAGGATTGAAGATAGACTAAGCAGGAAAGTGGAGAAAGCTGGGGTTTTATACAAGAGAAAACACGGCATTAATGACACGACAACCACCCTGGAAGGAGAGCCACCAATCGGGAACTCTTCACGGTTCCCAAAAAACCACCTAGAGGAGAAGTGTAATCATTGCAAAAGGCACTCTCAACTCTTTGCATACTTGACGTGAGCAGCGTTACGTCCCTTGGGAAAGTGCAAAACATTAAATGCTGTGGCAGACATGGAAGTCAACCTCCCTCCAAACAAGAATCGCCAGCAGAAGAAAAGCGTTACTTCCCTTCTACTGACGAAGGCCAATTGATTGGGGACGGCCGCCTGTCAAGTAACCGCCTGCTGGGCAGGCCCTGGGTTGATTCCTGTCAAAGCTCAAAGGACCAGTCTCTAGCAAGAAATCGAAACAGAAGCATCAAACGCTAAGGATGGCCGTCGGCTGCTGGGACCATAAGCCATCCCAGCCTGCTGGAACCTAGCAGCCACTGCCCGAAGTCCGCCTGCCCTGGGGAAGTCCCTGGTCGACAGGGTCAGTACCCCCAGGGGCCCTCCCGTCATATCGCCTAAGGTAATTAGGGATGGGTGGATGAGAAGACGCCACTTGTCACTTCTTTATCCAACCATTCCTCTCCCACTTCTCTCTCTTGTGGGAAGGTATAAATACTTGCCCATTTCCCACATGAGAGGGGTTGGATTTTCTCTCTCTAGACTCTTACTCCTAAAAACGCCACCTAGCTCCTCACGAACTAGGTTCATCAAGGCATTTCACGGGCTGACTTAGGCATCGGAGAGGGTTCCCTCGGACAACCTCCGAGGCCCTGTGCGTTCATTGTGCAGGGAGCAGGCCGACTCCGCCGGGAAGGTCCGATCCAGGGAGTGAGACGAAAGAGAGGTTCAAGGAAGTCGAGCAATCAATTATTCACCAAGTAACTCAATTATACAACCCGGATCCAGAACCGGGTAAATTGTTTCCATAACCGGAACAGATGTGATATGCTAATGTACCATTGTTCAAAAACTTAGTGAGTAATACAATTTCTTTTGTTGGAGGCTAATTATAGAAAGTCTTTCAAAATTTACTTTATGACAATTAAGCTAAGTAGGGTAACATTGTTAGTTGAACTATTTGTATTTGGAGTGATGCTTGAGGCTTATAATCCATGTAATTTCGGATTAATGCTAAATGTTTTTGTTCTAATGTAATTGAGATATTTGTTGGGTTTATTTGAGCTACAAATGGGGATAACAACTTATATTTTTTTTATTAAAAAAAAGAAAAAGGCAATGGTTGTGAAAAACAATCGTAGCCTAAAGCATATTTTTAGTGGCGGTTGAAAAAAGGACCGTAGCCTAAGACCCACTTTTCGTGACGGTTAAAAAAGGACCGTAGCCTAAGACCCACTTTTCGTGACAGTTAAAGAAAGGACCGTTGTCTAATACTCACTTTTCGCAACGGCTATACAGAAGTCCGTATCCTAAAACCTATTTTTCGCAACGGTTAATTCATTTAACCGATGCGAAATGTATTTTACGCTACGGTCATACAACCGTTGTGAAAAGTATTTGATCTATTGCAACCCCTAGGAATACAACGGTCAACGATCGTTGCGAAATGTAGTTTTTAACCGTTGCGATATGCACTTTTTGTACTAGTGCCGTCTCCTCTCTCAGAAATTACTCCTGCAGAAAGTGAACCCCCGGTGGCAGATCTTTCGGAGTCTCACTCTTATTATTCCTCCAGATCCGTTGATGATGTTTCTGCTGGAGTGGTGCTCAAATTTCCTGAAGGCTTCGGTACGTCCAAGTCTGCAGAGGATATGATTTTTCTGGATCAGATGCTACTTCCCGATCCCAGGTCTGTGCTAGAAAAAGGTTCTCTGAAGGAGTTGGACTTGGTTCGCAGATTGTTGGCGGAGGAATTTGGTTGTAGAGAAGAAGCGACTGGATGTGGAATTTCCTGTGGCGCCTGACTTGGATGCTCTTTCTGATGTGGAGGTGGAGGATCTGAAGGAGTCCGTTGATTTCCTCATTGCTGACCAGGAGGCTGATGGGCAAGAAAGTGTGTAGGAGGAGGATGTCGTTGATGATCCTGGGAGTGGTTATGTTGTTGTTCATCAGAGACCCAGGTTTCTGCAGGAGGATCTGCTACAGTTCCGCCTCCACCAGAGGAGAATGTCCAGGATGTGGACCAAGTTCTGCTGGAGTGATGTTACTCCTCTTTTGTTGAACTTTGTCTTCGGCTTGTGAACCCTGCGTGGTGTGAACTTCTGTTAGTGTTTGCAAAAAAAAAAAAATTCTGTGGTGACTTTGCCTTTGCTCAGGGGAGCGAAGTGTGTTAGTATTTTGTGGCACTTCGTGCCTTAACTTTTGATCACAATCGTTTGCTTTTGATCGTGATTGTTTGCGTTTGTTGTAGTTTTGTCTTACTACCTTCTGTTGTATGCATGCCTTGTGTTTGTATGGTCGACCTTTGATATGGTGGTGGCCTGGGATTTAGTTCGCCCACTCAGTCGGAGGTGCCACGCTTTGCGTGGGTGCTAAGTGGCGCGGGAGACTGTAATGTCCCGGTTGTAGGCACTTAGTCACAGACGCACGCCTTCTGTAGAAATTATACACTCCACCAGATTAGTTACCAGCCCTTAGTTTTGGAAAACTGATGAAATTTGATAGACATGGAAGATGCCATGTTTTAAGAGTATGTGCAGGGGGAAGTTAAATTACGAAATCAAAAGAAAATCAAATTTTGAAAAAAAAAGGAAAAAAAAAAATTTGATGTAAAAGAAAATTAAATTTCGAAAATTAAATTTTGATGATATGAAAGGATAGAGGCGCACTTGAAGATGAGACATCTGACTTTAAAATTTTGTGAAAAGCGAAGCAGGCAAAAAGAAAGTTTGAATGTATGTTTACAAAGTTTGATAAGATTGAACTTGGGTTCTGGTGGAGGTGTATCTGGCAGAATAGATGCCATGTTTCTGGCGGCAATGACCCATGTTTCTGGCGGCGTTGGCTCATGTTTCTGGCGGCGTTGGCTCATGTTTCTGGCGACGTTGGCCCATTTTAAAAGAAGTATTTTTTCAAGTGTATAATGTTCCATGGTTTTTGGATGACTTTCCCCTCCATGGTCATAAGTCGGTAGGCTCCGTTCCCAACCACCTTCTCCACTTGATAGGGTCCTTTCGAGTTGTAGGCGAACTTTCCTGCTTGCTGGTTCCTGGTGTTCTGGAAGACTTTTCTGAGGACTAGGTCTCCCTCCTGCAGAATCCTGATTTTGACATTCTTGTTGTAACTTCTGGCGACTGTTTGTCTGTAGGAGGCCATCTTGATTTGGGCATCAGTTTTGAGTTCGTCTACGGTGTCCAGGTTACTAGCCATCTCCACCTGATTCTTTTCCTCCGTTATGCAACCATATCTGTGGGTAGGCACTCTTACTTCTGAAGGAATGACCGCCTCAGCACCAAAGACCAAAAAGGTGTCTGTCCTGTAGCAACTTTGGGTGTGGTTCTGTTAGACCATAGCACCAAGGGGAGTTCTTCTGCCCATCTGCCCCCTGCCTCCTCCAGCCTTCTCTTCAGGTTGTCTATCACAATTTTTTGCTAGACTCCGCCTGACCATTAGACTGAGGGTTTCTGGGGTAGACTTGCTTAGTGTGATGTTCCACCTGGCGCAGTAGGCCTCCATCTTGTTGCCAATAAACTGGGATCCATTGTCGCAGATGATTTCTGAAGGAATGCCAAACCTGCAGATAATGTTATGTTTTATGAAGGATATAACCTGCTTCTCAGTCACCTGAGGGAATGCTTCTGCTTCTATCCACTTGGAAAAGTAGTCTATCATGGCCAACATGAAGACTTTGTTTCCCGGAGCTCTTGGTAACTTGCCAACAATATCCATCCCCCACTTCATGAAAGGCCAAGGAGAGATTACTGGATGGAATGGCTCTGCCGGCTGGTGGTTGACTGGTGCGTGTCTCTGGCAGGCGTCACATTTTTTGACGTACTCTATGGCATCTTTGCGCATTGTTGGCCAGTAGTAGCCCTGGCGGAGTGCCTTGTTGGATAGACTCCTGCCCCCTGCATGATTTCCACATTCGCCACTGTAGAGGTCATGCATAACTACTTTTGCCTCCTGCTGGCTCAGGCACCTCAGGTATGGTCCAGCAGTTGACCTTTTGAACATGACACCATCAATGAGGGTGTATCTAGACGCCTTCATTCTAAAGCTCCTAGCTTCCTTCTTATCTGCTGGCAGAATGTCATTTTGTAGCCACTCTTGCTAGGGTTTTCTCAAATCTGAGATTTCTCCTTGCCCTGTCGTGGTGCCGCAGATTTCTGTTTCCTGTAACCACTGCAACCTCTGGTCTGATGAATTTCCCCTTCTCCAGGCATCTCGTGTTCCTGTGTACCCTTCCAAACTGCTGGCTCCAGGATATGGACAATGGGTATGGTGGAGACTACCCCAGGCTTGAATGTTGCCCCCTGGGTGGCTAGGGCGTCTGCTTCTGCATTCTTGTCTCTCGGGATTTGGCTAATTGAGAAGGCTACGAATCTAAGGGATAGATCCTTCGCCATTTCAAGGTAGGCCATCATCTTGGAATCCTTTGCGGCATACGAACCATTCACGTGATTTACTATCAGCTGGGAATCGTTGTATACCTCCAGACGTTTGATTTTGAGGTCTAGGGCCAACTGGAGTCCCAAGATCAGAGCTTCATACTCTGCCTTGTTGTTTGTTGTCCGGAACTCGCACCGTACTGCTTGGACTATGAGATCCCTTTTAGGTGACTTAAAAACTATTCCTGCTCCAGATCCTCTCATGTTGGAGGCGCCATCTACATTCAGCTTCCATACCTGTTCACCCTTGTCTTCCTCCAGGATGAGAATGTCTTTCTCTGCCTGTGACTGCAGTGCTGGGCTGAAGTCGGATATGAAGTCTGCTAACGCCTGGGACTTTATTGCTGTTCTGGGGACAAACTTCAGGTCGAAGCCACTTAGATGCATGGACCACCTGGCCATTCTTCCTGACACCTCAGGTTTTCTCATAATAATTTTCAGTGGGTAATTAGTTATTACAGAAATAGCATGTGACTCAAAATAAGGTCGAAGTTTATAAGACGCTATAACAAGTGCAAGTACGAGTTTTTCAAGGGACATGTACCTGGTCTCTGCAGGAAGCAGAGACTTACTCACATAGTACACCGGCTGTTGTGCTCCTTCGTGCTCTCGTACTAATACCGCCCTGACTGCTACCTCTGTTACTGATAGATACAGGAGGAGTTGTTCTCCAGGTTTTGGTTTTGACAACAGAGGTGGAGTGCTGAGGTAGTGCTTCAGGTCGCTGAACGCCTACTCGTGCTCTGCCGTCCATTCAAACCTTTGGGCCTTCTTCATTATATCATAGAACAGTCTGCACCTATCTGAGGACCTAGATATGAATCTGTTTAGAGCAGCAATTCTCCCGGTCAGGCGTTGTATGTCTGAAACACCCCACATTGATTGAAGATGTCCTATTTATGAGCTTTGCTTAAAGGGATTTGAAGTACTACTCATATCAACAAAGTGCACTTTCTTTTCTGGTTTGTCCATGATAAGAACTCTGCAGTTAAGCGTGCTTGACTGGGAGCAATCTTAGGATGGGTGACCTCCTGGGAAGGTTTCCAGGATGCACATGAGTGAGGACAAAATGCGCTGGAAAGGACTCGTGTTGGTCTGTGGGACCAGTACAAAGCCTGGCGGGCTACCGCAGTTAACATTTCCGGTCCTAGGATTGGGCCGGGGTGTTACAAATGGTATCAGAGCAACCCTGCGACCGTGCATTTGGCACCTAGCGGGGGTGGATTCTGGGTCAGCGGTTATGCTGCCAGGCGCAACGAGGACGTTGCGTTCTTCAAGTGGGAGTGATTGAAACACCCCACATTGATTGAAGATGTCCTATTTATGAGCTTTGCTTAAAGGGATTTGAAGTACTACTCATATCAACAAAGTGCACTTTCTTTTCTGGTTTGTCCATGATAAGAACTCTGCAGTTAAGCGTGCTTGACTGGGAGCAATCTTAGGATGGGTGACCTCCTGGGAAGGTTTCCAGGATGCACATGAGTGAGGACAAAATGCGCTGGAAAGGACTCGTGTTGGTCTGTGGGACCAGTACAAAGCCTGGCGGGCTACCGCAGTTAACATTTCCGGTCCTAGGATTGGGCCGGGGTGTTACAATGTCTTTAGGTTTCTGGGGGGACTCCAGCTGGAGGATGGCTTTGATCTGCTCTGTACTGGCTTCGATTCCTCTTTGGGTGACCATGTACCCCAGAAACTTTCCACTCGACACTCCAAACGTGCACTTTGAAGGATTCAATTGAGAGTCGAATAGAGCTCTCAAGGATTGGAGAATAAATTAAGGGTTTTTCTATGGGGTACCCCTCAACTATCGACTTTTCCAAGTGGTACCCCCGCCTTTTTCGAATTACAAGATGTACCCCTAAACTTTGTAAATTAGTCTATATTGTAACCAAAGTTATAATTTTTCAACGGAAATTTCTCAATTGATGATATAAATAGTGATTATTCCATATTTTACTTTAATCAACCATGATATATTTCTTCAATTTGCATCCTTTACTCGAAAAAATTCATTTCACCACACTTCGACATGGGGGTGACGGAGGGATTGAGGTTGACGGATTTAAAAGAGTGACGGAGATAGGTCGATATCGGCCGACAACAGAGTGCGTTTTGATGGGCATTTGGTGGCTTGGTTAATGGTAAAGAAAAAGAGGTGGTTTGTAGCATCAAATTGGATTGATTAATATGTTAATTATTCATTTTAAAAAAATATTTGTAATACATTTATCACTTTGGTTATGATATGGACTGATAAGTAAAGTTTAAGGGTACACCATATAATTCGAAAAAGGCGGGGGTACCACTTGGAAAAGCCAATAGTTGAGGGGTATCCCATAGAAAAACCCATAAATTAATCATCTCGAGATTCCTTGAATGACTCCCACGAACATGGATTCCTAATTACCATCAAATATTACTAAGTCCAATATTAGGCATTAGGTTGTCCAACTCAGTCTACAATCCCTAACATTATCAGCTACTATGACCTCCAATAGAAAACCACATATCTAATTCTTCAATTAACGTGATAAGGATCCACAAATGATTTGGAATCAACTCCATAATTAAGATTCCATCGGTTAACAAAACATACCCTAACTCGTAATTGTGGAGGTGATCGCCACCCAATCGGATCGGTCGTTAACGAAGGACGGGGGATCAAAAACAATATTTATAGACTCGAGGTTACACAAAAACTACTAGAGTAATCGTGGAAAGTCGAGGTCGGTCCACAGGGAACGGTGTGGTAATAACGGGTTTAAAGTGTCGTGTTTGATGTCTAGAGGGGGGTATTCTAAGGGTGGAGTCTATACTAGAGGAATCACTACGATGATAGCTAGAGGTGGTCAATCTAGGGAAAAGGTGTTAGGGAGAAGTCGGGATTCGGTACTCGGAGTCTAAGAAGGTCGGGATCGAGTTTTTGTCGCAATATTGATAAACTCACCTAAAAACCCGCTTTCGCGGTGAATGAGGGTAAGTCCCTAGTCATGGTAATTTCTACCCCGAGTTTCCCCATATTGATAGAAATTAGTCAAGGTCGGCCTAGTTGGCCGGACTAAAACAACAATGACATAATACCATAAATAAGATAAACCAACATGCAAGCAACCCACAATTACCCCTAAATTCAAATAGTCCAAGTCCTCATCCCTAAACTCCCTAACAAGAAATCTACTCACTAATAATTATGGAAAACAGCAAAACATTGACTAAGGGGAAAATCTCTACAACATGCATATTAAATAGATCTAATGAAACTATCAACACTAATATGATCTAGACAAGATAATGATGAGAAAATAACATTAAAACTAGACTAGAGATTAGAGAGTGGAAGAGAAGTATACCAACTATGGAGATCTACAAGAAATAAGAAGATATCATGAATAAAGATTGAATCTTTGATGAACAAAATGGAGAACTTGTCACTAATCCTCCAATAAACCCAACAAATCTTCAAATAAAACTTGAATAATCTTCTAAAAAGTTGTAATCTAGAGAATTGTTGATGTAAACTATGTAGATCTACTACTAATTACTATGTAAACTACTAGAATTATGGAGGATTTTCTACTAGAATACTACTACTAAGATGGTGTAATAGGATGGTGGAGTGGTGTAATGTCTTCCCTCCTTAGCACAATGGAGAGGTAATAGGCAACTAAGTAGGGTAGACATATATATAGTAATCTCTTAATGGGTATTTAACCTAAAGCCCAAATCCAACTTCATGCTCCATTAGTGACACAATCTCCCTTAGCATCTTCATAGGGTGAAACTTCGCCCTGCGGACTTGACGATAATTGCCACCGGGTGAAATTTCATCCGGTCAGATTTTCTTCCATTTTTGCGTTTTCCGGCTCTTTTCTCCATCGGGCGAAATTTCACCCGGTGGGCGAAATTTCGCCCGGTCAGATTCGCCCGGTGGGGAGGTCTCGGAAAATCTTCGGGAGGCGCTTTCACCGTCGGGTGAAATTTCGCCCGGTGGTGTTTCACCGGGTGAAATTTTGCCCGGTCATTTTTCTTGGCCTCTTTCTTGTCTCATTCTTCGTTGATTGATTGGATGGCTTTAAACTTTAAGTTGTGTGCTTCACTCTTCGGACGGTATTCCCTTCTCTTGTGCTCGTGGAAACTCGATCATGATTTCGGTGCAAAATCCTATCAAAATGATAGAAAAACTACCAAAAACACGTAAAACGCACAAGAGGGGCGCTAATGCGAGATTTACTCAAAATATGGCGATAATCGCACTCGAGACTCGCAAAACGAGGGAAAACGGGTCTAAATGAGAGGAAAAACGGTCTAAATTTAGAACAGAACAATTCCCCCACACTAAACCGTTGCTCGTCCTCGAGCAAAGACCCAAAAAGAAATTACAACTACTACTACTAGCTAGACTACGCTAAGACGATACGGGGCAATTAACGGGCCCGCTCCGTCCCTTCAACTCACATCGAAACACCCATGAGGTAGAGTATTTCCATGCAAGGCAAGTTGGGGCTTGCTCAAAATGGTGGATGCGACTAAACACAATAAAAACACATAACACGAAAGAATAGACGCATCCAAAGCAAAAATAAAACACCGAATTCCTCATCGAGACGGCGGGGAAGACACCGATTACTTACCTAAAACAACAATAAGCTTCCAAGATAGATGACCCACGCAAACAAGGACCAAAGCCTAATACTATGACAATTAAGCAATATAGATGTTGATAACTTAGCCTAGGTCCTCCTAGTCTTCTAAAGGGGTACGACGGGGCGTATAACGGAGTGGAAAAAGTGAACCATGGATTCGTTCGACACTGTAGGTAGGTGCAGTCCCGCTCTCTTTGGCTAAGCCAAGAGGGTCGTTCCAAACTCGAATTTCCTAAATTAGCCCAAATAAAAAGGTGGAGTGTTTACAACTATTGGGGTGGATCGACTCATCACCGCTACCTTCCTACCTCGGGACTCGGTCCTCTAGTTGGCACTTCACGGCGATGAATCAATCAAAGGGATTTTTTTTCTCTTTTTTTTTCAAGGAGATGTTTTTGATGATACGATTTTTCATTTGAAGCTCCTTTTCTTTCTCCTTTGTTTTTCTTTTTCATGTTTTTGTGCCCTTTTCTCTTGCTTTGGTTTGCCCTTTTTTGGCTTTTTGATGTGGTTTGTAACCAAGCTTGGAGGTTATTTTTGTGTAAACTTACTGTGGTGATGTATAGGTGGAGGAAAAATAGGTAATCGAGAACGCGCGCCATTCCCAGATAACCCACAAAAGGCGGAGGAAATTTGGACTAAAGGTGCAATGGTCATTCGAGCAAGGTCACCTAGATAACGGGATGCGGGAACCAAGGCCTAACTCCTCCATGGGTGGTCAAGGTGGTCAAATGCAAACCCCGAAGTAAACCTCTAGTAGAAAGGGTGGACTCAAGCTAAAGGATCAACAAATTCATTGATTAAAAGTCATTCTACTAGATCAAGGTCCAAAATCTACAATGGGTTATCTACAATGGAATGTAAACTCTTGTAATAAGTTTGTAATCGGGTTTTCGAATAGTTTTAATCCTAGACACACTATACAAAAACAAAACAAAATAAAACACACGAAAATGAAAAAGCAAATAAAAGAAAACACAAGTAAAGTCATGAACTCCTTACTCCATCATCATTCAAGCACAATCAACCACAACATCAAAATGCTCAACTTCGAGAGCCTTCAATAGCAACAACCTAACTCCTTTACGAAAGTAAAGAAAGAAGGAAGGAAGTTACCTAGCGGGTGCTTTCATAATCTCTTCAATTCATGCTATTAAGGTGGTGGTTACCTGTAAGAGTAGAGAACAAGACCATACACGGGACACAAAACATAACGAGAAACAAGAAAAGAAAAGAAAAAGAAAATATTTTTGATTTTTCTTATTTTTCAAATTTTTATTGATTTGAAAAGATTTTTGAGAAAGTAAAAGATATTAGACTCCTCCCCCACACTAAAACTGTACATTGTCCTCAATGGACAAGTAGGGGAAGATCGAAAAGGAAAATAAGAAAAATATTTTTGGATTTTTATGATTTTTCAAATGTTTTTGGGTTTTTCAAAATTTTGAAAAAAGAAAGAAAAGGAAAATAAAATAAAGCGATAAATAGTGGCGGGCCTAGGTGCAATCACATCACCTAGACCCTAGCCAAGTGGCTAAGAAAATAAAAATCAAAGAAAACAAAATGGGCATAGGTGTAGTCACATCACCTAGCCCGGATTAAGAAAAATTGAGAAAGATTGATTTGAACTTGGATTTTTCAAAAGGGTCAATGGCGTAATCACATAGCCTAAAGACCGAGAGCAAAACCAAGGCCGCGACGGCCGCAAAATTCATTCAGTGGGACGGTGGGATAGCTTGCAAATTTTGTTCGAGACAAAACAATCACAAAGATTATAATGATGGTGCAAGAAACAAAGAACAATATTAATTCAAGGACATACAATTGTAAATGATTGAGACTCACCAACACAAACCACACAAATACCCACAACATACACAATCCAAATTATCTACCGACTCTTGTAGGGGTGACTAGGTTGAATAGTCATTTGACGCATAGGAAGCCGTCGGAGTTCCCTCACCGGCATACTCCCAAACTCCTATTTCCCCCGATTTGGTCAGTCGGAATTCACAGGGACCTGGAGGTAGGTCCCAATTACGGTGGTTGTAAATATTGGTTAGGTTTTTGTTGGGGACAATTAAGGCACGGCCGTGGCCAAGAGAGACGAGGCGGTTGTCAGGCAGATGAAAAATCCAAGGAAAGTAGGCCTTGTCAAGCCAGACACGGGGGTCATGTGTTTTGAGATGGTCGGTCGCGCAACCCAAATTTTTAGCTATTAAAGTCACAAGACCACCACAGTCGACAGAGGGGCATTGGTCAATGATAATTTGATGAAAGTGTAACGCCACGACAATGGGTAGGTCAAGGGGATTAGAGTTACCGAGTAAAGAGTCACATAAAAATTGTAAGACACACACATTGAGGTTGATAATGTTATCGGTAGACGGCAAAAGACAGTGGGAAAGGATTTCAGCAAAATAACGAATAGCAGGGTTACGGATTTCAGCGGTAAAACTAGAATTGGGTTCGAAATCACGTTGACCCGGCGCTATGCGCCTCCACAAGTCTCTCCTAGTCGCACTAATTTGCGAATCACTTAGGGGTCTACTTAGTCCGGTACCCGATGAGGGTAAACCTAGAACTAAACCGAATTCGGAAACATTTAAACAGTGAGTTCTACCGAAGAGTCTAAATTTGAACTCTCTTGGTGCGGTCGGGTTATCGATGGTAAAGGTACCTAAAAATTCACAAGTCAAGTCTTTATTTGTGATACGCATAAAATCAAGGAGTTTACTAATACCAATCCTAGACGATAACTCTCTAATATCGTCCTTAATTCCTAAAATTTTCTTTGTGAATGGACAAGGCCACCTTGTACTCTCGAAAACTTTTTCGGAGAAGGTTTGAGCTAGAGGTGTATTAGGACAAAGTAAAAGTTTAGGCCTAGTAGACTTACTAGAAGATGAATGCTTAGAAGGATTAGAGGTCGAAGCCATACCTTGTTTACGCGCGGCTCATTGGGCTCTTGTCTCCACAATAATAATTTGCAAGAAAAATCCCGAAACTTTAGCTTCTTCCCTCTTCAAAGACCCAAAATAAATATTCACCAAGTGGAAATGGAGTGGAGGTTTGAATGTGAATGGGTATGGAAAGTGGTTTAATCAGTTTATGATGGGTGAAAATGTGGAGTGAATTGTGAGGTAAAAGGGTGATATAAATAAGGATGGTTGGGAGAGAAAGTGTAAGTTTTAAAGTTGGTAGTAAAAATTTGGTGTAAAAATTTTTGGAGGGAAAGTTATGGGTGGTAAATATGAAGGGGGTAATTGAAATTGTAGTGAGGAGGTGTGTTATAGGTGATCCAGCCAAGTCACACCGCCAGGTGAAATTTCACCCGGTCGGGTCTGACCGGGTGAAATTTCACCCGACGGACTTTCGTCGTGAAAATCGATTTGCCAACTTTTTCTCCACCGAGTGAAATTTCACCCGGTGAAAATCTCACCGGGGGAAATTTCGCCCGGTGGTATTTTCTTCATTCCTGGCATTTCTGGCAACTTTCCGTACGGCGAAGTTTCGCCCGGTCGAGTCTCACCGGGCGAAGTTTCGCCCGGCGGTCTTCTTTTCTGCGCTTTTCCGCCTTGCCATTTCATGGCTCTTCATTAATCACCTAAATATTCAAATATTGACTCGACTCACATTACATAATCAATATCTACCACAAACATGCTTGTGGTCTTCAATTTAGCTCCATAACTTCTCCAAAAGCTTGAGCTTCATCCAAATTTATGCTCCATTGCGAAATCCAATTTCAATCATTCTTCTCGAACTAGCAAAACTAAAAAACTCAAAGAAAATATGATACATATATACAAGGTAGTGGTTGTTGAGGATACCACCAAACCTACATCAACTTCAAGAGGGGGTTAAACAACGCTCCCCAGCGGGAGCTTACCAAACTTCATAGTAGCAAGGGTCTCACGAACGTGACCGGGGTGGTAGATCTTCAATCGTTGGCCATTAACCATAAATTTCCCGGTTTCTGGGCTTGATATCTCTATTGATCCATATGGTTGCACCTTGGTCACTTCGAATGGACCCGACCATTTAGATTTCAACTTACTAGGGAAGAGCTCAAAGCGAGAGTTGAAGAGCAATACCTTAACACCAACAGAGAAGTCCTTACGAAGTATTCGAGAGTCGTGCCATTGACGAGTTCGTTCTTTGTATATCTTCGAATTTTCGTAGGCTTCGAGTCTTAGTTCTTCCAATTCTTGTAGTTGGAGAAGGCGGTTGTTTCCTACAACACTCTCATCGAAGTTTAGCTCTTTGATTGCCCATTCGGCTTTGTGTTCCAATTCCACCGGTAAATGATAAGTTTTACCATACACAAGACGATAAGGAGTGGTTCCAATCGGTGCTTTGTAAGCCGTTCTCAATGCCCAAAGGGCGTCATTCAACTTCAATGACCAATCCTTTCGGTGTGTATTTACAACTTTCTCTAAAATTCCCTTGATTTGACGGTTGGAGATCTCGGCTTGCCCATTTGCTTGAGGGTGGTACGCTAGTGATATCTTGTGAGTGATACCATATTTCCTTAGAAGGTGCTCAAAGGTATCTTTCCTAAAATGAGAGCCTCCATCACTAATTATGGCTCTAGGCATACCGAATCTTGGGAAAATTACATTCTTGAAAAGCTTGATTACAACCTTGGAGTCATTGGTGGGGGAAGCTACGGCCTCAATCCATTTTGAGACATAATCAACCGCGACTAGAATGTACTTGTTACCAAAAGAGGATGTGAACGGACCCATGAAATCAATGCCCCAAACATCGAACAATTCAATCTCCAAGGTGGGTTGAAGGGGCATCTCATTTAGTCTTGTAATATTCCCACTTCTTTGGCAAGCATCCCACGTGAGAATGAAAGCTCGAATGTCCTTAAACATGGAAGGCCACCAAAACCCGCTTTGGAGAACCTTGGCAATTGTCTTTTGGTTGCCCAAGTGTCCATCATAAGATGTCGAGTGAAGGTGCTTCACAATGTTATGTCCTTCTTTGGCCGTAACACATCGCCGGTAAATTCAATCTACACAACGGCGAAACAAATACGGTTCGTCCCAATAATAGCGTCGGGCTTCATAACGTAGTTTCTTCCTCTCTTGCTTGGAATAATTGTCCGGAATATAATGAGATACTAAGAAGTTGACGATATCGGCATACCAAGGTGTAATAGTATCAATGGCCATCAAGGCCTCATCTCTCATAGCTTCATTGATGGGGATACCATCTTCTTCATTGTTGTCTTTACTAACCGTTAGTCTACTAAGATGATCCACTACCAAGTTCTCCGATCCGGCTTTGTCTTTAATCTCAATATCAAATTCTTGTAAAAGGAGAACCCACCGAAAGATTCGGGACTTGGTCTCCTTCTTGGACATGATGTATCGAATTGCCGCGTGATCGGTGTGAATTATGACTTTGGAACCGGTAACATAATTTCGGAATTTCTCCATGGCGTAGACAACGGCAAGCATCTCTTTCTCGGTTGTGGTGTACCTCGTTTGGGCTTCATCTAAGGTCTTGCTTGCATAGTATATCACATGTAGCTTCTTATCAACCCGTTGACCTAGAACGGCGCCAACGGCAAAATCGGATGCATCGCACATGATCTCAAATGGAAGATTCCAATCGGGAGCTTTGATAATTGGAGTAGTAGTGAGAGCGGACTTTATCCTGCAAAAGGCCTCAAGACACGAATCATCGAAAACAAAAGGTGCATCTTTCATAAGCAAAGAAGTCAAAGGCTTAGCAATCTTAGAAAAGTCTTTAATAAATAGTCTATAAAAACCGGCGTGACCTAGAAAACTTCTCACCCCCTTTGACATTTGTAGGTGGTGGCAAGTTCTCAATCACAGAGACTTTCGCCTTATCGACTTCGACTCCTCTATTAGAAACAATATGACCTAAGACAACACCTTGTTCAACCATAAAATGACACTTTTCCCAATTTAAAACAAGTCTATACTCTTCACATCGAGCTAACACTAAATCAAGATTTTCAAGACAAGAATCAAAAGATGTACCATGGACACTAAAATCATCCATAAAAACTTCCATGGATTTTTCAATAAAATCGGAAAAAATAGCCATCATGAAACGTTCCCGGCACATTGCATAGTCCAAATGGCATCCTTCTATAAGCATAGGTGCCATAGGGACATGTAAAGGTGGTTTTGTCTTGGTCATCGGGATGAATGGGAATTTGAAGAAATCCGGAATGACCATCAAGGAAACAAAAATAAGAATGATGCGCCAATCTTTCAAGCATTTTATCAATAAAGGGAAGAGGGAAATGGTCTTTTATGGTGGCCGTGTTCAATTTTCGATAGTCTATACACATGCGCCAACCGGTAATAGTCCTAGTAGAAATTGACTCACCCTTTTCTCCCTTGACAACCGTCATTCCTCCTTTTTTCGGCACAACTTGTACGGGGCTAACCCATTTACTTTCGGTTATTGGGTATATAATGTTAGCCTCATACAACTTGAGGACTTCCCTCATGACAACCTCTTTCATGGTGGGGTTCAACCTACGTTGACCCTCAACCGAAGGACGGTGGTCATCATCAAGGATGATCCTATGCATACAAACGTTTGGACTTATGCCTTGGAGGTCGGCAATGCTATACCCGATGGCCTTTTTGTGTTTTCTCAAAACAATCAAAAGTTTTTCCAATTGAGGTCCATCAAGAGTAGCATTAAAGATAACGGGATAATTAGTTCCTTCAAGAAAAGCATATTTGAGGGAAGAGGGGAGTGGTTTAAGTTCAAGATTAGGAGGAGAAGATACCATACTCTTACCCACCGGTAGTGGTTCTACCTTTTCATCATGCAAGCATTCTTCTTCAAGGGGTGGAGAGTCAAATGGTTCATCTTCTTGCTTATCATCATCTATCAAGCTATACTCAACCAAACTGTCAATAACTTCAATGGAATTCATTTGATCAATCATTGGTTGTTTAAGAGCTTGAGAAAGGGAAAACTCTACCGACTCGTCCCCTATGTTAAATGATAACTTTCCATTCTTAACATCAACTATAGCACCTCCGGTAGCCATAAAAGGTCGACCTAAAATAATGGGGGTAATAGTGTCTTCGGGCATATCCATGACAACAAAATCGGAGGGGATGAAGAACCTACCAACATGAACGGGTACATCCTCAAGTATCCCAAGTGGGTATTTGACGGATCTATCCGCAATTTGAATTGACATACTAGTGGGTCTCATCTTCCCCACACTAAGTCTCTTAGCAATGGAATAGGGTAACAAAGTAACACTAGCCCCAAGGTCACATAAAGCTTGATTAACAACAACGTTTCCAACCCGACAAGGGATAGAAAAACTACCGGTATCCTCTAGTTTCTTTGGCATTTCGTTCATAAGAATGGCACTACAATGACCCGTGAGAGGAATACATTCTTTATCCTCTATTGTTCTCTTTTTAGATAAGACATCTTTCAAAAAATTAGAGTAAAGGGGCATTTGAGAGATTACCTCGGTGAAGGGTAAAGATACCTCTACTTTCTTCAGCATATCCACGAAATGGCTAAATTGAGCATTCTCTTTCTGTGGCTTAGCTCGTTCGGGAAAAGGCAATGGAGGGACAAAAGTGGGAGGCGGTGGAACATTGGATTCTTCTTCTTCTTCGGCTAATCGCTCTGCCTCTTTCTTCTTTGCTTCTTCCGCTTCCATTTGCTCTTTCTTCGTTCTTTGTTTTCTTTGTTCTTTCTCCGCATTTTGGAGGATATCAAACTCCGCTTGTATTCCCCGGTTTTGTTTGGGGGAAGTGGGAGATGATTCTTGTGGTGCACTTGGTTGATTGACTTTGGATGGGGTACTTTTGGTGTTCAAATTCTTGTATGGGTCCTCAAGTTCCTTGCCACCTCTCAAAATGACGGCATTTGCTTGGTACGAAGGGTTTCTTGGGTTTTGGGGTTGTCCGGGCAAACCATGGGGTGGATGAATTGGTGCGGCTAAGGCTTTTGTTGCTTCTTGTGATTCCCAAACTTTAAGCCTTGCCTTGGTATCTTGGGGTTCATTCCATAGTGTAGACACCCGCATTTTGACTGCCAGGTGTCTATGATAGTTTCCCAAAAGAACACCCGATGATGATCGGACGCTAACGTGTTTCTACGCGCTTGGATATGGGCTCAAATCCGTTAGTCGTTGGCTAATGCACTTACGGAGTACAAACCTCACAAAATCAACATCAAATCCAGGCCCAGCGGACCGTTCCGAGTCAAACAAGACTAATTTGGGCCAAAACCGACACCGGAAATAAAACCGACTTTTTTACGATTGGGTCAACCCTGGTCAAAGTCGTTTCCGAGACACACAAAACAGCCCCTCACATCGTCAAAAGTCCAAGTCAAACACAAAACCCATCAAGCATCCAAAGTCAAGGTCCAAGTCAATGGACCCGCGCAACCCATTTGGGCCACTCGATCGAGTGCCCGACCCACTCGATCGAGTGGGCCTGTTTCGAGCCCAACTGCAGGCGTAACGGGCCACTCGACCGAGTTAGCCACTCGACCGAGTTAGCCACCTACTCGGTCGAGTAACCCTAACCGGGTGCCCTAACCTAGCCTATATATACACCCCATGCAACACCACTTGACACACTTTTGAAAAACCCTAGAGCAACCCTACACATACGCATACAACGTCTCTTGCAAACCCTAATTCTACACTAAGCAATTCTACAATCAAACCCTAGCCCTAGTACTAGGAATCAAAACCCGAGCCACCATAACTCAACCTTCATAACACCTCGAAGCTCTTGTGTTAAAGCCACGATTACGAGTCCAATCCGAGACAAGAACATGTAGGTTGAGGGTGTCAAAACCCTTTCTCTTCTCCTTCTCTTCTCGTCGTCCTTCTCCTTTTTTCGCGTCCTTATTTTCGTTTTTATTTTATTTTATTCATTGCATCATAATATCGATAATGCTACTAATATCAAAACACTAAAATACTTATCGATTTGTGTCGAATAAGAGGGATATCGGAATAAGAAAACACGAATATACAAGTGTACTGCACACAGCGTTGACGGTCGCTTATTCCGGTATCCCGACTATTTGATTATTGAGATAAGTTAACTTAAACAATAATTCGTTATTACTTTTGTCGGCATCACCATTAATCTTGCCTTCATCTATTTTAAAACCTTTTTTTTCAAGATACGTATTTTTAATAAGAGTCGAAACCCGTTGATGTGGATCCGACATCACAATCCTTAGGGATTTATTTCGATGTCGGAGAAGCCGAGGGAACCAAGTCCTCTAATTTAAGCAAAGTGTCGATTCGTTAGATCCGATGCCAATTTCATAGTTGATGTCGAATCTAACAATCTAGTCAATTTAATTCAATTAATTCGATTTCTCGTTGATGCTAACGTAGATGTCATGTTGAAATTATGACGCTACAAACGCGGAGAGAAATTCATATCGTTTTGATTGACTTAAAATGACTCAAATCAATTTTCTTTATTCTTCGATCTAGTATCCCGTATCGATTCAATAATCGAGTACGGGATATAACGAGTATTTAAATTTAGAGTCGGGTATAAATTCAATAATATTTATATTCGGTTCAATCATATTGATGATTTATAAAAAAACCCGAATCGAGCATAAGTCATACAATATTTATGCTCAATTCGGTAAAACCGTCGAATTATCAAAAGCAATTTCTAAATCAATACAAAATTGCGAACGAATTATAATTCGTGCAGGGGGCACTCGACCGAGTGCCTAGACCACTCGGTCGAGTGGCACCCCAGAATCGGATCAGAATGCTTACAACGACCCCCACTCGGTCGAGTCTCACAGTGACTCGGTCGAGTGGCCATGTACTCGACCGAGTTGGCCAATAACTCGGCTGAGTATGGTCTGAAACGCAAAACAGAAACCTTTTTTAGAGGTTCACTCGATCGAGCCCATCGACCACTCGATTGAGTGGCCTCATCACGACCAAAACCGTGAGTCGAACATTCTTCTTCTTTCTAAATTCGATAGTGTTTTACGACTTAGGTCAACACGTGCCTAATTAATCACGTGTATACTATCTTTTCAAACCATGCATCATCTCGTTTGTACTATTCAATTCCATTCAATATTTGCACAAACTGTTATTATTCGTTATATCGTTACTAATCGTTTGTTGTTTCCTTTGTCAATTTTCATCGTTTGTTTTATTTTACTAAAATGAACCCATATGCTAAAATTGCACTTTGACGTAGAATTAATTGCATTAAATTGACTTAGAAACCCTTTTCAATTCCATTCACATGTTTAGGGAAAATAATCTTCGCATATCATTTCCCCGTTCAACTAACGCGCGTATTGGAAAATCATTCGCATTCTTAGTAGAGGCCGCTAATGTGCGGGCGGGGTTGGGTGTCCTTTGTGGGCTTCCCAACACGTACCCTCACCCCTTACTCAGAACCTCGGTTTCCGGATGCCCGAAACCGTTGGCGCACGAGAGTCATTCAATACACAATATCCGATAATGTCGGTATTTGGTATCAAATGCAAAGGGACGAGCCCAATAAACTCTAACATCGGAAATGGGCCGTATTTTGTATACGGACCACTACGACATAGAGTGGGTTCGAATGGTTCCCAATAACCACAAAATTCGGTGGCGACTCCACGTAGACCTAAATTTCAATTCGATCCATTTTCATATAGAGATTCATTCGCCTACCCAAACCCGCGCGTGGTCGCGTCGGGGTGGACCTATGTCACGTCCACAATTTGGCGACTCCGATGGGCATTAACTGATGCGTGACTTACCATCGGCATCCTCAGGGTGAGACTCGAATAGAAATCGTTTGACAAATACAATACGCGTTTTAGTTCTACGTTTCATGCATAACCCATATTTTCCCGGGCCGGTACTGGTGACCGACGTCCCACTATACCATTGATGTACTCCAACATGGATATGTCAAAAGGTGTCCATAGTCGATTCGAGTGGATTTCGCGGCATGTTCTAAGCTCAATTCGACTTAGAGAGTCCATCCCGATCAACGTCTAGACTATGTGCATTGGTATAGACCCTTTCTAGACCGACCGAGACTTAGTGTAAAGCATACATGGCGTCGTTATAATGCTTGTGTGACTACGTGCTACTTGGTTTCCGAGTCGTTTTCAAAAATGTCAACTTTTCAAAAATTGCATCATTTTCAAGACATTCGATTTCAAAACCCGGGACATGCCGAATTTAGGACTTATGATTTTACTCAAAATGGCCTATTTTCTAGACGGTATGCTGCCCAATTCAAAACTCAAAATTACTTTCAAAACCCGCGGCCTAATGCTCTTTCGTTTTTCTCGAAAATTGGGCCCTCAACCGAGTTTTCTCGGACCTCTTCAGAAACAATCAATTTTCAAAACTTCCCTCTTCGTAAGACTTCCCGTATTTAACAGTGTCGGGTCATGTCATAAGTTGCCGAGGTCTCTAGCGTCGAAGCTCTGTCGATCTTACATCACGGGTTTCTTCCCTATCCCAGTCCGCCTTATTAGACTAAGGCAGGGCCCACCTAAGTAGGACATACTCTTACAAAGGAGGGCCCGTCAACACAATCGAGTCAAAAGTCTGGGGATGTCTCACGTGAACCTTCCTTCGAACAGGACTAGGCCCACTCGCCGAATCCTAGGGAAGGCCCACACTTCACAAGTCACCCGTCTAGGCGTCTTTTCTCGAGTCGTTTCCTCTTTTAGTCTTGTTCGGGATGTACTTGCTATTCCGGGATTTGGGCTAGCTTCTGATTATGCGGTGTTCTTACAGACAGGCCACCCGCAACCCGACATCAACGCAAAATGAAAGAGTTGAAGGATGCCCTAATCAAGATCGAGAATCAACTGACCTCCATCCAGGCTAGCCAAGCAACGTTAGACACCCGTTTGAGCGCCGTAGAAAAGACGGCCCCTGGTGACGGGCCCGGGACCACCGGGCTCATAGCTGAGCTCATCAGCGTTGTTCGGAGGCTCGAAGAACAAGTTCACCTGTCAATAAGCAACTCAATCTACTCCGAAATTGCTCGTACCTATTCGCCTTTGAATAACGAGCTACCTGCTAACCTCAACCTTACGGGAATTCCTATGTTTGAGGGTACCGAAGACCCGGTCCATCATATCCGGGCTTTCAAAGACTTTATGGCGGTCAAGGGGGTAAAGTCCACCATGTTTACCCACCTATTCCCCTCCTCTCTGGAGAAACATCCTAAGGCCTGGTACTACAAGCTCGATTCCAAGAAATATAAAACTTGGGATGATGTGGCGACCGAATTTGCTCGGAACTACGCCGACCATACTGAAATCCAGACTACAATGCGTACTCTGGAAGTGATGGCCCAAGAGCCCAAAGAAGGGTTCACCAAATACCTAAAACGATGGCGGGCCGAGAGTGTAAAACTGGTCGACAAGCCCAGTGAGAATGTCTTAGTGGAGGCTTTTGTCAAGAACCTCCTCCCATCCTACCGGGTCCACCTCCGGTATGCTGTTATTCCTAATTTTTCCTACCCTAACTGAAATGGGTACCAGGATCGAGGACGACCTAAGGCTAGAGAGCCTGACTAAGGCCTCTACCAAAGGCTATCAAGGGGCAAGTTCATCTACGATCAAGCCCACACCTGCAGCTGCAACTCGCAGCATCTTTGACGAGGTAAACCTGCTCGACACCTCATCTAAAAAGAATACACCAAATCGGGTATTCACAGATATAGGGACTACCTATACTTATGCCTTACAAAGGCTATCTTCAAAGGGCCTGATCCAGCCGATAGGCCCAACTGCAGAACCTCCAGTAGAAAAGAGGCCCAAAACTTATAATGCCTATGCCTACTGTCAGTATCACCGGGGTAACGGGCATGATACTGAAAAATGTTGGAGGTTAAAGCACCTGATCCAAGATCTTATCGAGAGCGGGAAAATCCCGTTGTCCGGAGACAAGCCGAGCAACAAAGAAAACCCGTTCAGCGCCCATGCTATATTCTCGGGAGAGGTAATAGATTGTGCTCACCTCATTTCTCCTTTTATCCCACAAATCAATGGGATATGGTTCGATGATGAGGACGATGTCTACTTAGCCAAAGGGGAAGCTGTCCCCATCACTCTCGAAGAGGTCCGGAAGGCTAAATCTAAAGCCTTAGCCACCAACCACCTCGCCGCAGCCGGGCGTTCTACTCTTATATCCGTCACTGAACCTGCCAGGACGGAGCCTACCCTCGAAGAACCAAGCCCGGACACGGCTCTGGTCCAGCAGTTGAATAGGGTTCGAGCTGACTTAACTGTATGACAACTCTTAGTTAGCTCGCAAGCTTATCGGGAAGCACTGACTAAGGCTTTCGATGAAATCAAGGTCGACTCACAGGCTACCCCATCCGAAATGGTAGCCACTATCATGCCATATCTCAAAGGCAAATCCAAGGAAGAGGGCCCACTCATCACCTTCTCCGAGTCCGACCTACCGATATTTGGGCCCAATCATAATCTGGCCTTATACATTACCGTCATTTGCCGAGGCAAATACCTCCCGATGACGCTTATCGATGACGGATCCGCCGTAAATGTCCTTCCTCTAAGGACCGCAAAAGCCCTCGGCATCACCGATGCCGATTACCTTCCGACGGCGCAGACCATCCAGGCTTTCGACGGAAGCCCAAAACCTGTTGCCGGGGCCGTTAAACTAAAGATCATAACGGGCCCAATCGAAAAAGAGTTAGAGTACTAGGGAGGCCGTGGATCCATGCAGTCAAGGCCGTGTTCTCTACCTTACATAGGAAAGTCAAGATGCCACTTCGGGATGGCATCATCACACTAGAGGCTACTCCTATCACCGTGGCTAGCTGTAATGCCACGAACCGGGCCGAACCACGAGGATTCTACTTCGTGGGCATGATTGATGAGGCATATATCTTCAAGCCTTACTTCACCGTTAGCATCGAAACGATGCTACAAAATCTGGGTTACCTACCCGGAGCCACCTCAAGGCCGTACCTTCCGGCAAGGAAGATCATCGAGGTCCGGGACAACGGAGAATCTCGGCTCGGTTTGGGATATACTATGAGCTCGGAAAACGTGGGCCGGGCATATGCAATCAAGTTCGTCACTCCCGTGTTTGGGGCAATCCAGGTGGGCCTCTACCAACCCACAATCACATATCCCGAGACCAAAACGGCTCGGGAATGCAATTACATCCCTGACGATATATTCACCATCGTCCAGGCCGAATCCCAGGAGGATGAAAACAATTCTGAGCCCGTGCTGGGGCTCTTATTTGGAGAAGACAGGGCCGTCCCCGCTCCGAAAGACGACTTGGTCAACCTGATTCTTCGCAGCGATCGGTTTGACCCAACAAAGCTGATCACCGAAGTTGGTGCAGATACAGGGAAGCGGACCTGGAGAAAGACCATCAAGTGGACCGACAGTCAAGGACGGGTCTACAAGCTGACCACCGGCGAGGGAGACATGCCGGATACCGAGTCTGAGTCTGAGTCTGAGTCGGAGTCTGAGTCCGAGTCTAGAGGGTCTGGCGCTAGAGTCGAGTCTGTAACCCCTCTTCCCTTATCCACTGAGGTCTCGGAGCCTGTCCCAAGACCTCTCCCTATCCCGCCACTGACCAACGATCAGATGGCTGCTCTTTTCGAGCTTTTCACAAAATTTACTATTAATAATAATATCGAAAACCGTTCCGCTTACGACTTGTCTTATTTCGAAAATTTTCTCAATTTCAAAGATTTTATATGCAATGACATTGAGAAACCCGACGAACAGGTACCTCTACCTCCGCATCTGATCGAGCAGCTCGAACAAAGGGAGTCATGGGATCCGGTAATCGAAGAAACCGAGTCCATCAACGTGGGAACCACTTTAGAGCCCCAGATGCTTAAGTTGGGCCTATCCTTAGATCCAGAGGAGAGAAGACAATTCACAGACCTCCTCCAAGAGTTCAAGGACGTTTTTGCATGGTCCTACAAGGACATGCCGGGTATAGACCGGGAAATAGCCGAACATCGAATACCCATCAAAGATGGGTGCAAACCGGTAAAGCAAAAACTCCGAAGAATGAAGCCCGAATGGTCCCTCAAAGTCAAAGAGGAAGTTGACAAGCAATTTAAAGCAGGCTTTATACAAGTGTCTGAATATCCAGACTGGGTTGAAAACATCGTGCCGGTACCCAAGAAGGACGGCAAGGTGCGGGTATGTGTGGATTTCCGAGACCTCAACAAAGCAAGCCCAAAAGACAATTTTCCGTTACCACACATCGACATACTGGTGGATAACACGGCCGATCATGCCCTTCTATCGTTCATGGACGGGTATGCCGGATACAATCAGATTAAAATGGCAGAAGAGGATATGAGTAAGACCACCTTCATTACACCTTGGGGTACTTACTGTTACACTATTATGCCATTTGGGCTTATCATTGCCGGGGCCACTTATCAACGGACCGCCACTACTTTACTACATGACATGATGCACAAAGAAGTGGAGGTCTACGTGGACGACATGATTGTTAAGTCCAAGGACCGGAGTGGGCACATCGCGGCCCTAAGAAAAATTTTCACCCGACTGCGCAAATACAACATGAGGCTAAATCCTCAAAAATGCAGCTTCGGGGTAACATCGGGCAAATTACTGGGCCATATCGTTAGCCAACGCGGCATCGAGGTCGACGCAGCTAAAATCAAAGCCATCACCGAGATGCAACCACCCAAAACCGAAAAAGAAATACAAGGGTTTCTCGGGAAAGTCCAATACATCAGCCGGTTCATCTCAAAATTAACCATGGTATGTGAGCCCATTTTCAAGAAACTGAAGATAGGGGAGCGAGTACTGTAAGACGAAAAATGTCAAACGGCATTTGATAAAATCAAGGAGATACTGTCTACTTCGCCAGTATTAATGCCGCCTCAACCCGGCTTGCCTTTGTCGTTATACCTAACAACGACCGAGACGGCCATGGGGGCTATGCTGGCCCAGACAGTCGATTCAGAAGAACGGGCCATTTACTACATCGGTAAAAAGTTCCTCGAATATGAATGCAAATACACAATGCTCGAAAAGACGTGCCTAGCGTTGGTTTGGGCCACTAAAAACCTCCGACATTACATGCTGAGCCACGAGGTACATGTATTATCCAAAATGGATCCTATCAAGTATTTGTTCGAGAAGTCCATCCTCAACGGCAGGATGTCCAGGTGGACTTTAATGTTATCTGAGTTTGACCTCAAGTTCGTACCATTAAAAGCCATCAAAGGCCGGGTGGTGGCCGAGTTCCTTGCCGATAGCCCAATATTTGAAAAGGACCGCACCGACACTTGGGCCTTTCTTGATGAAGACATATTCCATACTGACACCGAGACATGGGATTTGTATTTTGATGGAGCATCCAACTTTCGAGGATTCGGGGTCGGGATTCCGCTGATCTCACCACAAGGGGAACACACTCCCTTGTCCATCAAATTGGACTTTGACGTGACCAATAACGCAGCCGAATACAAAGCATGCATTCACGGGTTGCAGGCCGCCGCTGATTTAGGGGTAACAAACCTCCGGGTCCACGGTGATTCATCATTGGTCATCAATCAGGCTCTCCAAAAATGGAAAACTCGGAACGCCAATCTCGTGGCTTACCAAGCACGGGTAAGGTTTCTAGAGAAACAATTCCAAAAGGTAGAATACATTTATCTGCCCCGGGAAGAAAATCAATTTGCAGATGCACTTTCCAAATTAGCATCTCTACTGAACATCCCGGATCACCTGACCAGCATGCCAATCTGTGTCGAAAGACGGTCCGAACCGGCGTATGTACACGCCATCCAGGACATCGAGCTAGCTGACCCAGAACCCTGGTATCAGTCAGTCCTAACTTACTTGGCAACGGGAGAATATCCCCCGGGAACTGAAAACCGGGCCAAGAAGGCCCTGCTAAGATTGGCAACCCAATTCATGCGCATGGAGGACGGGCAATTGTACAAAAAGACGGCACAGGGGGTTCTTCTCCTATGCATCGACAAAATACAGGCCGAAAAGGTAATGACCGAAGTACACGACGGTGAAAACGGCCCGCATATGAACGCCCATATGCTAGCCCGCAAAATCATGAGGCTCAGGTACTATTGGAACACCATGGAAACAGACTGTCAGTTGTATGTCAAACACTGCTATAACTGTCAGATCTTTGCCAATGTATAGCATATGCCGTCTTCCCTCTTATATACCATGACATAACCATGGCCATTTTCGACATGGGGCATAAACATAATTGGAAAGGTACACCCTTCCGGGATGGGAGGTCATTGTTTCATTTTGGTGGCCATCGATTACTTCACCAAATGGGTCGAAGCCGAGTCATACCGTGTCTTGAACGCCAAGCACGTGGCCAAATTTATCCAGAACAAGATCATATGCCGGTATGGGATCTCTCACGAATTCATCAGTGATCACAGGACCCACTTTCAAGCTGAAACTGCCGCATTGCTGGCAAAATATAAAATCAAAGGCATACATCTTCGCCTTACCGACCTCAGACAAACGGAGCGGTAGAAGCAGCCAATAAAACAATTGTCACCATACTTAAAAAGATGGCTGAGAATTACCGGGACTGGCCCGACAAGATACCCTTTGCCCTATGGGGATATCGAACCTCGATCCGCACCGCGACTGGAGCAACCCCGTATTACTTGACATACAGAATGGAAGCGGTCCAACCGGTCGAGCTAGAAGTACCGTCCCTCAGGATTTTACTTGAAAGCCAAGTACCTGAAGCAGATTGGGTCCAAGCCCGATACGATTCGTTAGTCCTTTTAGACGAATGGCGATCCCGGGCCCTCAACAACATCCAAATTTATCAAAAGAGGATCCAACGGGCTTTCAACAAAAGGGTTAGGCCCAGAAATATCAAAGAAGGGGATTTGGTCCTGAAATCGGTTCGTGCCTTACTACAGGTTGACCCAAGGGGTAAATTCAAACCCAATTGGGCTGGGCCATACTTAGTCAAGAAGGTCCTATCAGGAGGAGCAGTGATGCTGACAGACTTGGACGGGAACAAATTTGTCAACCCAACCAACTTGGACCAGCTGAAGCGCTACTACCCCTAAAGCTCATCTCAATGTCATTTGCAAAATTTATAAAAATTCGTCTTTTTATAAATTTTCAAAAAATTATAGACAAGTCAATAAGCTAGAATTAATTATTCTACCGTCACACATCTCGAATTAATAATCTTGATGTATTTCGAAAATTGCAAAAAATCAATTAAATCAATTCTGAACTACGTTTGGTTTGATTCCGCTATTTGTGGATACGTAGGCAACCCCTCAAAAGGGTACAACCACTGCAATAAACGAAAGACGGGAACGATGTTCAATAATATGTCTTTTTATCTCGATTACAAAAAAAAAAAAAACGCCGGACACGGCATACACACAAAAAATCACACCACAAAAAAAATAATAACAGTAATATTCAAATAATATAATAAGGAGGCTAATATCCGGGCATCTTTCCCTTTCCCTTGTCCTTCGGGTCGCGCGGAGCCCGAGGTCGCCGAGGTGGAGGCGAGCGTTCCCTAATTACGAGGGGAACCTCTTTAGCTCGAACCCATTTCTTTGGTGACGGGTCTTCCATAATAGTCTTCGGTCCAAGTTGAGCCCGTACGTGCTCGGGTAGTCTATCCCGTGGGCCAAGTCGGTCCTGCACGGGTAGCTTTGGGCCTAGTCTCCTTCCCAAGTCAGTCTGGGGCTCACCTTCCCCCAAGCACCTTTAGCGCTAGACCCTCCAGCTTGAGTCTTGGTCTTCTTCTGTCCTGACATAAGACGGACTAGGGTAGCAGGAGTGTCTCCTTCATCAAAAACGCCCCTGTTGTCCTTAGCTTGCTCCCTTCGCAGCAGGTCGAAAGCTTCATCAACCTTCAGAGCAGCTCGGGCTTTAGCATCCCCTGCTTTGGTCCACTTCGTGTAAGAGTCTGAAACCCAGATCGAGTGGCGAGATTTGACAATGGTCCAAGTATGCCGTGTGTACCATCTTTGCATCCAGGTATCACACATTACATCAGTCAGTTGGGTAGGGTCACTCACAATTGCTTCAACTTCAGGGATTCGCTGGGTCCATCCATACTTCCTTAGTATGCGATCTGGGTAGAGATGAACCGTCTGCCTGAAAGATAGGATCACCTGATAGCGGGCTCTGTCCCTCGGGTCCAAGCCACTCCAAAGGTAGATGGGCCACCACGGAACTACCCATAGGATTAATGGGCCACCATGGAATGACAAAACATCGTCCCAATACTTTTGTGTGATCTGACGAGAAAAGTCAATGGCCCGCCTCCTCGTCATCACCTGGTCATGACGATAGTTGCTCGCATCAAGAGGAGGATCTATTACTGATAGCCTCTCATATAGCCAAATCTGCAAAAAAGAAAACAAAAACATGAGTTCCCGAGGAGAATAGGCGTCCGCCTAAGGCCACTCGGTCGAGTGCCTAGGACACTCGATCGAGTGGAACTCCTGAACACAAACAGGGGGCTTTTTACGAGGGCACTCGGTCGAGTGCCAGGGTGACTCGATCGAGTGCTCGCTGCAGCAAACCACCTGCGAAAAAAAATCAAAAATCAAAAATCAAAAAAGAAAATAAAAAAATAAATTGCAAAGTAACATACTTGCCGCAATCGGGTGCTCCCGGTAAGACGAGTTGATGAGTCCCTCTTGCGGCTGTCTAATCCTTGGACAATCTCGCCTGTAATCAGCCAAGCCGGGCTGTGTTCAGTCTCAATCAAATCTACTACGGTCAGAAGACGGGTGTTTCCCATGCAGGATAACAAATCCATGTGACCCTCGAAAGCATATACGTGGAGCATACAGAAAGAAAAAGCCCTACGGCTGTAAGCCGATCTGACCCGAACATCAAGAGAATTCATAAATTTCTCAGCCAAGTCGATCAGAGAAATTTTATCACCTTCCATCATGCGGGATACCTCGTTGTGAGAAAGCCCTAGAAATTCTCGAAGCTTCCTCCTCGGGTCATAGATCGAGTACGAGACGGCTGGACAAAGTATCGGGTTCCATCCTCCTATAGCTGCAATCTCCTCAGGTAAAGGGCAAACTATAGGAGGAGATAACGATCAACCACCATCTGACGGAACGGGTACAGCTGAGTTATACCCGTTTGATTCAAAGCCACCCTATCCGTGTCCCTAAAACGACGGGACCACTCCTGCAGCATAACGGTCAATCTATCGATTCCCATGGCTAATTCCTTAAGAAAATAAAGAGATTTTCTTTTTGCCTTAAGGGAAATAAAAAGGTTTTCTTTTTAAGAAGAAGTAAATTGTGATGGAATTGTGAGAAAATCAAAGGCATTAAGGGGGCATTTATAGTAGACCTCTTTCCATATCTTTCCATATCACAAGAGTTTCCTAATCCTAATTGGAATCAAACCGCAAGCCTAGTCTCGATACTAGCACGGAAATCTCCATCCCGAACTTTCCTAATCTTTGTTAGGAGTCAAAAATCTCAGATTTTCCAATATTCAAAAAATCTCAAATTTTCAAGATTTCAAAATTCAAGTTTTCAAAAATCATTTTCCCTAGCGCGAGTCATTTTGCTACCTACGTGTTGCATGCATTTCACCTGACTTATACAGGTACGACTCAAACAGGGACGTGCAACCCACTATACCTCCCCAGCGGAAGCCAACGGTGGCATTTAACGGGATGGGCCTACATACCGGCGCACCCAGGACTTATGCGACAAGTCCAATTCCCCAAGGAGTTATCGCCATCAACTCAGGTATGACTTCTAGCTTATGGCTGGCGAGCCCTTCACGCGAGTCTAATGGACTATAAATGACCCGACCGGAAGTCCGCCAGGTTTCAATCCTCGATTGGCCTGGTGGCTACTCTGACTTTCGCCTTGTCCAAGCCTCAGTCAGAGTGGGGGCTCTGTAGACACCCGCATTTTGACTGCCAGGTGTCTATGGTAGTTTCTCAAAAGAACACCCGATGATGATCGGACGCTAACGTGTTTCTACGCGCTCGGATATGGGCTCAAATCCGTTAGTCGTTGGCTAATGCACTTACGGAGTACAAACCTCACAAAATCAACCTCAAATCCAGGCCCAGCGGACCGTTCCGAGTCAAACAAAACTAATTTGGGCCAAAACCGACATCGAAAATAAAACCGACTTTTTTACGATTGGGTCAACCCTAGTCAAAGTCGTTTCCGAGACACACAAAACAGCCCCTCACATCATGAAAAGTTCAAGTCAAACACAAAACCCATCAAGCATCCAAAGTCAAGGTCCAAGTCAATGGACCCGCGCAACCCATTTGGGCCACTCGATCGAGTGCCCGACCCACTCGATCGAGTGGGCCTGTTTCGAGCCCGGCTGCAGGCGTAACGGGCCACTCGACCGAGTTAGCCACCTACTCGGTCGAGTAACCCTAACCGGGTGCCCTAACCTAGCCTATATATACACCCCATGCAACACCACTTGACACACTTTTGAAAAATCCTAGAGCAACCCTACACATACGCATACAACGTCTCTTGCAAACCCTAATTCTACACTAAGCAATTCTAAAATCAAACCCTAGCCCTAGTACTAGGAATCAAAACCCGAGCCACCATAACTCAACCTTCATAACACCTCGAAGCTCTTGTGTTAAAGCCACGATTATGAGTCCAATCCGAGACAAGAACATGTAGGTTGAGGGTGTCAAAACCCTTTCTCTTCTCCTTCTCTTCTCGTCGTCCTTCTCCTTTTTTCGCGTCCTTATTTTCATTTTTTTATTTTATTCATTGCATCATAATATCGATAATGCTACTAATATGAAAACACTAAAATACTTATCGATTTGTGTCGAATAAAAGGGATATCGGAATAAGAAAACCCGAATATACAAGTGTACTGCACACAGCGTTGACGGTCGCTTATTCCGGCATCACCATTAATCTTGCATTCATCAATTTTAAAACCTTTTTTTCAAGATACGTATTTTTAATAAGGGTCGAAACCCGTTGACGTGGATCTGACATCACAATCCTTAGGGATTTATTTCGATGTCGGAGACGCCGAGGGAACTAAGTCCTCTAATTTAAGCAAAGTGTCGATTCATTAGATCCGATGCCAATTTCATAGTTGGATGTCGAATCTAACAATCTAGTCAATTTAATTCAATTAATTCGATTTCTCGTTGATGCTAACGTAGATGTCATGTTGAAATTATGACGCTTCAAACGCGGAGAGAAATTCATATCGTTTTGATTGACTTAAAAAGACTCAAATCAATTTTCTTTATTCTTCGATCTAGTATCCCGTATCGATTCAATAATCGAGTACGGGATATAACGAGTATTTAAATTTAGAGTCGGGTATAAATTCAATAATATTTATATTCGGTTCAATCAAATTGATGATTTATAAAAAAAACTCGAATCGAGCATAAGTCATACAATATTTATGCTCAATTCGGTAAAACCGTCGAATTATCAAAGGCAATTTCTAAATCAATACAAAATTGCGAACGAATTATAATTCGTGCAGGGGGCACTCGACCGAGTGCCTAGACCACTCGGTCGAGTGGCACCCCAGAATCGGATCAGAATGCTTACTACGACCCCCACTCGGTCGAGTCTCACAGTGACTCGGTCGAGTGGCCATGTACTCGACCGAGTTGGCCAGTAACTAGGCCGAGTATGGTCTAAAACGCAAAACAGAAACCTTTTTTAGAGGTTCACTCGATCGAGCCCATCGACCACTCGATCAAGTGACCTCATCACGACCAAAACAGTGAGTCGAACATTCTTCTTCTTTCTAAATTCGATAGTATTTTACGACTTAGGTCAACACGTGCCTAATTAATAACGTGTATACTATCTTTTCAAACCATGCATCATCTCGTTTGTACTATTCATATCCATTCAATATTTGCACAAACCGTTATTATTCGTTATATCGTTACTAATCGTTTGTTGTTTCCTTTGTCAATTTTCATCGTTTGTTTTATTTTACTAAAATGAACCCACATGCTAAATTTCCACTTTGACGTAGAATTAATTGCATTAAATTGACTTAGAAACCCTTTTCAATTCCATTCACAAGTTTAGGGAAAATAATCTTCGCATATCATTGCCCTGTTCAACTAACACGCGTATTGGAAAGTCATTCGCATTCTTAGTAGAGGCCGCTAATGTGCGGGCGGGGTTGGGTGTCCTTTGTGGGCTTCCCAACACGTACCCTCACCCCTTACTCAGAACCTCGGTTTCCGGATGCCCAAAACCGTTGGCGCACGAGAGTCATTCAATACACAATATCCGATAATGTCGGTATTGGTATCAAATGCAAAGGGACGAGCCCAATAAACTCTAACATCGGAAATGGGCCATATTTTGTATACGGACCACTACGACATAGAGTGGGCTCGAATGGTTCCTAATAAAAACAAAATTCGGTGGCGACTCCACGTAGACCTAAATTTCAATTCGATCCATTCTCATATGGAGTTTCATTCGCCTACCCAAACCCGCGCGTGGCCGCGTCGGGGTGGACCTATGTCATGTCCACACATAGTTGCCCAAAGGTTCTTTGGAAATCATTATAGCTCTCCCATGAAGATCCCCCTTGACCAATTTAAGAATTGTTTGGTTGGCCATAAGATTGAGAGGGTTGATTAAATGGAGGTTGATTGTAACCTTGGTTTCCATGGAAATTTCCTTGCGACCCTTGATTGTATCCATGATTGAAATGATTACTATGTTGATTTTGGTAATTATTGTAGTTGTGAGGAACATGGAAGTTGCTAGCTTGTTGATTGAAGTTGCTCCTTTGATGAGGAGGCATATACGGGGGCATCTTTGGAGGACCTTGATTAAAGGGCCTTTGTTGACTTTGATTGAATGGCCTCATTTGACTCTCTTGGGCACGCGGCATTTGATTTTGAACATTTTGATTTCCATAAGAGAAATTAGGATGAAATATTGTGCCGGCATTGTAAGTATTAGAAAAAGGATCAAATTGAGGTCTTTGCCCATATGCTTGTATAGCTCGAACTTCATTTGGCTCTTCAATATAAACTTCTTCATTAGGAATGCAAAAGCTAGAATCATGACCATGATTGCCACAATGATCACTTTGAACTTCCCATGTTAATTGCTTTGGAGGTGATGGTTGCCTTGGTGGAACACTCCCTTGAAATTGGTACATACCTCTAGGAGTGGGCTTTGAACTCATGACATCCATTCTCTTTTTTAATTCTTCAAGTTCCGCTTGAAGCTTCAATTCATTAGAACTCGTAGATGAGTTCACTTCAACTTTCTTTCTAGAATCCCTTGATTGACCCATTCTTGAATCACTCCTTGCCATCTTCTCAATAAGATTTTTAGATGCCTCATCGGTGAGAGAAGAGAAGTCTCCTCCGGCGGCCGAATTGAGGTTCTCCTTGGTTCTAGATGAAAGGGTGTTATAAAATGTTTGGGTAGTTAGCCAATCGGGTATTCCATGATGTGGACATTTGCGCAACAAATCTCTAAATCTTTCCCAAGCCTCACTTAGGCTTTCAAATTCATCTTGCTTGAATGTTTGTATCTCCATGCGATATTGGTTAGTCTTTGACGGCGGGAAATATTTCTCCAAGAAGGCATTAGATAGTTGAGCCCATGTTGTGAAAGTGTTAGCGGGATGGCCTTGAAGCCATCTACGAGCTCCATCTCTCAAGGTCTTTGGAAATAATAAACGATGTAATTGGCATGAGGTTAATCCATTGAGACGGGCTCCCACTAATTTCTCTTTGAATGAAGCAATGTGCTCTTGAGCATCTTCTTGAGAAAAACCGTGAAAAGTGTCTTGTTGGACCGCATTAGTCAAAGAAGCTTTTAATTCATAATTCTCGGGAATCTCTCCGAAATTGACGGAAGAATGTGTTTTTTCATGTGTGAGTTGGAAATGAGAGGCTAAAGTCGCCATTTGTTGGATTGGTGGTGATGGTGGATTTGAATTTGGTGAATTTGGAGAATTTGGAGGGGATGGATTTGGTGGTGGAATTTTCGGTGATGGTGGTGAATTTTGTGAAGTGGAAGGTATGGAAGGTTTGTTTGGAAGAGATTGATATGATGTAGAAGGTGAAGGTGTATGTGGTAGGATGGGATTAAGGTTAGGAGGTGATAATGAAGGATATGGAATGATGGTGGTTGAGTTATTTCCCCGAAAACGCAATGCTCTAAAAGTCCTTTCAGGTTCCGGATCGAACCACAAGGGCGATGACGTGTTCCTGGGCATAAAACTCAATTAAACGATGAGACTCCTAGCACCTCACGGTACTAGGGAAAAGAGAGAAGGGAAAAGAATCAAACACAGCGAGTAAAAACACAACAATTATTCGCCGTTCCCCGACAACGGCGCCACTTTGATCGTCACCCGATCGGTTCGGTGGTTAACGAAGGACGGGGGATCAAACGATATTTATAAGACTCGAGATGACACACAAAAACAAACAAGTAATCGTGGTAAGTCGAGGTCGGTCCACAGGGAACGGTGTGGTAATAACGGGTTTAAAGTGTCGTGTTTGATGTCTAGAGGGGGGTTTTCTAAGGGTCGAGTCTATACTAGAGGAATCACTACGATGATAGCTAGAGGTGGTCAATCTAGGGAAAAGGTGTTAGGGAGAAGTCGGGATTCGGTACTCGGAGTCTAAGAAGGTCGGGATCGAGTTTTTGTCGCAATATTGATAAACTCACCTAAAAACCCGCTTTCGCGGTCAATGAGGGTAAGTCCCTAGTCATGGTAATTTCTACCCTGAGTTTCCCCATATTGATAGAAATTAGTCAAGGTCGGCCTAGTTGGCCGGACTAAAACAACAATGACATAACACCATAAATAAGATAAACAACCATGCAAGCAACCCACCATTACCCCTAAATTCAAATAGTCCAAGTCCTCATCCCTAAACTCCCCAACAAGAAATCTACTCACTAATCATTATGGAAAACAACAAAACATTGACTAAGGGGAAAATCTCTACAACATGCATATTAAATAGATCTAACGAAACTATCAACACTAATATGATCTAGACAAGATAATGATGAGAAAGTAATATTAAAACTAGACTAGAGATTAGAGAGTGGAAGAGTTGTATACCAACTATGGAGATCTACAAGAAATAAGAAGATATCATGAATAAAGATTGAATCTTTGATGAATAAAATGGAGAACTTGTCACTAATCCTCCAATAAACCCAACAAATCTTCAAATAAAACATGAATAATATTCTACAAACTTGTAATCTAGAGAATTGTTGATGTAAACTATGTAGATCTACTACTAATTACTATGTAAACTACTAGAATTATGGAGGATTTTCTACTAGAATACTACAACTAAGATGGTGTAATAGGATGGTGGAGTGGTGTAATGTCTTCCCTCCTTAGCATAATGGAGAGGTAATAGGCAACTAAGTAGGGTAGACATATATATAGTAATCTCTTAATGGGTATTTAACCTAAAGCCCAAATCCAACTTCATGCTCCATTAGTGAGACAATCTCCCTTAGCATCTTCATAGGGTGAAACTTCGCCCTGCGGACTTGACGATAATTACCACCGGGTGAAATTTCACCCGGTCAGATTTTCTTCCATTTTTGCGTTTTCCGACTCTTCTCTCCATCGGGCGAAATTTCACCCGGTGGGGGAAATTTCGCCCGGTCAGATTTGCCCGGTGGGGAGGTCTCGGAAAATCTTCGGGAGGCGCTTTCACCGTCGGGTGAAATTTCGCCCCGTGGTGTTTCACCGGGTGAAATTTCGCCCGGTCATTTTTCTTGGTCTCTTTCTTGTCTCATTCTTCGTTGATTGATTGGATGGCTTTATACTTTAAGTTGTGTGCTTCACTCTTCGGACGGTATTCCCTTCTCTTGTGCTCGTGGAAGCTCGATCGTGATTTCGGTGCAAAATCCTATCAAAATGACAGAAAAACTACCAAAAACACGTAAAACGCACAAGAGGGACGCTAATGCGAGATTTACTCAAAATATGGCGATAATCGCACTCAAGACTCGCAAAACTAGGGAAAACGGGTCTAAATTTAGCACACAACATTGGGCTGTTGTCGGGGGTCACCATACTGACTGGGGCTCCTTGCTGCCATCCAAATGTCTGTTAGCTGGGGGTAGGCGTTGCCCACACTCCTCCTGAGGACTGATTGTTGGACAAGGTAATCATCTCTGGTTGGGTCGCGGGTCGCCATTCTGGTGCCTGATGGGCACGGGTACCTGTGAAAGGCAATGAGTTAGTTTCCCGACCTTCGATGTTGGAGAGAAGATTACCTGTGACGCGAGATCTGCCGGTTGTAGGGCCATAGGTCAGGTAGCCCAGCCCTTGGGGTTCAATGACTGGGTCTGGTGGAGCCAATCCTAGCTCCAGTCTGGTGACCAATTTTGAGGGGATTTCTCTGGTGGTCTTCCTGTTGGTCTTTGATTCCTTGTGAGTGCTGGGCTCTCTCCTAGGCATCAAGGGCAGCATCTCTGGTGACGGCTGGACCGATGCAACTGGAGTTTTGTCTGCTGCCGAGATCCAAGCCCTGATGTCTTGGTTGTCTTTCTGCAGGGTTTCCACTGCCTGGCACAGAACATTCATTCCTTGAAGCACGCTCTGCATCTGGTCTGGTGACCCCGTGCCATTGGAAGCTTCTCCCACGAATCCTCCTGGAGTCGAGGTTCTGGCTGGTATGCTCTCCTTCCCGGCCTTGGAGGAGCTGGTGACCCCAGAGGTTTTAGGCGTCGGAGGGGGCTTAGACGCCGACAACGTGGGTTTCCCCGTTTGACTGGTGGGAATTCCCAGGGTGAGGGGCATGAAAACTGGCTCTGCTGATTCTGGGGATAATCCTCCTCCAATGGGCTGAGTTGATGCTCCTTGACTGCTGGAGGGACTTCGATCGGATCCGGACATGGCGATACGGAATTGCTTCACTGTAGGATTTGGCTTATAGGAAATGATCACTTTGCCCCACGGTGGGCGCCAATTTGTTTTGGGAAAAATTTACCGAGTCTACGATTTCGGTTGCGGGTCAAAGCGATCGTCCTATAACTATGGGTCGACGAGATCGAGACGAATCTAGTAAACAAAGAACAACGAAAGAAAATGAATGACACACGAAATTTTGGTGATGCGGAAACCCGATGCGGGAAAAACCGCGGGGGGAGTCGGAATCCCGCCAAGATTCTACTATGAACGGGTAAGAAGTGAAGAAAGGATTACAAATACAAGTATTTTGGCTATAATTGTGACTACGACTGATTGTAGGTATTTTATTGTGATTCTTGCTCGGAGTTGGTTGGTTGAGATGATCCCTTTCCTTCTTCCTCTCTTTACTTTTATACTGATAATGGTTGTTATTCTCGTTTATTTTTTGGAAATCTTGTCCTTTAATCCCCTTTATTGCTTGATATCTTGGTATTTAATCCTCTCTTTTATTGCTTAAGATCTTGGCCTTTAATCCTCCCCTAGCCGTTGCACCCTCCTCCTGAATTCTCTCCTGGTCTGCAGGAGGGTTTCTTTGTTTGTAGGAGCTGCTTTTGCCTCTCCCTCCATGTATGGGCTAGATTTCCTGCTGGGCCTGTTTGGTTATATGGCCCATTGTTTTACTTACTCCATGCTTTGCCCGACCCATCTCCGTATATTACTCCGGGTTATTTGACCTGACGACTTTGATTATTTTGACTTCCGTCTTTTAATCTTCGATATTGACTTTCATCCGCGGACCTTTGACCTTTCCATCGTTCACCTTTGACTTCTGACCTTTTGACCATCCACTCGTAGTATGCCACGTTGTATTCCGAAGGCGCAATTTTTTTGCCCGAACAATATAATACACAGAAATATTCAAGCAAATCTATACATTGGTACGTAACTCAAACCAATTTTTTGTACTGCATTTATTTGCTATTTTCTTCTGATTTGCTGACCACATTTATAACTACAGATGTCATCGGCAAATTTATTGAATACCATCCTATTCGAACTTCATCCAAAGGGTTTGATTGGACGATAATAATTCTCGAAAATGCACAGTAAAAATCAATTATTTTGTTGTTTTCAATTTAGTACAAAATTATTACTTTTTAATGCTAATCTCCCAATTTCTCTATTGTCACCCTCACAGGAAGGACCAGGTGTCGTGTTTTATTTTTGGGGAGTTCATATCAAACATAATAAGCATTGTCAATGAGTACCTCGACATGCCTAGAGCGATATTGGTGATGAGACGCATCAAACGAAATGAGTGGAAATGTATCGTTTTCAAACAAAATAGATTTACAGGTATCATTTTTCCCTTCATACTGACAGACTACATGAATGACATATGAATTGACTTTTTATACCACTACTTTAATAGAAGAAACCAGTATAGTTACTAGGGATGAAACAAAGATCGAGGCCAACTCAATGATCGAGGAAGTCGAGACATTTAATCGCATGTGAGTGCCCTCATAATTGTGTCCACCTTAGACCATGTGCAATTGTTGAAAAATAAGAAGATGAAAACCTGAAAAGTGAGACTTTGAGAAGATGAAGATGAAGTTTGGGGTTGCAGCTGTTGAAAAATTAGAAGACGAAGATGAAAAGTTTGTGGGTTTTCATCTACATGAAAAGATGAAAAGTAGAGAGAAGGCATGATTTTGAAGCAAGTGGACTTGTGTTTGCAGAGGAAAGGACGCATTATGTGTTATTTTTTGTTTTTTATAACTTTTTTTTGGTTCCCGTCCATATTTGCTCTTTCTCGGCGACTATATTTTCGAGTTTATAATTTACTTTTAAATTTTTTGTAATTAAAATTTATCATTTATCCGAGCCGTATTTTATTTAACTTTAGACGGTATTTTTTGTGACGACATTATTCGTCTGAAATTATTAGATGGTTCAAATGCATACAAGATGAATGACGAATTCGTCTTAAGAAATGTACAACTTGTAGCCGTTATTACATTAACAAAATATAATCGCGGCACGGATTAAAAAAATTAATCGAAACGACACTATTCAGAAAGTATTCTTCGTAAAATTAATTACTAGCGTTTTGTGTTGGTTAAGTTTTTTTTTTTCAAAGTGTGTTGTACTGTATTTCCGAACTCACTACGTTTGCATTGTAATTTTTTTTCATTAAAAATTTATCATCTCCAGAGCCGTACTTTTATTTTCATATTCATTCGAACCTAAATAACCCGAAACTTACGGCCGAACACATTATTACCCAACCCGAGTACACCCGGCCCCAACCCGACCCGACTGACCCTATTTTCACCTCTATAAATATACTCCATTATTTACCTCTTTTCACACAACTCTTCCCTACTCATTCTCACAATTATATAATATTATTTAAATACTAATTATAATTATGAGTTATAATAATAATAATAATTTATCAAATTATCATTACAATTTCGATATCAATTCAGAATATTTAGATGAATATCAAGACACACAACAATTTCCAGATAATACAATATTACCTACACAAAATTCAAGTCAATCAACATATGATAATACTAACCATTTTCCTATATTCTCTACCCAAACTTCTACAAATTTTCAAAGTCAATATCATGTTGATGACGATGTTGATGAAAATGTAGTCTAAAATTTATCGACCCCAACATCACGAAACTCGACCAGAGCTATTTTCTCCGTAAAGGAGGATGAGGCACTAATTTCCTCTTTTATTACCATTTCTGAAGATGGTGCTATTGGTACTAACCAAAACAAGAATGTTTTCTGGAAGCGTGTACATGAAAAATATGAAGTGGCAAGAGCTTACAATCCTGCACTACGATAACGCTCTATTGGAATGCTCGATAATCGATTTAGAAGAATATCTACCATAATAATGAAATGGAGTTCGTTCTATGAGACGGCTTGTAGAAGAAGGGCAAGTGGGTGGAATGAAGAAAACGTTTTAGCAGAGGCCAGAGCTTTATTTAAAACCAGATTCAGCTTGGATCATGCTTGGGTTATGTTAAAAGGGCATCCGAAATGGAAAGGCTATTATCTCCCTTCGCTTCAAACGCTTCCAAAATGGGTGTCGTTGGAGGAACATCTACCGGCGGTGTCAATGAAGACAGCACTAGTAGTGGTAAAAGAGTACGACTTGATGATGAGGAGTCAAATCCTACCTCAAATGATATTGAGAGTGCAAGCAGTCAACGTCCTGAGGGTCCACAACAGGCAAAGAGAAATAAAGGTAAGAAAAAAGTCAGTAATGTTGAGTTAGATGAAATAAACTTGCAGTTTGCAGCGATGAATGAAACAACTGCAGTTGATTTAAATTTGGAGAGGGAGAAACTGCAATTTAAGAAGACAAGACGGTCGGTCGTTTAATTTAAGAGACTGCAATTTAAAAATAGTTGATAAAGATGTTTTAAGTGATCTCTTGTCCGGTCGTGGACGAACATTTGTTCAACGTGAAGAGGTTTACTATTGGACTATTTATGACCAAATTACAATGGAGGAGGACCGACTCCATGAAATTGAACTTCTGGGAGACGAAAACCCAGACGGTTGGATGGACAATTCAGATTACGATTACGATGGGGACCATGAGCCTATTAGAAAATAATGGATTTTGTCCAATATTAACCATGGAGTCTTTCTGTTTGTAAGAGTCTTTAAGTGCTGTTGTTGTCGTTCGACCTTTTTATTTATTTTATGCTTGTTTAAATTTAGTAAGTCTTAATTAAATTAGGTTTTACAATGTATTAAGTATTAAGTCTTTGCTTGTTTTCATGATAATTTATTTAACTTTCCTTGTGTTTTATTTTCATTTGTTACTTTAATTTTTTTAGAAACGATAATATTCAAAATAAAATGTAAGCAAATTAAGAGTAAAAATTAATAATAGTATGAAAATAAATAATTGAGTTAAGGTAAATTTGATGTGTAAATGTGTGGGGTATAATAAAATAGGAGAGAGAATGAAAGTAGAAGATGAAATGAATATGAGTTTTTTTTTGTAAGATGAAAAATAAGAAGATGATAAGTGGAAAAATGAGGTGGATGATTGAAATGAGGAGAGAAGGTAGGATGAAAAAGAGGAAGATGAAAACCATTACATATGGTCTTACTAATTTACTTCTAGCTAACAAACACAGTACATTTATCTAGATGTCTAGAGTTAATAAATATTTACTGTGTATATATAGGTACCCACCCACTAACGGACTTGATCGATGGAAATTGAGAGAAACTCCATCAAGAACCACTGTCCCCATATGTATGCTAACCGGATAAAAAACAATGACATTATCCCAAATCAAGAGTAGTACAAAGGTATGGCAACTTAAATGACACCTGTTAAATAATTTATTGAATGTTGTTTTGGTAAAAATTTACCGGGTTATGATTTAATTTGCGGGTTAAAGTGACCGGGCTATCGTTTACGAAATAATGAACTAAACGGAATTTGCAAACGCAGGAACCATGAAAGAAAACAAAAAGACACGAGAATTGGTGACGCGGAAAACCCAATGTGAAAAAAACCGCGGGGGGAGTCGGAAACCCGCCAAGATTCTACTATGGATGAGAAAGACGGATGACGAAGACAAGTACAAATACTTAAGCTATAGTAAACTACTGTATATTTTGATAGTATGCTTGCTTGAAGTTGTAATATGTTGAAGATGAGTTGAATGATCCCTCTGTTGTAGTTGTTGCCTTTATATTCGCTCACTTCTTCCTCTTCATTCTCCTTATTTCTATCCTCCTCTGGTGGAACCGTCCCTAAGATTTAGGAGGTTGTTTTGTTGACCGGGTCTCTTGCTTGGGGTAGGGTTTCTCTTATTGCTGGGTTGCTCTTAGTGTTGGGCTGTCCTGGGCGTTGGATTGTTCTTGGCCCGTCTCCGGAATTAGCTGATGCTCGGCCTATTATGGTTATGGGATTCATTCTTCGGGTTGACTTGTTGACTTTAATTTGTGTTGGACTTACGTTTTTCGCGACTTTCGACTTTCGAGTATTACTTTGTAATTTTTCTTCTTTTATTTGATCCCTTAACTTCTTGACCTTGACTTTTTGATTCGAGGAATGCCACGTCATTTCTAAAGACGTGAATTTTATCCCCAAAAATGCCCCCAAATTTCCGGCTAAGTTCATCTTAGGCGGGAATTTCCGTTTGTGTTTGTTGTTCACAACTCTGGTGACGATTTTTTTTCGTAGAGTTTGTCTTTCAGTCCACTTCTTTCATTTCACTAACTGACTCTTCTCCTCCCTCTCATTATTACTCGTGCTTCCCCATGCTATTTCCTCTTCTTTACTCCACCCATCTTCCCCCTCTGTTTACATACATTTACTCCCTCTACCTCTCTCTAAAATCTGAACCTCTTTCAAAATTCGAATCGTTCCCATCTCCTAGCTTTCTTGTCGTCTGTTGCCGTCGTCGTGTTTTTCTTGTGATCAGGTGACTTTCTTTTCTTCTTATTCATTTCTTTCATATTCTCCATGGCTCCTAAGCTGAATCGCAACAAATCCCCTATTTGTCCTTCTCCCTCTTCGCCATCGTCTCCGACGATGTTTTCTCCTTCTTCTACTTTGGGTTTAAAGCACTCTTGTGATTCCAACTTCTCGGATGGTGATATCTCTTTCATCAGAGAGGTCTTTGGTTTTGGCGAAGGGGTGGAAATTCACATCCCTTCTCCGGGGCAAAAGGCGGACTTCATCCGGCCAGGATGGGTTTGCATGTATGCTTACCCGTTTCTCCTGGGCTTGCGCTTCCCCTTCCCTTCAATCGTTCAGGAATTTTTGACCTACTATAAATTTGCCCCCTGTCAACTGGCCCCCCATACCAGGAGGGTACTGTTATCCTTCTGTGTCTTGAACTGCCGCCACTGGAGGAGCTTCTCCTTGGGCAACGTTTGCGCCCTATTTCAGGTGAGGCCCCTGGGGTGCGGTCAAGTGACAATGCGTGTGAAAGATAAAGGCTTTCCCGGCATAGTTTTTCCAGCCAATCCTCCCGACGCCGAGTGGTTCAAAGATTTCATTTTTGTGAAGGCTGATTCCCTCTCCCGTCTTCCTCATGATTATCTATTTTCCGAGTGGGGATCCACCGCAGGTACTTGTCATGCCCCCAGTTTTTAGGCCTTCTTGCACACTTACGATTCTTACTGATTCCATGTTGTAGGTCTGCAGCAGCCTAAGAAGGTGACGTCTATTCTCGACTTAGCTCCTCAACTCTCCACCCTAAGTCCAGAGCAGCTTGTTTTCAACAACCTCTTCGTCCCCTCCCGTAACGGCACTTGTCCTCCTTTCGCTGACTCCATGTCTCCTGGTGAGGGATATTCTGCTGAGTAGATTTGTACTTTGTTTTCCTCTTTCTTTTGTGTGGGACTTATTTTGCACCTCTGCTTTCACTAGGCAATTCGAAAGCTCCGATGACCTTGGACCGGGTTAGGGCCAAGAGGAAGAGCATGGATACTCGCTCGTCCTTCAGGATGGACTCTGGCTCATCTCCTGTCCCTTCAGCCAGCTCTAAGAGGAAGCGTAGCCTTTCTCCCCCTGCACGGGTTGGTTCTGCAGATGAGGCTCCTGTGATCAATGTGCCTGACTCCCCTCAGCCCTCTGCTCCACACTCCACTGAGTGTGGTCCGGACGATATTCAGCTGGCCTTTCCCAAGGACTTTGGGACCATCAGAGATCTTAAGGACTTATCCCCTCTGGACCAGCTTCTTTTCCCTGGTTCGGAGGTCGTGATAGCCAGGGAACCTCTCATCGAGGTGGCCGCTCACATCACCGCCCGTGCTTTTGAGGTAACTTTGCTTACTTGACTCCTGAGTTTTTCCACCTTGATCACGTTACTGATTGTTGCGCCGTTGGTCAGACTCTTCAGATGGGCCTGTTCTTGAAAGGTGGTGTGTCCCACCTCAGGGACTTGGGGAGTCGGCTCCAGTCCAAAAATGCTCGTCTGTTTGAGGAGGCTGGCCAGGCCAGGGAGGAGGCCATAAGACTGGAGGAGGAGGCTGCCAAGCTGAAGGAGGAAACTGCAAAGCTAAAGGAGGAAACTGCAAAGCTGAAGGAGGAGCTGGACCAGGCTAATAGACAGCTTGCTGAGGTGGGGAAACAGAAGGTGGCCGTGAAGGAAATGAGGGCTGAGCTTGCTCGGGTTCAGGATGTCAACTCTGGTCTTCAGGAGAAGGTGGTTGCACTGCAGGAGAATATGGAAGGGGCTCTTAGCTGGTCTGCTCTGAGTACCGAAATTCAAATGGTCAACGCCTACTCTAAGGGGAAGCATGTGAACTGGGACTTGGCTGCCTTAGAGAAGAGGATGGGGGAGGAGTTCCCCAACGGCTTATATCTGGAGATGCTTGCTGGGGGTGAGGAGAAGGTAGTGGAGGAGTCGGTTTCCTCTCCCCCAGCGGCTCAGGAGGCACCCGGACCAGTGGACGCTGTTGTTGATGCTATGATTGTGGAACCCATCGCCTCTCTCCCTCCTGAGGAGGAAAATATCTAGGTTGTTCAGCCTGTTACTTTCTGTTGTTCTTGGCCTGCGTGGCATTAAAAATACTTTGTTAAAAATTTGATTTGTTCCGAATTTTATTTCTGCTCAAGGGAGCAGAATATCTGAATTTTACCTCTGCTCAAGGGAGCAGAGTGTTTTGAACTTGTTTGGATGCAATGTTTTTTTATTGCACTTGTTTGCTTACTTTGTGGTGTTTCTGTGTTTGATTTGCTTGCTTTGTTCTGATTGCTGTCATCTGTTGTATGCATGCCTTTGTTTGTATGGTCGACCTTTGATAGGTGGTGGCCTGGGATTTTGTTTACCCACTCAGTCAGAGGTGCCACGCTTTGCGTGGGTGCTAAGTGACACAGGAGACTGTGATGTCCTGGTTGTAGGCACTTAGCACGAGACGCACGCCTTCTGTTGAAATGGTACACTCCACCAGATCAGTCGCCAATATTAGTTGAAAAAGAAGTTGACCAGAGATGGCAAAAATGACAGGTTTGAAAATGTTATGTGGGAAAGAATTATATTTTCAGAAATGAGTGAAGGGAGAAATCCAATTTTGGAGGCATATAAAAAGGAGATTGAATTTTGCAAATATTGTGAAAAAGGATTTATGTCTGCAAAGTGTGCAAAAGGTTCAAAATTTGAAAAAACATGTGAGAGGGAATTTAGAATTTAAAGACGCATAAAGAAGATAAAATTAAATCTTGAAAGTACATAAAGAAGGTTTCATAATTTTAAGATGTGTAAAAATCATGTTAAGTTTTAGAGTCTTACGAAGACCGAGTTAAATTTTGAGGCACGCGAAAATTATATTTTATCTTTTGATGTTAAAAAATTTTGCAACCAGAAAAATATTTGAAAAATAAAATAGAGTCAAAAGGACAAAAGATGAGATTGAACCTGGGCTCTGGTGGAGGTGTATTCGGCAGATCGAATGTTTTATTTCTGGCAACAATGGTTTGTACTCCTGGTGACTTTTACTTAGAAGAAGTATTTTTTCAAATGTACTATGTTCCAGGGTTTCTGGATGATCTTTCCTTCCATGGTCATGAGCTGGTATGCTCTGTTTCCAACTACTTTCTCCACTTGTAGGGTCATTCCCAATTGCTGGCGAATTTCCCGGCCTGCTGGTTTATGGTGTTCTGGAATACCTTCCTGAGGACCAGGTCTCCTTCCTGCAGGATTTTGACCCTGACGTTCTTGTTGTAGCTTCTGGCGACTGTCTATCTATAGGAGGCCATTCTGATCTGGGTGTCGGTTCTCAGTTCATCTACAGTGTCCAAGCTGCTTGCCATCTCCACCTGGTTTCTTTCCTCTGTCATGCAGCCATATCTGTGAGTGGGTACCCTTACCTCTGAAGGAATGACCGCCTCATCACCGAAGACTAAGCTAAAAGGCGTCTGCCCCGTTGCCACTTTAGGTGTAGTCCTGTCGGACCACAGTACCAGGGGAAGCTCTTCTTCCCATTTGCCCCTGCCTCCTCCAGCCTCCTCTTAAGGTTATCTATCACGATCTTATTGCTAGACTCTGCATGACCATTGGACTGGGGATTTCTGGGGGTGGACTTGTTTAGGGTAATATTCCACATGGCGCAGTAGGCCTCCATCTTGTTGCCAATAAATTGGGATCCGTTGTCGCAGATAATTTCTGAGGGAATGCCAAACCTGCAGATAATGTTACGTTTAATAAAGGATATAACCTGCTTCTCAGTCACCTGAGGGAATGCTTCTGCCGATATCCACTTGGAGAAGTAGTCTGTCATTGCAAGCATAAAGACTTTGTTTCCAGGTGCTCTTGGCAGTTTACCCACAATGTCCATTCCCCACTTCATGAAGGGCCAGGGGGAGATTATTGGGTGCAACGGCTCTGCTGGCTGGTGATTGACCGGTGCATGTCTTTGGCAGGCATCAAATTTCTTAACGTATTCTCTAGCATCTTTGCACATTGTCGGCCAATAGTAGCCTTGGCGAAGTGCTTTGTTGGATAGACTCTTGCCCCCTGCATGATTTCCACACTCACCACTGTGGAGATCATGTATAACAGTCTTTGCTTCCTCCTGACTTAGGCATCTTAGGTATGGTCCAGCGGCTGATCTTTTGAACATGACACCGTCAATAAGAATGTATCTTGATGTTTTCATTCTAAAGCTTCTTGCCTCTCTCTTATCTGCTGGCAGGGTGTCCTTTTCCAGCCACTCTAGGTAGGGTTTTCTCCAATCCGGGCTTTCTTCTTGTTCTTCTGTATTGCTGAGGATTCTCGCTTCTCGCTGCCATTGCAACCCTTGCTCTGGTGAACTTTCTTCTTTCTCTGGTGTCTGCTTTCCCTGTGCACTCTTCTGAATTGCTGGCTCCAGTACATGGACTATAGGTATGGTAGATACCACGCCTGGCTTAAAGGTTGCCCCCAGAGTTGCCAGGGCGTCTGCTTCTACATTCTAGTCTCTTGGGATCTGGATGATGGAGAAGGCTACAAACTTGAGGGAGAGTACCTTTGCCACCTCCAGGTAAGCCATCATATTGGAGTCTTTTGCTGCATACGAGCCATTCATGTGATTGACTATCAGCTGAGAATCGTCGTACACTTCCAGGTGCTTGATTTTGAGGTCCGGTGCCAGTTGGAGACCCAAGATTAGAGCTTCGTATTCTGCCTCGTTGTTTGTTGTTCGGAATTCACACTGTACCGCCTGAACTATGAGATCCCCCCAAGGAGACTTGAGGACCAACCCTGCTCCAGACCCTCTCATGTTGGAGGCGCCATCTACATTCAGCTTCCATACCTGTTCGCCCTTATCTTCCTCTAGAAGAAGTATGCCTTTCTCTGCCTGGGTCTGCAGTGCTGGGCTGAAGTCGGAAACGAAATCTGCCAATGCCTGGGACTTTATTGCTGTTCTGGGGACAAATTTCAGGTCGAAGCAGCTCAAGTGTATGGACCACTTGGCCATTCTTCCTGATAACTCAGGTTTTCTCATAATAGTTTTCAGCGGATAATTTGTTATTACAGAAATGATATGTGACTCAAAATAAGGTCGCAATTTATATGATGCTATAACAAGCGCAAGTACGAGTTTTTCGAGAGATGTGTACCTGGTCTCTGCAGGGAGCAGAGACTTACTCACATAGTAGACTGGATGCTCTGCTCCTTCGTGTTCCCTCACCAGTAATGCGATAACTGCTACTTCGGTTACCGACAAGTACAGGAAAAGGGGTTCTCCAGGTTCTGGCTTTGACAGGAGGGGTGGAGTGCTCAGGTAGTGCTTTAACTCGTTGAATGCTTTCTCGTGCTCCTTTGTCCAATCAAACCTTTGAGCCTTCTTCAGGATGTTGTAGAACAACCGACATCTATCTGAGGATCTGGAGATAAATCAGTTCAGAGCAGCAATCCTTCCAGTCAGCCGCTGTACGTATTTTGGCCTCTGAGGAGACTCCAGTTGCAGGATGGCTTTGATCTGTTCTGTGCTGGCTTCAATCCCTCTCTGGGTGACCATGTATCCCAAGAACTTTCCACATGATACTTCGAATGTGCATTTGGAGGGATTTAACTTCATTTTATACTCCCTCAGGGTGTTGAATGCGTCTTCTAAATGCGCCGTGTGTTGTGAAGCTTGTTTTGACTTGACGACCATGTCGTCAATATATACCTCCATTGTGTTGCCAATTTGCCTCTTGAACATCATATTCACCAGTCTTTGGTAGGTAGACCCTGCATTTTTCAGACCAAAAGGCATAACATTGTAACAATAGATACCTCTTTCAGACTTGAAGGCAGTTTTCTCTTGATCTGCTGGATGCATCTTGATTTGGTTGTATCCACTCCACGCATCAAGGAAAGTCAGCATCTCATGGCCTGTTGTGGCATCCACCATGGCGTCTATGTGTGGCAGAGGGAATGGGTCTTTAGGGCATGTCTTGTTCAAGTCGGTAAAGTCGACGCATACTCTCCATTTGCCATTCTTCTTTGGAACCACCACTACGTTGGACAACCATTCTGGGTACTTTACCTCCCTGATTTTTCCTGCAGCCAGCAGGTTATCCACCTCCTGATTGATGACTTGATTCCTCTCTAGAGCAAATTTCCTTCTTTTCTGCTGGACTGGCTTATAGCTTGGATTCACGCTCAACCTGTGGGTTATGATGCTTGGATTTATACCTACCATATCATCGTGGGACCAAGCAAAACAATCCATGTTAGTTTTCAACAATTCAATAAGGTTTTATCGAATGTTACCTGTACATTCCGATCCGATTAGCACTTTTCGCTCTGGATGTTGCTTGTCTATGTTTACTTCGTCTATCTCCGCCAAAGGTGGTTCAACATATTCCTGCAGAGGCAGACGAAGGCTCTGTAGTTGCTATGCTGGCGGACTTGCCGTCTTCTTGAGCGCTATTCTGTAGCAATCCTTAGCCTCTATTTGGTCTCCACTGATCTTTTGCACTCCCCAGGGTGTTTGGAATTTCAAGCACTGATGGTAGGTGGAGGTAATCGCCTTCATCTCATGAATCCACGGCCTTCCCAGGATTACATTGTAAGTAGAAGGACCGTCGATAACCAGATACCGTAGTTGCTTGTTGACTCCTCCTGCGTAGGTTGGAATTGTGATCTCCCCCAGAGAATACTTGGTTTCTCCACTGAACCCTATTAAGGGAACCGCCTTTGTGCTCAAGTCTTTTTCGCTAAACCCCATATTCTGGAGGGTTTCCAGCATGATGAGGTTGACTGAACTCCCGGTGTCCACCAGTATCTTTCTGACGGTGCAATTTCCAATGAAAAGTGTGATGATGAGGGCGTCATGGTGGGATTCTGGAGAAGACTCCGCATCTGTTTCGTCAAAGGTGACTGCTGGAAGGTCTGGGCAGCTGATTCTGCAGGAGTACTCCGGTTTGTCCTCTCTGTACTGGGAGGAATGTCTCTTGGCTGCTGAGTAAGTTAGCCCACACAAGTCTGATCCTCCCGTAATCATGTTAACAATTCTGGTGCAGATTGGCGGTGGGGAAGGTAACACTTGGTCTGCCGCATTCACTCTGCTGGAGCTTCTGGGAATGAGGTGATCCAAGTTCCCCTGATCATACTGGAATTTCACCTCCTTCCTGAGCAGGACACATTCATCAGTGTTATGCCCTATGTCATCATGAAATTCGCACCTTTTGCTGGCGTCCCTTCGGTCGTTGGCGTACTCTTGTCTTCTGGGCCACCTGACTCTGCGCCCCAATTCCTTCAGGTCTTTAAGTACACCAGTAAGGTTGGTGGAGAACCCATATTCGCTTACTTTAGGTGGGATTCTTGGGCTCTCCTTCCAATCCCTTTCTTCAGAGACCTTGTTCACGTGTTTGTCATAAGGCTTTGATCTTTCGTCCCTCTTCTCTGCTGGTGCCTTTTTGGATACGTGCTCGGAGCCATATGTGGCCCTTCTGGGACCTGAATCTTCCTCCAGTCTGATGGCTGCCATCGCCTTGGTTTGCACATCTTCAAATGTGGCACAAGGATACTTGGTGAGATCCTTGTAAAGATCGGAATTCTGGAGGAGCCCTTGACGGAAGGCCTCTATGGCAGTGGCTACGTCACACCTGGGAATAGTCACCTTCTCTCTGTTGAATCTATTGAGGAAGTCGCGCGTGGACTCCTCGAATTTCTGCACCACTCGGTACAGGTCGCTAGTCTGCTTCTCTGGCTTTCTGCTGCTGGCGAATTGCTGGTTGAAGGCGTTGACCAGATCAGCGACGGAGGTGATACTTCTGTTGGGCAGCCCGACGAACCAATGGAGGGCCGCCCCTGAGAGGGTGGAATCAAACCCCTTGCACATGCAAGCCTCCTTGAGTGGCCCAGTAGCAGTTACCACCATCATCTTCTGCTTGTACTGGTTGATGTGGTCTAAGGGATTTGCAGTGCCATCATAGAGCGTCATGGCTGGTGGCACAAAGCCCTTGGGCACAGCAACGCAGGCTAGGTCGTCGCTGAAGGATGAGTCAACGTAGCTATCCCGGGCTGTTCTCTCCAGGGGGCGCGGCATCCCAGGAATTTTGTTGATCATCTCCCTCAGCTCTCTCAACTCCTGGTATTGCTGATCTGCTGTACTGACTGCTCCTGCAGGAGGATTGGATGCAGGTGGAGGAAAGGTGAGAGGTGAACTCCCTGTCTGAGGTCCACCGGGGTGTTGGCTGTTCAGAGGGGGAGGTGGAGGAAGGAAAGGCGTTGTTACTGTGGATCTGGCCTGCCATTCTAGCGCCTGCTGGAGCGGGAACCTGGGTGGCCAAATTGCTCCATGGTGTGGAATGCTACCACCGGTCGCCGAATTAACAGGGACTGCTGGTTGCCACCCAGGTATCTGCTGGTTGGGAGTTGCCCATGGTTCTGCAGAGGGCTGATCGCTGGACATGGCATTCACTCCTGGTGAACTCGTTGGCTGCCATCCGGTTGCTTGAGGGACAGGGGTACCTGAAAAAGACAGCAAATTAGTTTCCCGATTTTCAGTGATAAAGGGGGTATTACCTGTAACGTAAGATCCGCCGAATGTGGGGCCATGGGTTAGGTAGCCGAGCCCTCGAGGTTCAATGGCCTGGTCTGGTGGTGCCAATCCCAGATCTAGCCTGGTAACCAACTCCTGGGGGAGCGTCCTTGAGGTTTGCATGCTGGCGACAGGTCCTCTTCGCGTGCCAGACTCTCCTTCGGGTATCAGGGGCAGGACTTCTGGCGGCGGTTGGACTAGTTCAGTTGGAGATTTTGACGTTGCCAACATCTGGGCTCTTATGTCTCTATTATCTTTCTGCAGAGTCTTCACCGCCTGACGCAGAGCATTAATTCCCTGGAGCACCTCCTTCAGGGGGTCTGGTGAAGTGGGGGTTTCAGGGAAACCTTCCAGTGCCCTCTCGTAGACCGATGCCCTGGATGTGGAGCTTCCTTTGCTGGACTTGAAGGGGTTGAGTGTCTTTGACACCACAGGCGGATGAGGTGGCTTGGAAGCCAACGGTACGGGTCCCGCCGTCAGGCTGGTAGGGATTGCCTGAATGAGTGATGTGAAGAGTGGATCCACTGATCTCAGAGGCTGTGCTCCTTCAGCGGGCTTAGTTGAGACCTCCAGACTGCGGGAAGGATTTGAATCGGATCCGGACATGATGATATGCGAGTCGTCTTGCTGTAGGATTTGGCTAGCAAACGATCACTTTGCCCCACGGTGGGCGCCAAATTGTTTTGGTAAAAATTTATCGGGTTATGATTTAATTTGCGGGTTAAAGTGACCGGGCTATCGTTTACGAAATAATGAACTAAACGGAATTTGCAAACGCAGGAACCATGAAAGAAAACAAAAAATACACGAGAATAGGTGACGCGGAAAACCCAATGTGGGAAAAACCGCGGGGGGAGTCAGAATCCCGACAAGATTCTACTATGGATGAGAAAGACGAATGACGAAGACAAGTACAAATACTTAAGCTATAGTAAACTACTGTATATTTTGATAGTATGCTTGCTTGAAGTTGTAATATGTTGAAGATGAGTTGAATGATCCCTCTGTTGTAGTTGTTGCCTTTATATTCGCTCACTTCTTCCTCTTCATTCTCCTTATTTCTCTCCTCCTCTGGTGGAACTGTCCCTAAGATTTAGGAGGTTGTTTTGTTGACCGGGTCTCTTGCTTGGGGTAGGGTTTCTCTTATTGCTGGGTTGCTCTTGGTGTTGGGTTGTCCTGGGCATTGGATTGTTCTTGGCCGATCTCCGGAATTAGCTGCTGCTCGACCCATTATGGTTATGGGATTCGTTCTTCGGGTTGACTTGTTGACTTTAATTTGTGTTGGACTTACGTTTTTCGCGACTCTCGACTTTCGAGTATTACTTTGTAATTTTTCTTCTTTTGATCCCTTGACTTCTTGACCTTGACTTTTTGATTCGAGGAATGCCACGTCATTTCTAAAGACGTGAATTTTATCCCAAACAAATGTCATCCGTAACAATTTTACTCCTACTTATGCAGGCTGGCTACTTCGTTACTTTGACAACTTTTTATGAGATGGACACAACACAAGGACGGTGTTATAGTTCATGTTGGGAATGTCGGTCTAAAATTACCAAACGGGAAAATGGCGTGTGGTATCGTGAGAAAGAGACGTGCAGTCTCCATGACACAGCTATGATGGAGCCCACCATGAGGTGTGTTATGCTAAATAAATATCAACACTATTAACATTTTACATGTAAACATATACTCCCTCCGATTCTTTTATTTCTTCCTACTATTTTTTTCACAACTTTTAAGACACTAATAAAATAATGAAAATAAAATAAGTGAAGTGAAGTGAAGTGTACTAAAGTAGGAAAATAACTGGTTATTTTGTTGGTTTCATAAAGTTTGTAAGGGCAATTTGGTAAAAACACATTGAAAAAGGTAACTAAAGTAGGAAAGAATGAGAAATGGGAAGAAAAAAAAGAATTTGCCTAAAATGATAAGTGGGAAGAAATAAAAGAATCGGAGGAGTACTCCGTACACAGCAGCTTACTCTCTCAAATGAATTATTGTGATTCACTTGCATATCTATTTGTGTTCAGTTGCATTCATCACATCTTATTATTTAGTCAATGATTTAGTGATTCACTTGACTGACATACAACACCAGATAATGCAGATGTCTAAGATTATTATACTCAATACTAATTAGTTACACTACCAAATCTAGATATCAAACAAAATTTATGTTGATGAATGAAGACTGTGAGTTTGCTGAGTTCATGATATGGGATGAGAACATGCAGGAACTACTTGGAAAATCAGCATCGGACATTCTTAAGGAACAAGAAGTGAGACCAATTTTACGTACATATTTTCAATATCTAAAACATGGAAACTACATATTAATGATTTTTTTACTAGGACTCAAGCATAAATGGTCTCCCCCTCAAATTTCTGTGGCCTTATAGATAAGGAATACCTGTACAAAGTTCGGATAACCCAACCATTCAATATTCAAAAGAAGTCAACTTGCTTTACAGTTACGGGGATGTCGAACAATGTCACAGAAATAGCTGAATGGAAGACAATTACCAGGATCAGTGAGGTATACACCCATCTTCTCACAATTCCTTAAAATCTATGCTTAAGGACTTGCTTGGGATGAGGGTAATACATTAAGGGGTGATGGAGGTTGAAATGGGAAGGAAATGGAGGTGAGGGGTGGTTAGTGGTGGTGATTTATAGTGTAAAGAGGAGGTTGAGGAGGAACAATTACTCCCATATAGAGGTAATTTATTACTCCTTCCTCCCCCTAAGTAATGCATTGCCACTATATGGAGATAATTATTACTCCTTCATCTCCCCTTTACACTATAAAACATCATCACTATCCACCACCTTTCTCCATTTTCTTCACATTTCAACCTCCATTACCCCTTAATGTATTACCCACGTCCCAAGCAAGCCCTAAATGTAACAACATTAACAAAGAATCATTCTTAGCAGCCTATTGTTTTGGTAAAAATTTACCGGGTCTTCGATTTCGATTTGTGGGTTAAAGTGATCGTCCTATAGCTACGGGTCGACGAATCGAACGAATCTAGCAAACAAAGGACAATGAAAGAAAAAGAGATGACACACAAAGTTTTGGTAACGCGGAAACCCGATGTGGGAAAAACCGCGAGGGGAGTCGGAATCCCACCAAAGGTTCACTAAAAATGGAAAAAGAATGAAGAAGAGAATACAAATAGGAATGTTTATCTATAGATGATGGCTAGAGTTTTGGTGTTTTGTGTGTTGGAGCTGGCGTGCTTGAATGTCTCTCCCATCTTCCTTCCTTTCCTTTATATATGGCCTCCTTCTCTCTAACCTCTTCATTGCCCCTTTAATGTGGAGCCATTATTGCTCTTCAATGCCCTAATGACTATTATGGCTGTTACAGTCAACTCCTCATTCTTCTCATCCTCTCCCTAGTATGTAGGAGGGTTTCCTGGTTCTTAGGGGTAGATGTGCCTCTTCTCTCTTATATGGACTAGGTTCCTCCTCTTGTTTGTTGGGCCTGCTTGATTAAGTGGCCCATGGTTTGACTTAATCTTATGTTTTGGTCAGCCCGTCATCGTGTATTACCCCGGGTCTGCTTGACTTGACGGTTTTTGACTATATTTTGACTTCCCTATTTTAGTCTTTGGTTTTGACTTCCATCCGTGGACCGTGGGCCCTTTTGTTGTTAACTCTTGACTTTTGACTTTGACCTTTGACCTTTTGACCGTCCATTCGTAGCATGCCACGTTGCATTCCGATGGTGCAAATTTTTTGCCCGAACAAATGCCCCCAAATTTTCGACTAAGCTCATCTTAGGCGGGAATTTCCGTTTGCTTCAGTTGTAGGCAGTTGGCTCTGCTTCAGCTGGCCTTGCTGGTTCTAGGAGAAGGCGTAATCTGTCCCCTCTCTTAGAAATTACTCCTGCAGAAAGTGGACCTCTGGTGGCGGACCTTCCTAAGTCTACTTCTTATTCTGCCCCCAGATCCGTTGATGATGTTTCTGCTGGAGTGGTGCTCAAATTTCCTGAAGGCATTGGTAAGTCTGCAGAGGACATGACTTTCCTGGATCATATGCTACTTCCTGGTCCCAGGTCTGTGCTAGAAGAAGGTTCTCTGAAGGAGTTGGACTTGGTTCGCAAATTGTTAGCGGAGGAATCTGGTTGTAGAGAAGAAGTGACTGGATGAGGAATTTCCTGTGGCGCCTGACCTGGATGCTTTTTATGATGTGGAGGCGGAGGATCTGATGGAGTCCGTTGATTTCCCCATTGTTGTCCAGGAGGCTGATGGGCAAGAGAGTGTGGACCAGAAGAGTGTCGTTGATGATTCTGGAGAGGTTCTGTTGCTGTTCATCAGAGATCCAGGTTTCTGCAAAAGGATCCGCTACAGTTCCGCCTCCACCAGAGGAGACTGTCCATGCTGTAGACCAAGTTCTGCTGGAGTGATGTTACTCCTCCTTTGTTGTACTTTGTTTTCGGCTTGTGAATCCTGCATGGCATGAACTTCTGATCAGTTAGTGTTTGCAAAAAATTCTGTAATGACTTCGCCTTTGCTCAAGGGAGCGACGTGTGTTAGTATTTTGTGGCACTTCGTGCCTTAGCAAAAGGTCGTAATCGTTTGCTTTTGATCATGGTTGTTTGCGTTAGATTGTAATCGTTTGTTGTAGTTTTGTCTAACTACCTTCTGTTGTATGCATGCCTTATGTTTGTATGGTCGACCTTTGATATAGTGGTGGCCTGGGGTTTAGTTCGCCCACTCAGTCGGAGGTGCCACGCTTTACGTGGGTGCTAAGTGGCGCAGGAGACGGTAATGTCCCGGTTGTAGGCACTTAGTCACAGACGCACGCCCTCTGTAGAAATTGTACACTCCACCAGATTAGTCACCAGCACTCAGTTTGGGAAAACTGACAAAAAATTGGCAAAGATAGGGAACACAATATTTGGAGACATATGTGGAAGCAAAAATCGAATTTCAAAAATATATGGAGAGAGAAAATTAAATTTCAAAAATGTACGCAATAAGAAAATCAAACCTTAATGCCAAAGAAAATTGAATTTTGACGACACACGTAAAAAGGAAATCAAAATTTTATCTGATTTAAATATGCGGGAAAAAATTTGAATTTTGCTAAAATAAAGAAAAGAAAACAGAAGAATGATAGGAAGATTTAAATACGTGTTTGCGAGGTTTGAAAAGATTAAACATGGGTTCTGGTGGAGGTGCACCTGGCAGAATAGATGCCACGTTTCTGGCGGCAGTGGCCCAGATTGCTGGCGGCTGTGGCCCACTCAGAAGAAGTATTTCTTTAGATGTACGATGTTCCATGGCTTTTGGATGATCTTCCCCTCCATGGTCATAAGTCGCTAGGCTCCGTTCCCAACTACTTTCTCTATTTGGTAGGGCCCTTCCCAATTGTAGGCGAATTTTCCTGCTCGCTGATTTTTGGTGTTCTGGAACACTTTTCTGAGAACTAGGTCTCCCTCCTGCAGGACTCTGACTTTGACATTCTTGTTGTAACTTCTGGCGACTGTCTGTCTGTAGGAGGCCATCCTTACTTGAGCATCAGTCCTGAGCTCACCTATAGTATCCAAGCTGCTTGCCAACTCTACCTGGTTCCTGTCTTCGGTTATGCATCCGTATCTATGAGTGGGCATTATCACTTCTGAAGGGATGACCGCCTCAGCACCAAAGACCAAACTGAAAGGTGTTTGTCCTGTAACCACCTTGGGTGTAGTTCTGTCAGACCACAACACCAAGGGGAGTTCTTCTGCCCATCTGCCCCCTGCCTCCTCTAGCCTTCTCTTCAGGTTGTCTATCACAATTTTGTTGCTAGACTCCGCCGGACCATTAGATTGAGGGTTTCTGGGGGTAGACTTGCTTAGTGTGATGTTCCACCTGGCGCAGTAGGCCTCCATCTTGTTGCCAATAAACTGGGATCCGTTGTCGCAGATGATCTCTGAAGGAATGCCAAACCTGCAGATAATGTTACGTTTTATGAAGGATATAACCTGCTTCTCAGTCACCTGAGGGAATGTTTCTGCTTCTATCCACTTGGAGAAGTAGTCAGTCATGGCCAACATAAAAACTTTGTTTCCTGGGGCTCTCGGTAACTTGCCAACAATATCCATCCCCCATTTCATAAAGGGCCAGGGAGAAATTACTGGGTGCAACGGCTCTGCTGGCTGGTGATTGACCGGTGCATGTCTCTGGCAGGCGTCACATTTCTTAACATATTACCTCGCGTCTTTGCGCATTGTCGGCCAGTAGTAACCTTGGCGGAGTGCTTTGTTGGATAGACTCTTGCCCCCTGCATGATTTCCACACTCACCAGTGTGGAGGTCATGCATAACCACCTCTGCCTCCTGCTGACTTAGGCACCTCAAGTATGGTCCAGCGGCTGATCTTTTGAACATGACACCATCAATGAGGGTATACCTGGACGCTTTCATCCTAAAACTCCGAGCTTCCTTCTTGTCTGCTGGCAGGATATCGTTTTGCAGCCATTCTTGGTAGGGTTTTCTTCAGTCTGGGATTCTTTCTTGTTCTGCTGAGGTGCTGCAGACTCCTGCCTCCTGCAGCCACTGCAATCCCTGGTCTAGTGAATTGTCCTCCTGCCTCAGCATCTGGTGTTCCTGTGTGCCTATCCAAACTGCTGGCTCCAGTACATGGACAATGTGGTATGGGGGAAACTACGCCTGGTTTGAAGGTTGCCCCCAGGGTGGCTAGGGCGTCTGCTTCCACGTTCTGGTCCCTAGGGACTTGGTTGATTGAGAAGGCTACGAATCTAATGGAGCGCTCCTTTGCCACTTCAAGGTAAGACACCATCTTGGAGTTCTTAGCTGCATACAAACCATTCATGTGGTTAACTATTAGCTGGGAATCGCTGTATGCCTCTAGGTGCTTGATTTTGAGGTCTAGAGCCAACTGGAGACCCAAGATTAGAGCTTCATATTCTGCCTCGTTGTTTGTTGTTCGGAACTCGCACCGTACTGCTTGGACTATGAGATCCCCCTGAGGAGACTTCAGAACTAATCCTGCTCCAGATCCTCGCATGTTGGAGGCGCCATCTACATTTAGCTTCCATACCTGTTCGCCTTTGTCCTCCTCAAGGAGGAGAATGTCTTTCTCTGCCTGGGTCTGCAGTGCTGGGCTGAAGTCGGATACGAAGTCTGCTAACGCCTGGGAATTTATCGCTGTTCTGGGGACAAATTTCAGGTCGAAGCCGCTCAAGTGTATAGACCACTTGGCCATTCTCCCTGATAACTCAGGTTTTCTCATAATAGTTTTTAGTGGATAATTTGTTATTACGGAAATAGCATGTGATTCAAAATAAGGTCGAAGTTTATATGATGCTGTAACAAGTGCAAGTACGAGTTTCTTAAGGGATGTGTACCTGGTCTCTGCAGGAAGCAGAGACTTACTAACATAATATACTGGCCATTGTGCTCCTTCGTGCTCACGTACTAATACCGCGCTGACTGCTACCTCGGTTACTGATAAACACAGGAAGAGTGGTTATCCAGGTTCTGGTTTTGACAGCAGAGGTGGAGTGCTGAGGTAGTGCTTCAGGTCGCTGAACGCCTTCTCGTGCTCTGCTGTCCAATCAAACCTTTGGGCCTTCTTCAGGATATCATAGAACAGCCGACATCTATCTGAAGACCTGGAGATAAATCTGCTGAGAGCATCAATTCTTCCAGTTAGCCTTTGCACGTCTCTTGGCTTTTGTGGGGATTCCAGCTGGAGGATGGCCTTGATCTGCTCTGTGCTAGCTTCAATTCCCCTATGGGTCACCATGTACCCCAGAAACTTCCCACATGACACTCCAAATGTGCACTTTGAAGGATTTAACTTCATCTTGTATTCCCTCAAGGTGTTGAAGGTATCCTCCAAGTGTGTTGTATGTTGCGAAGCTTGTTTTGACTTGACGACCATGTCGTCAATATATACCTCCATTGTGTCCCCAATCTGTCTCTTGAACATCTTATTGACTAGTCTCTGGAAGGTGGAACCTGCATTCTTCAGACCAAAAGGCATTACATTGTAACAATATATACCTCTCTCAGACCTGAAGGCTGTCTTCTCCTGGTCTGCTGGATGCATCTTGATCTGGTTGTACCCACTCCATGCATCAAGAAAGGTTAGCATCTCGTGGCCTGCTGTAGCATCTACCATGGCATCTATATGTGGTAGGGGGAATGGATCTTTCGGGCATGCTTTGTTCAAGTCGGTGAAATCGACGCACACCCTCCACTTTCCATTCTTCTTTGGAACCACCACCACGTTAGACAACCACTCTGGGTACTTCACCTCCCTGATTTTTCCAGTAGCCAGCAGACTGTCCACCTCTTGATTTATGACCTGATTTCTCTCTGGAGCAAACTTCCTTCTCTTCTGCTGGACTGGTTTGTAGCTTGGGTCCACGCTTAGCCTGTGGGTGATAATGCTCGGATCTATACCTACCATATCATCATGCGACCAAGCAAAACAATCCATGTTAGTTTTTAATAATTCAATGAGGTTTTGGCGGATATTACCTGTGCATTCTGATCCGATTAACACTTTTCGCTCTGGATGTTGCTTGTCCAAGTTGACTTCATCCAACTCCACCTGAGGTGGCTCTACGTACTCCTGCAGAGGCAGATGAAGGCTCTGTAATTGCTATGCTGGGGGGCTCACCGTCTTCTTAAGGGCTACCCTGTAGCAATCTTTGGCTTCTCCTTGGTCTCCGTTGATCTTCTGCACTCCCCAGGGTGTAGGGAACTTCAGGCACTGGTGGTAGGTGGAGGTGATTGCCTTCATCTCATGCATCCAAGGCCTTCCTAGAATTACGTTGTAGGTGTAGGGCCCATCAATGACTAAGTATCGCACTTGCTTATTTACTCCTCCAGCGTAGGTGGGAATGGTGATTTCTCCTAGGGAGTGTTTGGTTTCACCACTGAAACCTACCAAGGGGACCGCCTTCCTCGTTAGATCCTTCTCGCTAAACCCCATGTTCTGGAGAGTTTCCAACATGATGAGGTTGACTGAACTCTCAGTGTCCACCAGAATCTTCTTCACGGTGCAATTCCCTATAGAGAAGGTAATTATTAAGGCGTCATGGTGCATCTCTGGAGTAGCTTCTGCGTCAGTTTCGTCAAAGGTGACAGCTGGAAGATCCTTGCAACTGATTCTGCAGGAGTGCTCGGGTCTGTCTCCTCTGGTCTGAGAGGCACGTCTCTTGGCTACTGAGTAGGTCAGTCCGCATAATTCCGATCCTCCTGTGATCACATTGACAATTCTGGTACATACTGGAGGTGGAGAAGGCAATACTTGGTCTGCTGCATTTATCCTGCTGGAGTTTCTAGACACGAGGTGGTCCAGATTCCCCTGATCATACTGGAACTTAACCTCCCTTCTGAGCTGGACGCACTCATCGGTATGGTGTTTAATGTCGTCGTGGAATTCGCACCTCTTGCTGGCGTCTCTTCGGTCATTGGTGTACTCCTGTCTCCTGGGCCACCTGACTCTGCGCCCTAATTCCCTCAGAGCCTTGAGCACCCCATCAAGGTTGGTAGAGAACCCATACTCACTTACTTTAGGTTGCAATCCTGGATTGTCCTTCCAGTCTTTCTCCTCGGAAATTTTGCTCACGTTCCTGTCATAGGGCTTTGATCTTTCACCCCTCTTTTCTGCTGGCACCTTTCTGGTGACATGACCATACGCAGCCCTTCTGGGGCCTGAATCTTCTTCTAGCCTGATGTCTGCCATCGCCTTGGTCTGCACATCCTCGAATGTGGCACATGGGTACTTTGTGAGGTCTTTATAGAGGTCTGAATCCTGGTGGACACCTTGGCGGAAGGCTTCTATGGCGGTGGGCACATCACATATGGGGATGGTGACTTTCTCCTTGTTGAATCTGTTGAGGAAGTCACGTGTAGATTCTTCGAACTTCTGCACTACCCGATACAAATCACTGGTCTGCTTCTCTGGTATTCTGCTGCTGGCAAACTGCTGGTTGAAGGCATTGACCAGGTCAGCGAAGGAGGTGATGCTTCGGTTAGGCAGACCGACGAACCAATGGAGGGCTGCTCCTAACAGAGTGGAGCCAAACCCTTTGCACATGCAGGCTTCCTTCAGGGGCCCCGTAGCGGTCACCACCATCATCTTCTGTTTGTAATGGTTGATGTGATCTAGGGGGTCTGCAGTGCCATCATAAAGCGTCATGGCTGGTGGCATGAAGCTCTTGGGTACAGCAACACAGGCTAGATCGTCAATGAAGGGTGAATCTACGTAGCTGTCCCTAGCTGCTCTCTCTAGGGGGCGTGGCATTCTAGGAATCTTGTTGATCAGGTCCCTCAATTCCTTCAGTTCCTGCCGTTGCTGATCTGCTGTGCTGATTGTTCCTGCAAGAGGGTTAGAGACAGGAGGAGAAAAGTTGAAAGGAGTACTCCCTGCATAAGGTTCCCCAGGGTGTTGACTGTTAGGAGGAGGAGGTAAAGGTGTTGCTGCTGTCATGGATCTGGGCTGCCACTCTGACACCTGCTGGTTGAGGGTAGGCGCTGTCCACATTCCTCCAGAGGGCTGGTTGTTGGATAAGGTGGTCATCCCTGGTGGAGTTACAAATTGCCATCCTGGCGCCTGGTGGACAGGGGTGCCTGCAGAAGATAGTGAGTTAGTCTCTCGACTTTTGATGTTGGAGAGAAAGTTACCTGCGGTAGGAGATCTGCCGGGTGTGGGGCCATAGGTCAAGTAACCCAACCCTTGGGGTTCAATAACCGGCCTGGTGGAGCCAATCCTAGCTCCAGTCTGGTGACCAACTCTGAAGAGACCTCTCTGGTGGTCTTCCTGCCAGCTGCTGATTCCCTACGGGTGCTGGGTTCTCCCCTAGGCATCAGAGGCAGCATCTCTGGTGACATCTGGAGCGATGCAACTGGGGTCTTGTCTGCTGCCGAGATCCGAGCCTTGATATCTTGGTTGTCCTTCTGCAGGGTTTCTACTGCTTGGCGCAGAGCATTGATTCCCTGGAGCATACTCTGCATCAGGTCTGGTGACCCCGCCCCACTAGAAGCTTCTTCTAAGAATCCTCCTGGAGTCGAGGCTCTGGTTGGTACGCTTTCCTTCCTGGCCTTAGAGGAGCTGGTGACCCCAGAGGTTTTGGGCGTCAAAGGGGGCTTAAACGCCGATATTACGGGTTTCACCATCTGGCTGGTGGGAATTACCAGAGTGGGAGGTGTGAAAACTGGCTCTGCAGACGCTGGGGACGATCCTCCTCCACTGGGCTGGATTGAAGCTCCTTGACTGCTGGAGGGACTTCGATCAGATCTGAACATGGCGACAAGAAATTGCTTCACTGTAGGATTTGACTTATAGGAGATGATCAATTTGCCCCACGGTGGGCGCCAAATTGTTTTGGTAAAAATTTACCGGGTCTTCGATTTCGATTTGTGGGTTAAAGTGATCGTCCTATAGCTACGGGTCGACGAATCGAACGAATCTAACAAACAAAGGACAATGAAAGAAAAAGAGATGACACACAAAGTTTTGGTAACGCGGAAACCCGATGTGGGAAAAACCGCGGGGGGAGTCGAAATCTCACCAAAGGTTCACTAAAAATGGAATAAGAATGAAGAAGAGAATACAAATAGGAATGTTTATCTATAGATGATGGCTAGAGTTTTGGTGTTTTGTGTGTTGGAGCTGGCGTGCTTGAATGTCTCTCCCATCTTCCTTTCTTTCCTTTATATATGGCCTCCTTCTCTCTAACCTCTTCATTGCCCCTTTAATGTGGAGCCATTATTGCTCTTCAATGCCCTAATGACTGTTATGGCTGTTACAGTCAACTCCTCATTCTTCTCATCCTCTCCCTAGTATGTAGGAGGGTTTCCTGGTTCTTAGGGGTAGATGTGCCTCTTCTCTCTTATATGGACTAGGTTCCTCCTCTTGTTTGTTGGGCCTGCTTGATTAAGTGGCCCATGGTTTGACTTAATCTTATGTTTTGGTCAGCCCGTCATCGTGTATTACCCCGGGTCTGCTTGACTTGACGGTTTTTGACTATATTTTGACTTCCCTATTTTAGTCTTTGGTTTTGACTTCCATCCGTGGACCGTGGGCCCTTTTGTTGTTGACTCTTGACTTTTGACTTTGACCTTTGACCATTTGACCGTCCATTCGTAGCATGCCACGTTGCATTCCGAAGGTGCAAATTTTTTGCCCGAACACCTATTAAAAGTACTATAGGGGCAGAAATTCTTCTACTATTCCCTTAGAAATTACTATTTGCCGTATATTCTCATAATATGGATAACAATCTTCTATTTTGCAAACCTCTCTCTCTTTCTCTAAAATATTCTCTATCTTCTCTCTAAGAAACAAATCAAAAGAAAACCCTAATACTCCACCATCACAACCGCCGCCACCCATCTTCCTCCTATCACTCAATCAATGCCGGAGATGGGGCTTATTATAGCTCCATCTCCGGCCCTCCTCTCATTTTCGCAGCTTTAATGTCCGTTTGCATTCTCCACGGGCCTAACCGATGTCGCTGATTTCCTAGTCCATTTTCGTGCTCCTTTGACGGTTGGTGTTTTTTTGGTCTAATGGGGTGTTCCGATCTATCTTCTGGTGGTCGATCTTCTCGGTTGTCGTCGACCGACTTTTCCTCGCCAAGTGGTCAGTTTCTCTTTTCGGGTCTCGGTCGATTACTAACGGGTGTTCCCCCTTCCCCTCGCCCCCTTCCTCTACCCATCGGTGTGTCGAAGCTCTCTGTTTTAGGTTTTCATTGGGTCAGCTCGATCCCGGTCTGGGTTGATTATTAAAGGGTGTTCCCCCCTCCCCTCGCCCCCCTCCCCCACCCTTTGGTATTCGATTTAGTCTTTGTTGTCAAGTCGTCTTTTGGTCCGTTCCTTTCTTGTTAGTCTCGGCTGGGTGTTCCCCTCCCCATCGTCCCCCCTCCCCCACCTTAGCTTTGGTTTGGCTAACTTGGTTCGGACTTCTGGTTCTTTGTTTGTGTCGTTTTTTTGTGGTTTTCGTTGGCGTTTGGATGGTCGTTGGTTCGTCGGTTTATTTAGTAGATCTCCGTTGGTTTGTGTGGTTGGTCCCCTTGTTGTTGGTGGTGTCAGGGCTTTTGCCTTTGGCCCCTGGTTGGTTGTTGTTCTTTGTGTACGACGATGGCTAGGATGTCTTTGCATGTGGTACTGGGATTCCTGGGAGCTGGCTGTGGTGGTTTTAGTTGTGTTTATGATCGGAGTGTGATTGCCTTTGGGATAGGTTGGATGTTGGTGTTGTGCGGTTTGGATGTGGTGGTGGTTCATCATCTTTCAATGAATGTGTCTACCTATATTATGCTACTTACTAATTATTTAGTAATAATCTCCTCTTTGAGGACAATGGTGTTTTATTATAAGGAGTTTATGAAGACCATGGGACCTGTTTGTGTTGGCTTCTCGTTGGTGGTTACGACGGCTTCGGTGGTGGTTGGGAGGTGTTCCTCATTCCTTCTCGTTGGTTGGTATTGTCTATTGGATCGTTGGTCTTTTGCGTGGTTGGTTCGATTACAAAGTTGCAGGAGTTTTATCTCCATCTGGGACTGGTCTTTTTGACCTGTTTTTTCCCGTTTTCTTTCTACGTCCTTGTGACGTAAGTGCAACTTGTTCTTCCCACTCAACCATTCAGAGGAGTAGGCGGTCTTTTGGAAGGATCAAGCAAGATGTGAAGTGTGTTGACGCTCGAGCCCTTCTCACTGCACTTCACCAACACTCAGTCCTTGGGAGTGGTCTTAATTCCTTGTATCCGTTATCTATGTTTGTTATATATATGTTGTATTATGATGTAACTCGTTCCCTATACAAAAGAGCACATACCTTAATGGTAGTAGCTCTAACTTTGTAATAGGGTGGACTTTGAATCTTTGGCAAAATAAAAATAAAAATAAATCTTCTATTTTGCAGTGACGCTGCGGTGACAGTGGACACCACTGACTACGAAACAGAAGGTATAAATAAAGATTTTTTATTATGAAGACTTACCAATTACAATGCTATCAAAGTAATATTACAACCACTGTCGCTCCAATATTATCAAGGTTGATGACATAGTGGATGATACCGAAGGGTTTGTAGTTTGTACCAACCCACTCAGAAATTCCGCAGAATGAAGCTAGCATAGGGGCACATGTTATTTGTATATTTCTACCAGTTTCTATTACTGTGTCACCACTTATGCTGCCTAATCTCAAATTTTGAGGAATACTAACAATCACCATGTTTTTTTAGACCATGAGGCCGGCCGACAGCAATGTATTAAATACAAGCACTGAAGTGGAAACTACAGCTACACAGGTAGTTAACAACCAAATCCAAATTAGTAGCTCTACCTATTTAAGTGCCACAACAACCAAAAACTTTTCCTCTCCATGACTGAGTCACTTCTAAATCCATACATCAACAATTTACTCCATCTTATTTTTTATTTAATTTGGTGCAGGCCGACTCGGAGGGCAGTTCAACATCTGAGGTTCCGAGGCAACTAGCAAAGTCGACAACCACTAAACGGAAACGAAACTTTGGTGGCACAGTAACTAACTAAAGACAAGTGCTGCTTTATTTTGTTTGTTTATTATTCAAAGGATTTGTTCTTAAGTGCAGTCAGCTTATTTCGTGTGTTTTATTTGTTTTCGAATTTTTACTCTAAAATGATTTTTTCAGATTTATCGTTATGTAGTCTGTTTGCCTCTCAGGCAATTTTTTTCAACTTAGGGTATGAATGCTACTCTACTATCTCCACTAACAATGATTGAATGAGGATACACTTCAGTTAGATGGAGAAGGTATATAGGCTATCCATTTGCACTAAGAGCACTTCACTCATACCAATAGGATTTAGTGATTAGAGTTAACACTACAATTAGATGGACGGTCCGTTGCACCTTACACACGTTCTCTAAGAGCGTCCTCCTCAGAATCAATAATGTTAGTGGAGAGAGAGTCTACATTCATGTCCTATTAATTGTTTTGCGGTTGATTGCTCATCATTGAGGTCTCTACGACTCTATTATCCTCCAATGCTTTAAACATAATGGATGTTGTTTTGGTAAAAATTTGCCGGGTCTTTCGATATCGGTTGTGGGTCAAAGCGATCATCCTATAACTATGGTCGACGAAATTGAATCGAATCAAGCGAACAAGAAAATAACGAAAGGAAAAAGAACACACACAAAGTTTTGGTGACGCGGAAACCCGATGTGGGAAAAACCGCGGGGGGAGTCGGAATCCCACCAAAGTTTTACTATGAATGGGAGAAGAATGAGGAAAAGAATACAAATATAAGTAATTTTTACTATAGCTTGGACTATGATTGCTTGCTATTACGTTTACTTGAGATGGTGTGCTTGAATGCCCCTCTCCTCTTCCTCTCTTTCCTTTATATATGGCCCCTCCTCCTCTTGTGTCTTTATGGTCCCTTTCAATGTGGAGCAATTATTGCTTTGTGGCTGTTATGGCTGTTACCTTCCTCATTAGTAGGAGATCTCAGCATTCAATTCCCCTTATTGCTCTTTATTTGCGTTGACTGGCGGTTACAATTGTTAACCTTCATTCCTTCTCCTCCTAACCTTTAGAAGGGTTTCCCCTTTTGTAGTAGCTAGCAGCAACTGTCGCTTCTTCTCTTTATATGGGCTGAATCCATCTTTTTGTTTGTTGAGCCCGCTTAATTTAAGTGGCCCATGGTTTGATTTACTCTTATGTTTTGTTCAGCCCGTTATATTATATTATCCCAGGTTTGCTTGACTTGACGGTCTTCGACTATTTTCAAATTTCGTATATTAGTCTTCGGTCTTGACTTTCATCCGTAGACCGTGGACCTTTCGTTATTGGCCTTTGACTTTTCGACCCTCGACTCTTGACTTTGACCTTTGACCCTCGGTTCTTGACTGTCGCCTTTGACCTTTTGACCGTCCATTCGTAGCATGCCACGTTGCATTCCAAAGGTGCAAATTTTTGGCCCGAACAAATGCCCCCAAATTTCCGACTAAGCTCATCTTAGGCGGGAATTTCCGCTTGCACCAGTTGTAGGCAATTGGCTCTGCTTCAGCTGGCTTTGCTGGTTCTAGGAGATGGCGTAATATGTCCCCTCTCTCAGAAATTACTCCTGCAGAAAGTGGACCTCTGGTGGCAGACCTTCCTAAGTCTACCTCTTATTCTGCCCCCAGATCCGTTGATGATGTTCCTGCTGGAGTGGTGCTCAAATTTCCTGAAAGCTTTGGTATGTCTGCAGAGGATATGACTTTCCTGGATCATATGCTACTTCCTGGTCTCTGGTCTGTGCTAGAAGAAGGTTCTCTGAAGGAGTTGGACTTGGTTCGCAGATTGTTGGCGGAGGAATCTGGTTGTAAAGAAAAAGTGACTGGATGAGGAATTTCCTGTGGCGCCTGACCTGGATGCTCTTTCTGATGTGGAGGCGAAGGATCTGAAGGAGTCCGTTGATTTCTCATTGCTGATCAGGAGGCTGATGGGCAAGAGAGCGTGGACCAGAAGGATGTCGTTGATGACCCTGGGGGAGATTCTGTTGCTGTTCATCAGAGACCCAGGTTTCTGCAGGAGAATCTGCTACAGTTCTGCCTCTACCAGAGGAGAATGTCTAGGCTGTGGACCAAGTTCTGCTGGAGTGATGTTACTCCTCCTTTGTTGTACTTTGTTTTCGGCTTGTGAATCCTGCATGGCATGAACTTCTGATTTGTTAGTGTTTGCAAAAAATTCTGTAATGACTTCGCCTTTGCTCAGGGGAGCGAAGTGTGTTACTTTTTTGTGGCACTTCGTGCCTTAACAGAAGATCGTAATTGTTTGCTTTGGATCGTGATTGTTTGCGTTTGATTGTAATCGTTTGTTGTAGTTTTGTCTAACTACCTTCTGTTGTATGCATGCCTTATGTTTGTATGGTCGACCTTTGATATAGTGGTGGCCTGGGGTTTAGTTCGCCCACTCAGTCGGAGGTGCCACGCTTTGCGTGGGTGCTAAGTGGCACAGGAGACTGTAATGTCCCGGTTGTAGGCACTTAGTCACAGACGCACGCCCTCTGTAGAAATTGTACACTCCACCAGATTAGTCACCAACACTCATTTTGGAAAAACTAACAAAAATTTGGCAAAGATAGGGAACACAATATTTGAAGACATATGTGGAAGCAAAAATCGAATTTCGAAAATATATGGAGAGAGAAAATTAAATTTCGAAAATGTACGCAATAAGAAAATCAAATCTTAATGCGAAAGAAAATTGAATTTTGACGACACACGTAAAAAGGAAATCAAAATTTTATCTGATTTAAATATGCGGGAAAATTTTTGAATTTTGCTAAAAGAAAGAAAAGAAAACAGAAGAATGATAGGAAAATTTTAAATACGTGTTTGCAAGGTTTGGAAAGATTAAACCTGGGTTCTGGTGGAGGTGCACCTGGCAGAATAGATGCCACGTTTCTGGCGGCTGTAGCCCATGTTTCTGGCGGGAGTGGTCCAGATTGCTGGCGGCTGTGGCCCACTCAGAAGAAGTATTTCTTTAGGTGTACGATGTTCCATGGCTTTTGGATGATCTTCCTCTCCATGGTCATAAGTCGGTAGGCTCCGTTCCCAAGTACTTTCTCTATTTGATAGGGTCCTTCCCAATTGTAAGCGAACTTTCCTGCGCGTTGGTTCCTGGTGTTCTGGAAGACTTTTCTGAGGACTAGGTCTCCTTCCTGCAGGATTCTGACTCTGACATTCTTGTTGTAACTTCTGGCGACTGTTTGTCTGTAGAAGGCCATCCTTATTTGAGCATTGGTCCTGAGCTCATCTATAGTATCCAAGCTGCTTGCCATCTCTACCTTGTTCCTGTCTTCGGTTATGCATCCGTATCTATGAGTGGGCACTCTCACTTCTGAAAGAATGACCGCCTCAGCACCAAAGACCAAACTGAAAGGTGTTTGTCCTGTAGCCACCTTGGGTGTAGTTCTGTCAGACCACAGCACCAAGGGGAGTTCCTCTGCCCATCTGCCCCCTGCCTCCTCCAGCCTTCTCTTCAGGTTGTCTATCACAACTTTGTTGCTAGACTACGCCTGACCATTAGACTGAGGGTTTCTGGGGGTAAACTTGCTTAGTGTGATGTTCCACCTGGCGCAGTAGGCCTCCATCTTGTTGCCAATAAACTGGGATCCGTTGTCGCAGATGATTTCTGAGGGAATGCCAAACCTGCAGATAATGTTACATTTTATGAAGGATATAACCTGTTTCTCAGTCACCTGAGGGAATGCTTCTTCTTATATCCACTTGGAGAAGTAGTCAGTCATGGCCAACATAAAAACTTTGTTTCCTGGGGCTCTCGGTAACTTTCCAACAATATCCATCCCCCATTTCATGAAGGGCCAGGGAGAAATTACTGGGTGCAACGGCTCTGCTGGCCGGTGATTGACCGGTGCATGTCTCTGGCAGGCGTCACATTTCTTAACATACTCCCTCGCGTCCTTGCGCATTGTCGGCCAGTAGTAACCTTGGCGGAGTGCTTTGTTGGATAGACTCTTGCCCCCTGCATGATTTCCACACTCACCACTGTGGAGGTCATGCATAACTACCTCTGCCTCCTGCTAACTTAGGCATCTCAAGTATGGTCCAGCAGCTGATCTTTTGAACATGACACCATCAATGAGGGTGTATCTGGACGCTTTCATCTTAAAACTCCGGGCTTCCTTCTTGTATGCTGGCAGGATATCGTTTTGCAGCCATTCTTGGTAGGGTTTTCTCCAGTTTGGGATTCTTTCTTGTTCTGCTGAGGTGCTGCAGACTCCTGCCTCCTGCAGCCACTACAATCCCTGGTCTGGTGAATTGTCCTCCTGCCTCAGCATCTGGTGTTCTTGTGTGCCTGTCCAAACTGCTGGCTCCAGTACATGGACAATGGGTATGGTGGAAACTACGCCTGGTTTGAAGGTTGCCCCTAGGGTGGCTAGGGCGTCTGCTTCCACATTCTGGTCCCTTGGGACTTGGTTGATTGAGAAGGCTACGAACCTGAGGGAGAGCTCTTTTGCCACTTCAAGGTAAGACACCATTTTGGAGTCCTTAGCTGCATACGAACCATTCATGTGGTTGACTATTAACTGGGAATCACTGTATGCCTCTAGGCGTTTGATTTTGAGGTCTAGAGCCAGCTGGAGACCCAAGATTAGAGCTTCATATTCTGCCTCGTTGTTTGTTGTTCGGAACTCGCACCGTACTGCTTGGACTATGAGATCCCCCTGAGGAGACTTCAGAACTAATCCTGCTCCAGATCCTCGCATGTTGGAGGCGCCATCTACATTTAGCTTCTACACCTGTTCGCCTTTGTCCTCCTCAAGGAGGAGGATGTCTTTCTCTGCCTGGGTCTGCAGTGCTGGGCTGAAGTCGGATATGAAGTCTGCTAATGCCCGGGACTTTATCGCTGTTCTGAGGACAAATTTGAGGTCGAAGCCGCTCAAGTGTATAGACCACTTGGCCATTCTTTCTGATAACTCAGGTTTTCTCATAATAGTTTTTAGTGGATAATTTGTTATTACGGAAATAGCATGCGATTCAAAATATGGTCGAAGTTTATAAGATGCTGTAACAAGAGCAAGTACGAGTTTCTCAAGGGATGTGTACCTGGTCTCTGCAGGAAGCAGAGACTTACAAACATAATATACTGGGCATTGTGCTCCTTCGTGCTCACGTACTAATACCGCGCTGACTGCTACCTCGGTTACTGATAAATACAGGAAGAGTGGTTCTCCAGGTTCTAGTTTTGACAGTAGAGGTGGAGTGCTGAGGTAGTGCTTCAGGTCGCTGAACGCCTTCTCGTGCTCTGTTGTCCAATCAAACCTTTGGGCCTTCTTCAGGATATCATAGAATAGCCGACATCTATCTGAAGACCTGGAGATAAATCTGCTCAGAGCAGCAATTCTTCCAGTCAGCCTTTGCACGTCTCTTGGCTTTTGTGGGGATTCCAGCTGAAGGATGGCCTTGATCTGCTCTGTGCTAGCTTCAATTCCCCTATGGGTCACCATGTACCCCAGAAACTTCCCACATGACACTCCAAATGTGCACTTTGAAGGATTTAACTTCATCTTGTATTCCCTCAAGGTGTTGAAGGTATCCTCCAAGTGTGTTGTATGTTGCGAAGCTTGCTTTGACTTGACGACCATGTCGTCAATATATACCTCCATAGTATCCCCAATCTGTCTCCTGAACATCTTGTTGACTAGTCTCTGGTAGGTGGAACCTGCATTCTTCAGACCAAAAGGCATTACATTGTAACAATATATACCTCTCTCAGACCTGAAGGTTGTCTTCTCCTGGTCTGCTGGATGCATCTTGATCTGATTGTACCCACTCCATGCATCAAGAAAGGTTAGCATCTCGTGGTCTGCTGTAGCATCTACTATGGCATCTATATGTGGTAGGGGGAATGGATCTTTCGGGCATGCTTTGTTTAAGTCGGTGAAATCGACGCACACCCTCCACTTGCCATTCTTCTTTGGGACCACCACCACGTTAGATAACCACTCTGGGTACTTCACCTCCCTGATTTTTCCAGCAGCCAGCAGACTGTCCACCTCCTGATTTATGACTTGATTTCTCTCTGGAGCAAACTTCCTTCTCTTCTGCTGGACTGGTTTGTTGCTTGGGTCCACGCTTAGCCTGTGAGTGGTAACGCTCGGATCCATGTTAGTTTTTAATAATTCAATGAAGTTTTGGCGGATATTACCTGTGCATTCTGATCTGATTAACACTTTTCGCTCTGGATGTTGCTTGTCCAAGTTGACTTCATCCAACTCCGCCTGAGGTGGCTCTACGTACTCCTGCAGAGGCAGATGAAGGCTCTGTAATTGCTATGCTGGGGGGCTCGCCGTCTTCTTAAGGGATACCCTGTAGCAATCCTTGGCCTCTCCTTGGTCTCCGTTGATCTTCTGCACTCCCCAGGGTGTAGGGAACTTCAGGCACTGGTGGTAGGTGGAGGTGATTGGCTTCATCTCATGAATCCAAGGCCTTCCTAGAATCACGTTGTAGGTGGAGTGTCCATCAATGACTAGGTACCGTACTTGCTTGTTCACTCCTCCGGCATAGGTAGGAAGGGTGATCTCTCCCAGAGAATGCTTGGTCTCACCACTAAAACCCACTAAGGGAACCGCCTTCCTCGTTAGATCCTTCTCGCTAAACCCCATGTTCTGGAGAGTTTCCAACATGATGAGGTTGACTGAACTCCCAGTGTCCACCAGAATCTTCTTCACGGTGCAATTCCTTATAGAGAGGGTAATTATTAAGGCGTCATGGTGCATCTCTGGAGTAGCTTCTGCGTCAGTTTCGTCAAAGGTGACAGCTGGAAGATCCTTGCAACTGATTCTGCAGGAGTGCTCGGGTCTGTCTCCTCTGGTCTGAGAGGCACGTCTCTTGGCTGCTGAGTAGGTCAGTCCGCATAATTCCTATCCTTCTGTGATTACATTGACAATTCTAGTACATAATGGAGGTGGAGAAGGCAATACTTGGTCTGCTGCATTTATCCTGCTGGAGTTTCTAGACACGAGGTGGTCCAGATTCCCCTGATCATACTGGAACTTAACCTCCCTCCTGAGCTGGACGCACTCATCGGTATGGTGTCCAATGTCGTTGTGGAATTCGCACCTCTTGCTGGCGTCTCTTCGGTCATTGGAGTACTCCTGTCTCCTGGGCCACCTGACTCTGCGCCCTAACTCCCTTAGAGCCTTGAGCACCCCATCAGGGTTGGTAGAGAACCCATACTCACTTACTTTAGGTGGCAATCCTGGATTGTCCATCCAGTCTTTCTCCTCGGAAATTTTGCTCACGTTCCTGTCATAGGGCTTTGATCTTTCACCCCTCTTTTCTGTTGGCGCCTTTCTGGTGACATAACCATACACAGCTGTGGACATGACGTAGGTCCATCCCGACGCGGCCACGCGCGGGTTTGGGTAGGCGAATGAATCTCGTGGTGAGATTGTTCTCGGGTTCGAAATTTAAGTCAAAATGAAGTCGCCACCGACTTTTGTGGTTATTCGGAACCATACGAGCCCACTCTATGTCGTCATGGGCTGTACACAAAGTACGGCCCACTTCGATTTCAGAGTTTATGGGGCTCGTCCCTTTGCATTGCAATATTGATACCGTTTAAACCGGCTTTCGTATATAGAATGACTCTCGTGTGCCAATGGTTTCGGGCATCCGGAAACCAAGGTTCTGAGTAAGGGGTGAGGGTACCTGTTGGGAAGCCCACTAAAGACACCCAAACCCGCCCGCACATGGCGGCCTCTACTAAGACATCGTTCGTGTTCGTGTGCGCGCGCTAGTAAAACGATTAAATGATATGCAAACAGCGTTTTCGGGCTAAGCATGCGAGTTGTTGATTAACTACGTCATTTAATGCATCTTGATTCACGTCAAAGTGATTTAGCATGCGATGTTCATTTAAGGCAATAAATGGCAAACATCAAAAATAGAAAACTCGTAAATAAATTACAAATTACACGGGCGGAATACAACCCGGAATTCACAATACAACGATCAATAAAATAGAATAATTGAATAGGAAATGGTAAACGTTAACTAGAAACGGACCCGTATATAATAAATTATAAACTAGACCTTAAGTTGTGCAAACGGACGAACTTCGATTAAATACACATTATATTGTGTATTAAACGGAGGACGGAGATATGGAACCTAGACGTGGTGCTAGCCCGATCCCGAATCTCGATGCCTTGTCCCGACTTATCACATTGAGGAATAGAGTCCAAATTAATCATGTGTCGGCGACTAAAGAGTCGTCGACACAAGATTAATAGTGAAAGACAATCGATCAAAGTCGTTTAAGTGAAATGATGTGCATGAGTTTTGAAAAATATAATCACGTGATTGACTTTACACGTGTCGACTAAAAGTCGTAAAAAAAGACGAGCCTCAAAATATGGAAATATGTCGCGAAAGTCGCCTATTAATGTAAGAATCGAAGAGGATAGAAAGGCGAGAAAACGAGAAAGAGGACTCGACCGAACAGGCCTCCCCGCGAGTCGCCTAACCGGCGCGCGACTCGCATGGGGGTCTGGCCGTGTGTCTTTTATTTGTTTGAATTCGATAATTGACCGAGTTAAATAAAAATATTGCATTATTTAAATTCAACTCGGTTCTCGATGTCATAAACGTGTATTATACGATTATGAGACCGTTATCGGGATTTTATGAAATATGCTATTATGTGATTGAAAATCTTGATTAGTGACGAAATTATAGTCCTCCGCGTCACGACATCGATACTAATCCTAAAGGATTATGTGATGTCGGTTTTCGCCTCAACGGATCTCGTACAAATCTTAGAAATGGAGTCTTACGCGTTCAACTATGAGCAATCACGATCACGTTATGCCCTTGAGTACATTGGGGCGGCGCTCCTCGAAAGGGTGCCACCTCCGTCGTGACTCGTAAAGGGATTAAACGGACTTGGGATGATCGTCGTAGTCAAACGTGTTAAGATCCGAATTTTAATATTATATAAATAAATAAATAAATAAATATATATATATATATATATATATATACAGTATTAATATGTTAATGACGAAAGGATAAAAATTAGTAAACGATAAAATTAAATGTTAGGTGTTAGATACAATAAATAAAAAAAGTGTTAGATTGCGATAAATAAAAGTATTAGATTAGAGAGTTAGTATACACGAAATTAAAATGTTAGTGTTAGCGGTTAGTAATAATAATAATAATAATAATAATAATAATAATAATAATAATAATAATAATAATAATAATAATAATACATATATATACATACTCAAAAAGAAAAGAGAAAGGAGAAAGAGATGTCGGGATTTGAATTACACCCTCAACCTACATGCTTAATGGCCTCGGAAACGAACTCGTAATAGCGACGGGAGCGCGGGAGTGTCGAGATATGTAGGGTGAGTTATGGTGTGTGTCTTTGATGAGTTTTGATCTCGGGATTTTGAATATGTATGTGTGTGTGTATGTATGACGCCGGTTTTTCGAGGGCAAATGGCTCGGTTTTTTTGTATGGTTTTGCTTGGGGTTGTAGTGTAGAGTGTTTAGGTAGATTAGGGTAGAAAATGTAGGGTAAATGAGGGTTGCCAAGGCCCTTCCAAACTGAAAATGCAAAGGGGTTAAGGGGAGTATTTATAGACTTGATCAAGTGAATCAAATGAATCGAGTCATTTTAGGAAGAAGTTGATTCTTGTGGATTTGATTTGCTTTTTGAATTCTGATTTTGTGCGCCAGTTTTCGAGAATAAACTTGGCTGATTTTGTGAGACGGTTTCGTCTTTGACCGGGTTTTGACCCGGTCGCTAAAAGACGGGATTTATTTCCGGTGACGGTTTTGACCCAAATTAGTCTCATTATATTGGAAACGGCGCACTGGGCCTGGATTTGAGGTCGGTTTTGAGAGATTTGCACTCCGCTAAATGCCCACGTCGGATACTATTGATTCCGAGTCCGTATTCGAGCGTATTAAGTCACGTTTACGTCCGATCATCATCGGGAGTTTTGTCGGAACTGCTATAGACACTAGCAGGCAAAATGCGGGTGTCTACAGCAGCCCTTCTGGGGCCTGAATCTTCTTCTAGCCTGATGGCTGCCATCGCCTTGGTCTGCACATCCTCGAATGTGGCACATGGGTACTTTGTGAGGTCTTTATAGAGGTCTGAATCCTGGTGGAGCCCTTGGCGGAAGGCTTCTATGGCGGTGGGCACATCACATCTGGGGATGGTGACTTTCTCCTTGTTGAATCTGTTGAGGAAGTCACGTGTAGATTCTTCGAACTTCTGCACTACCCGATACAAATCACTGGTCTGCTTCTCTGGTTTTCTGCTGCTGGCGAACTGCTGGTTGAAGGCATTGACCAGGTCAGCGAAGGAGGTGATGCTTCGGTTAGGCAGACCGACGAACCAATGGAGGGTTGCTCCTGACAGAGTGGAGCCAAACCCTTTGCACATGCAGGCTTCCTTCAGGGGCCCCGTAGCGGTCACCACCACCCTCTTCTGTTTGTACTGGTTGATGTGATCTAGGGGGTCTGCAGTGCCATCATAAAGCGTCATGGCTGGTGGCATGAAGCCCTTGGGTACAGCAACACAGGCTAGATCGTCGATGAAGGGTGAATCTGCGTAGCTGTCCCTAGCTGCTCTCTCCAGGGGGCGTGGCATTCCAAGAATCTTGTTGATTAGGTCCCTCAATTCCTTCAGTTCCTTACGTTGCTGATCTGCTGTGCTGATTGTTCCTGCAAGAGGGTTAGAGACAGGAAGAGAAAAGTTGAAAGGAGTACTTCCTGCATAAGGTTCCCCAGGATGTTGACTGTTAGGAGGAGGAGGTAAAGGTGCTGCTGCTGTCACGAATCTGGGCTGCCACTCTGACGCCTGCTGGTTGAGGGTAGGCGTTGTCCACATTCCTCCAGAGGGCTGGATGTTGGATAAGGTGGTCATCCCTGGTGGAGTTACAAATTGCCATCCTGGCGTCTGGTGGACAGGGGTGCCTGCAGAAGATAATGAGTTAGTCTATCGACTTTCGATGTTGGAGAGAAAGTTACCTGCGGTAGGAGATCTGCCGGGTGTGGGGCCATAGGTCAAGTAACCCAACCCTTGGGGTTCAATAACCGGGCTTGGTGGAGCCAATCCTAGCTCCAGTCTGGTGACCAACTCTGAAGGGACCTCTCTGGTGGTCTTCCTGCCAACTGCTGATTCCCTACGGGTGCTGGGTTCTCCCCTAGGCATCAGAGGCAGCATCTCTGGTGACATCTGAAGCGATGCAACTGGGGTCTTGTCTGCTGCCGAGATCCGAGCCTTGATATCCTGGTTGTCCTTCTGCAGGGTTTGTACTGCTTGGCGCAGAGCATTGATTCCCTGGAGCATACTCTGCATCAGGTCTGGTGACCCCGCTCCACTGGAAGCTTCTTCTACGAATCCTCCTGGAGTCAAGGTTCTGGTTGGTACGCTTTCCTTTCTGGCCTTGGAGGAGCTGGTGACCTCAGAGGTTTTAGGCGTCTGAGGGGGCCTAGACACCGGCAACGTGGGTTTCACCGCTTGGCTGGTGGGAATACCCAAGGTGAGGGGTGTGAAAACCAGCTCTGCTGATCCTGGGGACAACCTTCCTCCAATGGGCTGAGTTGATGCTCCTTGACTGCTGGACGAACTTTGGCCGAATCCGGTCATGGTGACACGGGTTTGCTTCACGGTAGGGTTTGGCTTATAGGAAATGATCACTTTGCCCCACGGTGGGCGCCAAATTGTTTTGGTAAAAATTTACCGGGTCTCGATATCGGTTGCGGGTCAAAGCGATCGTCCTATAACTATGGTCGACGAAATTGAATCGAATCAAGCGAACAAGAAAATAACGAAAGGAAAAAGAACACACACAAAGTTTTGGTGACGCGGAAACCCGATGTGGGAAAAACCGCGGGGGGAGTCGCAATCCCACCAAAGTTTTACTATGAATGGGAGAAGAATGAGGAAAAGAATACAAATATAAGTAATTTTTACTATAGCTTGGACTATGATTGCTTGCTATTACGTTTATTTGAGATGGTGTGCTTGAATGCCCCTCTCCTCTTCCTCTCTTTCCTTTATATATGGCCCCTCCTCCTCTGGTGTCTTTATGGCCCCTTTCAATGTGGAGCAATTATTGCTTCGTGGCTGTTATGGCTGTTACCTTCCTCATTAGTAGGAGATCTCAACATTCAATTCCCCTTATTGCTCTTTATTTGCGTTGACTGGCGGTTACAATTGTTAACCTTCATTCCTTCTCCTCCTAACCTTTAGGAGGGTTTCCCCTTTTGTAGTAGCTAGCAGCAACTGTTGCTTCTTCTCTTTATATAGGCTGAATCCCTCTTTTTGTTTGTTGAGCCTGCTTGATTTAAGTGGCCCATGGTTTGATTTACTCTTATGTTTTGTTCAGCCCGTTATATTATATTATCCCAGGTTTGCTTGACTTGACGGTCTTCGACTATTTTCAAATTTCGTATTTTAGTCTTCGGTCTTGACTTTCATCCGTAGACCGTGGACCTTTCGTTATTGGCCTTTGACTTTTCGACCCTCGACTCTTGACTTTGACCTTTGACCCTCGGTTCTTGACTATCGTCTTTGACCTTTTGACCGTCTATTCGTAGCATGCCACGTTGCATTCCGAAGGTGCAAATTTTTGGCCCGAACAGATGTACAATTGATTAGCCACCAAATTAGATCGTAACCTACTATATATAATTGAACATCCAATAAGCAGTCTGCACATCAGTCAAGAGAGCCAAACTGTCGATGTGACAATTGTTTAGAGTCGTGCCGACATCTTATTCATGATATTGGCCAGTTTCGAGCTAGGTTGCACAGACACCGACACGGACACGGACATGGACACGGGACACGGCGTTCGAAAATTTATAGGACACGAACACGGTAGAAAAAAAAAATCTATATACATATTTAAACAAAGAAAATTTGAAGATTCTTATACCTAAAATATAGGTTTGGTTACTTAAACTATTGCAATTATCGTAAAATAACAAAACAAATATCAAAGTCTTATAAACTCAAATCCTAAAAAAACTCAAACAGTTATACTACTATAATATACTCCTAAAGATGAATTAATTACTCCCTCCGGTCACTATTTATTGCCCCACTTTCCTTATTTGGTAGGTTATTTTTTATTGTCCCACTTCTCCACTTTCCTTTTATATCATATCCAAATTACCATATTATCCTTATTTCTATCTTTTTATTTACAAGATATGTCATTGATTTTTACACTTTAAGTCCTCTCATTCATTTCTTTATCATTTTATATTCATTTTTTTACTACATATTAAGGTCCACAATAATTTCTTTTACCATATGATATGCAAACCTTATTTTCTGTGCAAAAGTTAACGGGGCGAAAAATTATGACCGGAGGGAGTAACATTTATAGTATCAAGTAACCCTATAAACATATAATATTGTTGTTTAATTAAAGTCCAAAAATTCTTAAACAATGCAAAGTGTGTCCTATGAGTCTCTAAATAGTATGAATCGTGGCCGACACGTCTCGAAATAACATGAAACGTGTCCGACACGTCTCTAAATAAATTTATAAAACCGGACACGGTTTTCAGCTGTCTGAGACGTATTGTCGTGTGTCCGACATATGTCGGTGTCCGACACGGGTGTCCAACACGACAAGACGGTTTGAAGGAGTGTTCGTGCAACCTAGGTTTCCAGTCATTCCAATATTGAACCATGGCACCTTAATATGAATAATCCCTGCAGCCATTTCAGCCAACCCCTTAATATCAAAATCAATTCCAAATTTCAATACACTCACACAGGAGTATAAAACAACCTTAATTCAAAATAATATGTTACTGATAGTGCAATATACAGAGCCAAACACATGTTCGCATCTAATAAATCTTGATACTCTCACAAGTGAATTCATTTTACAACTAATCGTTTCAACCTAAGTTTTTTTTCCTTAAAATTTATTTGAACCATCTTAATTTTTCATTTCTAAGAGGTAAACTTACTAACTAACAATCCTAATAAAATAAGAGGAGAGGAGCTGAAATTTTCAAAAATTAAATTACATTATTAAAGCTTAGATGATAAATGATATTAATAAAGCTTCGATATCAAATCATCAGCACTCGGCACAAAATTACTGCATAATTATAACTGAATTTTATATATATATATATATATAGAGAGAGAGAGAGAGAGAGGCAGGATCTGGTACATTTGTCATATTTCGTACAATTTACCTTCTAATTGTGGCCATTAGATCTCACACGATCAAAAGCTGAGATTAAAACTCTCTAAATTCCCAAACCATTTTTTTCTCAGATTTTTATAGTTATTTCGATGTACAAACAAGATTATTTTAATAAATAAACATAGTTATTTTATAGTTAACTCAATTGTTTACTGAGAATAATGTTATCAGGTTATTTCAATGCAGATATGTAATGATTTTAATGTAGAAAGTTAGTTATTGTATTGAATAACTTGTGTTATTGTATTGAGATAAAACTCAAATATAATAAATTTTGGAATAATGTTATCTGATTTTACGTAGTTATTCCAATGTAGAAATTCAGTTATTATAACTCGTGTTATTATATTGAGATGAAATTCAAATATAATTAACTTTATAATAATGTTATCTGATTTTACGTAGTTATTCTAAAGTAGAAACTCAGTTATTGTAATGAATAACTCATGTTATTATATTGGGCTGACACTTAAATATAATCAGTTTTAAAATAATGTTATCTGATTTTACGTAGTTATTAGTCCAATGTAGAAACTTAGTTATTGTAATGAATAAATCATGTTATTGTATTGAGATGAAACATTTTGCATATCATTGATGGTGCACCCAGCAAAATACACTTCACTGAAAGGCAAAAATAAAGAGGGGGTTGGTTACTGTACAATAAAATTGAACTACAATAATCACATATGTGCTATAGAATAACTATAAATATCATTTATATAATTCAGTTATAATAGAGATCCTAATTATATATATAGAGTCAAGATCGGGTGAGAACCTATGCTATGATGAGAACTGTGAGAAGATCCTCCCACCCTTAGATCTTACTGCATCTTACGGCTGAGATTAGAGTATATTCACTCAACTTTAGCAAACAAGGGCTGAGACATTGAACTTGAAAAAGAGTACGGACTCTGATTTTTTAACGATAGAATTCGGTATCAAGTTAATGGGCGTGTTACTGCTAAGCTATTCTTTGAAAAGACGTACACTACTTACTACTGAAAAACATACGTACAGACTATACCATAATCTTTCATATTATACCATAATTATTATTTCATATTTTGTAAGACCATCTCCTATTTTGTAAGAGGGTCCATTAATAAAACAAGACAACGATAATTCAATAAATAAACTATCTTCTTTGTATAAATATTCGAAATAGATCATCTTTATAATTTGTGTTACTCCGTATAATGTTACGGGTAATATTATAGTTGCAATTTATTTTGTTTTTTTAATAAAGAAATCAAAATATTTAATGATGATTTGGAGACATGATAAGAGTTGGTGCAATAATCATGATATGATGGTGTTTACAGTACGGGGAAATTAGGAAGAAAAGAAGATTTAGGTGATGAACGTACGTAAATGTGTGGCCTAACACACAAATTTAGGTTCATGCACAAAAATAGAAGTGAAAATTTCATATGTTCTTCTTCTCATGTTATTTTCATACCTTATCAATCAATCAAGTTGATTATTCAATAAACCATCTCTTTACTATAGTTAAAATTATGTAAGACAATTTTATGATACGCTAAAATAGAAAAAGGGTACGCTAAAATTGAAATTGAACAAGGGTACGCTAAAATTGAAAAAGGGTACGCTAAAAGTGAAAAAGGGTACGCTAAAATTAAAATTGAAAAAAGGTACGCTAAAAATGAAATTGAAAAAGGGTACGCTAAAACAGAAAAAGAGTACGCTAAAAGTGAAAAATGGATCACTAAAATCGAAATTGAAAAAAATTACTCTAAAAGTGAAAAAGGGTACGCTAAAATTTGAAAAGGGTACGCTAAAATTGAAATTGAAAAAGATTACGCTGAAATTTAAAAAGGGCGCTAAAATTGAAAAAAGGTACGATAAATTTAAGAAAGAGTACGCTAAAATTGAAAAGGGATATACCATAATTAAAAGAGGGTACGACAATGGTATGCTAAAATTGAAAAATGATACGCTAAAATTGAAAAAGGAAATTAAATCGAGTAGGGCTTGAAGAAGAAGTGTTGTATTCCATATAAAATACGGACAAAAGTAAATTAAAGAACATTATTTTAGATGAACTCCTAAGTCAATGAGGAAATTTGGAAAAAAAAACAATAGCTGGGATTATGCAATTATATTTGCCGACGATAATACTGTTACTATTGTAATGAAATAATGAATTTAATCGAATAATTTAACTCATAAAATAATTAATTTTAAAAAAAAAAGTTACATAGGTCACTGGGGTCCCAATTGTGATGAATTGATGGATTGAAGAAAAGTCGATTGAAAAATTGATGGATTGAAAATTGGATTCAATGGTCGATTGAAGAATTATGGATTAAAGGATTACGGGTCGAAGAATTTTGTAGAAGGAGAAGGAGTTACGACCTTACGGGTTGAAGGCTCAAGCAATTGTGATTAATTGATGGGGTTAAAGAATTTTGAAGGATCCAACTAATGAGATTGAACACTATGATCTAATGGCTCATATTATAGTTCTCACGGTTCTCATTGAAGGAGTGGTTCTCACATGAACCTAAATATATATATAGTTCTATATACAGGTGGGATTTGGTGTAAACACCAATTTTGGTGTAAACACCCTAACAATCTGAACCGTTGATCTTAATCTTGATCAACGGTTGAGATTAATCATCAGAAGATAACAAAACCCCAAAAAAACCCTCACAACCTCCCTCTCTTTCTCTCTCCTCTCTTTCTCTCTCTTCTATCTAGGGTTACATCAATTTTTCTCCCAAAACCCCCCAAATTTCCTCTCAAAAATTCATCATCCTAATTTGTTCTATCTAAAAAATTTGATCAATTGTATACGAAATTAGTTCAATTCGTATACAATTCTTTCAATTCATATACAATTCGTTCAATTCAATTCAATTTTCAGAAATTCAATTCAATTCGTTCAATTTTCAGAAATTCGTTTTCGATGAGCATGGATTCCATCGAGCATGAACCTATTGTTGACGAACATGAAGGTAATGTTGTTATAATTCAATACCTATTCATTTTTGAATAAATATTCGTTTTTTAAGTAAATTTATCCGGTTTTTGAGCATGGATTCGTTTTTAACTATTGGTTTTTGATTTCCTCCAGAATTCTTTATGATGAATATCAATTTCAACACTGAAAACATGAATCAACTTGAAGGTAATCTCAGAATTTTATAGACTACATGAATATATATGTTGGAATAGTTGAATATATGTGTTGGAGTAATTGGAGTACTTGAGTATATGTGTTGGAATAGTTGAATATATGTGTTGGAGTAGTTGAATATATGTGTTGGAGTAACTGAGTATATGTGTTGGAGTAATTGGAGTACTTGTGTATGTGTTGGAGTAATTGAATATATGTGTTGGAGTAACTGAGTATATATGTTGGAGTAATTGAGTATATGTGTTGGAATAGTTGAATATATGTGTTGGAGTAATTAGAGTACTTGTGTATGTGTTGGAGTAATTGAATATATGTGTTGGAGTAACTGAGTATATATATGTTGGAGTAATTGAGTATATGTGTTGGAATAGTTGAATATATGTGTTGGAGTAATTGAAGTACTTGAGTATGTGTGTTGGAATAGTTGAATATATATGTGTTGGAGTAATTGAATATATGTGTTGGAGTAACTGAGTATATGTGTTGGAGTAACTGAGTATATGTGTTGAAATAGTTGAATATATGTGTTGGAGTAAATGAGTATATGTGTTGGAATAACTTGTTGGAGTAACTGAGTATATGTGTTGGAGTAACTGAGTATATGTGTTGGAGTAATTGAATATATGTGTTGGAGTAACTTAGTATATATGTTGGAGTAACTGAATATATGTGTTGGAGTAACTGAGTATATATGTTGCAGTAATTAGAGTATATGTGTTGGAGTAACTGAGTATATGTGTTGGAGTAATTGAATATATGTGTTGGAGTAACTGAGTATATGTGTTGGAGTAATTGGAGTACTTGAGTATGTGTTGGAATAACTGAACATGAACATAGAATAACTGAACATGAACATAGAATAACTGATGTCCAATGTTGGAATAGCTGAACATTAGCATTAGAGTAACTGTGATTCTGGACTGGAATAGCTGAACATGTATAACTCAGAATTGAATGTATGTGTTGGAATAATTGAATATATGTGTTGGAATAATTGAATTTGAATATTGGAGTACTTGAATATGTTTGCAGAAGAAACTCAATCCATTGATAGCAATCATACTCAAGTTAGCAACAATGTTCCCATTATGACAACACCAACTATTGAAAATAGCACCAATTCTCTAAGCTTGACTTACACTCCAGGTGGTACCCCTCGGAAATCTTTACGACTCAGTCAAAAGGATGGGACTACATGACGTTGAAGACATTCATACAAGTATACAACTCAGACGATGAAAGCATACGATGTTTATAATACGATAGTTATAATAGTTGGAGCATTTGGTGTTATATCTTGGAATACTTGGCGTTATTTCTTGGAGTACTTGATATTATAGCTTGGAATACTTGGTTTTATAGCTTGGAATATTTGTTGTTATAGCTTGGAATAATTGGTACCTTATATCTTGGTGTAAACTGTTAAAGTAACTGAGATCAAATGGAGTAACTATTGTCTAATACAGGAATAACTGCTTGTAAGCATTAGAATAACAACATTAGAGTAATTGCAGAAGAAGAATTGATTGATTCAATCAATTAGTAATTAGTTAATGTTAGAGTAATTGTTATCCAATATAAGAATAACTAATTATAAACATTGGAATAACAACATTAAAGTGAATAATTGATTGATTTAATCAATAATTTGAATGATTGTTAGGATAACCAAAACATTGTTGGAGTAGCTACTTACAAGCATTGGAATAACTATGTTTGTCTAATTACATATTACCATTTAAAAACCACCAAACATAACGCGTCTACAAAAAACGACACATTAAATGAAGTAGTTTATGGCATTCCCAAGTATTTCCGTTAAATCTAAAATTTAACGTCATTCCCAAGTATGGCTTCTTCTCCATGTGATATAATTTTTCTATCCCCGAGACCTCTTCTTTCCATGACATTCCCTGAAAAAATCACACGTTAAATGAAGACGAGTTAATAGTTATCAAATATTGAAGTCAAGTTGATGAATATATATACCTTGTGACATTATCAATTTGTGAATAAACTTTGGGATTCTCCTTCCCCCTATACCTGTGCCGCCTTTGACCTCAATGTTGAGATTGGTTGGAAGGCGCCCGCTGAGTGATAAACTTACAGAATTTGCAGTTTTGATAAAGATCCTGTCAACCGACCAATCATACCCATACTTGCTAATGTTCTGAAAAACAACAATCATTAAATTAAAATGTAAACAAACATCCAACATTCAACATCCAAAATTCATTGAAGCTTGAATTTGAATATGAGAACCCAATGCAACTTATATTGTAGTAATGCGGGAATTAGTGCAAGCGACACCTTCCCATCCGTTATCACAAGAATCTCCACCAGTCCAACCTTGAGGTACATCCTTCCATCTCGTCATCAAAGAGATTAAAGTAGCAGTTGTGATAATAGTAGCTATAACACCAAAGGGAAGACATAGGCGACATTGAGAAACTTACTCGTATTAATGATCAAGAGTAGTTAACAACTGTTGTTGTAGTCGACAAGCTACTTGTGTTATTTCACATTTTCACTAATGATTTTCAAGCCCATACCACCCTATCTTCAATACTTCTTGATTGTAATTGCACCACGTACACTAAATAATCCTACCAGCTTATTATTGTTATTAGCTCATCAAACTCATCAACTTCCTCCACTCTGATCTTTCGTGATCATACCATTCATCATCATCCTAACAAGCTAATTCCTTCTAGCTGCTTCAATTCTATTGAACCGGTCACTTATATATGACAAACAATAATAATCAACACGTACAATTGCAAGATCAACAACCCCAAAGTAGTAGTAGTAGTATTATTAATAACGACATTATTATTGATTCCAAAATATCTAGTATATGTAGTGATCATGAACAAGAAACTAAAACAAGTAGTGGGAGAAAGAGGAGACGAGACCCCGATCAGGTTCATGGCTGCCATGTTATGGCTGAAAAGAAACGAAAAGAGTTGCTTACCCAACGATTTATCACAGCTAAGACAGAAACTGATTACTTTGATGCATATTGATGCATTACGAAACCCTAATCTCAGCCATTGTAATTAGTGTTAGCACTTTGATGCATCAGAAACAAGAAAATCAACATCGTAAGAGTTGTCAAATTATGTAACCCTAATCTGATTGCATTAGTCTGATTTAATTAGAAACAACAAAATTACTTTAATTTGTTGCAAATTCAATGAATATCACCACTAATTGACCACACAGAATGTTAATCATCTCAAAGAAATAAGAAATCAAAACTAAAAATCAGCAAAATCAGGCGAATCTGAGAATTACCGAAGTTGTTGAGTTAAAGCTTCAAGCAACTGAAATCGATGAAAATAGGGCTGAACGATGATGATGATCTGAAACGCTGAAGAAGGAAACCGAAGATTAGAGGTAGCACTGTAGAAGAAACCGAATAAAATGAAGGTCGAAGATGAACGACTGAACGTCACTTGCTTGATGAAAAAGAAGAAAGACAGTAGAAAGAATGGAAAAATCAAAATGAAGAGAGAGAAAGTGAAAAGACGCGCCTAATCTGTTGAATAAGGGAGTTTTGTGTATTTTCAATGTTTAATCTCAACCGTTGATCATGTATTAGATCAACGGTCCAGATTGTTAGCGTATTTACACCAATATGATGCGTTTCCACCAGATCCTAGTTCTATAAATATAAATATAAATATATATATAGGTAGGCTCAAATAAGGTAACAATTATTTTAAGGTCATAAGTTCCAGCGTTAAAGTTACACAAAAAGTGCTTAAAGTTACACGAGATGAGCGAGTGATAAAGTTGCACTTTATCACTTGAAGTGATAAAAGAGTTGAATGTTATAGTTAAATTTCAATTTTAAACAAATGCAACTTTATCGTATGTCATCTGTAACTTTAATATAGACTTACTGAGACATGGTGACCTTATTTGATCTCTACTATATATATATATATATATATATATATATATATAGGCAGGATCTGGTACATTTGTCAAATTTGCTACAATTTACCTCTTAATTGTAGCCATTAGATCTCACATGATCAAGAGCTGAGATTAAAACTCTCTAAATCCCAAAGCATTTTTTTCTCAGATTTTTATAGTTATTTCGATTTACAAACAAGATTATTTTAATGAAGAAACGTAGTTATTTTATAGTTAACTCAATTGTTTACTGAGAATAATGTTATCAGGTTATTTAAATGTAAATACGTAATGATTTCAATGTAGAAAGTCAGTTATTTTATTGAATAACTTGTGTTATTTTATTGAGATGAAACTCAATAGAATAATGTTATCTGATCTTACGTAGTTATTCCAATGTAGAAACTCAGTTATTATAAATCGTATTCTTGTATTGAGATGAAATTCAAATATAATTAACTTTATAATAATGTTATATGATTTTACTTGGTTATTCTAAAGTAGAAACTCGGTTATTGTAATGAATAACTCATGTTGTTATATTTGGCCGACACTCAAATATAATCTGTTTTAAAATAATGTTATATGATTTTACGTAATTATTAAGCCAATGTAGAAACTCAATTATTGTAATGAATAACGTGCGTTATTGTATTGGGATGAAACATCTTGCATATCATTGAAGGTGCATCCAGCAAAAGAAACTTCACTGAAAGAAAACAACTAAGAGGGAGTTAATTATAGTAGAAAAAAAGATTGAAGTAAAATAATCACATATGTGCTATAGAATAACTATAAAAACACTATAAAATAACTCTGATTATAAAACATAGTTACTAATATAATGAAATAAATTCAAGAATAATATAGATCTTTTACATTTCCTACATTTTCCTACAATTTACCTACTGATCCTGACCATCAAATACAGTTAAATCAAAGGCCAAGATTAAATGAGAACATCACGTTAATCCTTCCCCAAACTCTTTACTCCACCAATAAGAAGAAAACCTAATCCCCAACCTAATTCACAACATCACGTTAAACAAAAGAAACTCTTTACTCCATCAAAAGAAACCTCGACAATTCTGGCAAATTCGTTCCAAACACTTTACTCCATCAATTTGTGCGTTGATTTCCGGCAAAAGAAACCCTTTACTCCATCAATTAGGTATTTTCGTTTTAATTTTCATTCTGATTTCGTAGTGCAGAGTTTCGTTCTGATTCCTGATTCCGTCAATTTTCTAATCGTCAATTCGTTCTAATCGTCAATTTTCTAATTTCGTTCTGATTTTTGATTTTCTGATTTCGTTCTGATTCCTAATTTTGTCAAATTCGTCAATCAAATTGTCAATCTGATTGGGCAATTCGTTCTATATTAAACACTCATTCACAAAATTTTCATAAAATTGCAATTCGTTTGCTACAGATTTCATAAAATTGACGAGTTCGTTCACATAATTTTTGTACTGTATGATTTTTTTTTTTCAATTTATTTAGTATTGTTCAACTTAGTATTGTTCAATTTTTTTTCAATTTATTTAGTACTACGTTTATCAGTCTGCGTTATTTAGTACTGCGTTTATTTAGTACTCCCTCCGTTCCAATGAATTGTTTGCCTATTCCATATTAGGGCGTCTCAATGAATTGTTTGCCTTTCTATTTTAGGAATGTTTATTACATGTAATTTGAGCGTTGTCATGAGTTTGGCTCTACATGTCACCTTTTAATTGGATCCCTTGCCCTTGGTGCCAAAAGCAAAGTCAAACAATTCATTGGAACGGAGGGAGTAAATGTTTAAAACATGTTAACATACAATCAATTAAAGCACCCATCTTTCTTCTACCTTTATATAAGTTTATATGCAATTTTCATTGAAAACATACCGAAGGAAAGAAATCGATCTTTTAATTATAGATACTTGAGAAGAGAACAAAAAGATCGTACCGAAGCATCAAGTGAGATCATTTCAACGTCATATATGATCTTTTTTTTCGATGATTGCTGACCAACAATTCTGTCTAGCTTCTTCGATTTTAGCTCCCACTTGCGCATCACTCTAGCCGTAATTGTTATTGCGTTCATGTTTTCTTTGATTTCTGAAATGGACTTTTGTTGAAATTGGAAAGCCATGGTGGAGTGAAATTGTGGAGAAGTTGGAATAAAGGTCTTATTAAAGGGCATGAAACTGCATTGTAACTCCCCACTAACATGTAACTCCTCACTAACATGTAACTTCTGTGTAGTTGAAGAAGTTAAGTGAGAAGTTTAAAAACTGGTTTTTTAAATTAATATTGCCAACTCACCGCCATGTAATATCCAAGTAAGCGCTTAGTTGGCCGCCTACGTGGGTGATTGTGGTGCCTCCATTTTCTTTAGCTTTAATATATAAAAGATATATATATATATATATATATATATATATATATATATATATATATATATATATATATATATATAGAGAGAGAGAGAGAGAGAGAGAGAGAGAGATGGGATCAGGTGAGTCCACTTATATATATTAAGTCCGTGAGTCCCCATCTTAGCCCTTGATTCAATGTTAGATTAATGGACAAGATTTGATCTCATAATTAAGGAAATAACTATAATATCTATCAAAATATATTTTCTTTCTCTCTCTTCCTTAATTATCTCGGTACAAATTCTCTCTTTCATATCAAATTTTTAATTGCCTCTTTCTCTCACACAACAAGTTTATTTAAAATTAAGTTTTTTTTTCATCTTCAGCAAAAAATCATCCGTTTCTTACTGCCATTGTACGTATGTTACCCTGTTACTGCCATAATCCATAAACTATGTTACTGTAACTCATACGTTGTGTTACTCTAATTCATGAACTGTGTTACTTTAACTCATAAAATCTGTTACATTGCATAGTCTCTTGCAAAAACTGTTACTCTAACTCATACAATGTGTTACTTTAATTCATGAATTGTGTTACTTTAACTCATAAAATCAGTTACGTTGCATAGTAGTCTCTTGCAAAAACAGGAGTTCCAATTAACAAAAAGAACAATGTTTGTTTTTATTAAGATACTCCAAAACAAAAAGTGGTACAATATTCCAACTAAATCAACTCCATTACAATTCCAATGTTTCACACTTGTTACTCATAATGTCCTACTTATAATTCTGCTTCTTCTTCATCCTTCTCGTTTTCTCCATCTTCTTCTTTTTCATCTTCTTCATCATCATCTCAGAAGCTTTGATTTAATCTCAATGGAGGAAACTCTCACCCACATCCCTACATTATTCATATGGATTAAAGTAACAGATAACAAGAGTTAAAGTAACATATGAAGTGCATTGAAGTAACAATGAATTAAATTAACAGAGTATGCTTATACACCAGGTATAAAGTAACAGAGGTCAGATATTAAAGTAACAGATAGTATGAATTAAAGTAACAGATAATGTTCATTAAAATAACACCAGATATAAGTTAGTGAAAAAAATTCATATAATGATAAAAAATGATAGTATGATGCAGTATCTTACTCTTTGATATTGTTTCCTATTTTGAAGTCATCACGTTCCATAATTATAGGAAGTAGTATTTTTTTTTCTTTTTTTTATATGACATTACTCTTTGATATTGTTTCCTATTTTGGTGGCAATCACGTCCCATTATTATAGGAAACAATATCTTTTTTTTAATTATTTTTTTAATATGGCAGTTTCCTAAATTCTTAGGACACTACAATGCACTACAATAACAGATGAAAAACACTAAAGTAACAACTGGAGTGTATTAAAGTAACACGACATATAAAGTAACAGATGTTAGACATTAGAGTAACAGATGCTCTACACTAAAGTAACACTAAAGTAACAACTGGGGTGTATTAAAGTAACACGACATATAAAGTAACAGATGGTAGACATTAAAGTAACAGATTCTCTACACTAAAGTAACGCAGTATATGAACTACAATAACTTAATATATTGTAAACGTAAAAACTAATAATTGAGTAGCATCTTAATGACTTCCATGGCGATTCCAGTATAAATTACAAAACATATATACTCACCGTTTGTGTGTTCTACGATTTGCATATGAATCTATGATGAATAACACGACCATGAAAACAATATCAACATGAAAATTGACGCAAAACATGAACACAAATTGACGCAAATTAATCAAGATAATGAATAAAAATTGACGCAAAACATGAAAGCAATATCGAAACTCACCATTGTTATACTCGATGAATTGCTTATCAACCGTTAATGAAGATGTCACGATCATTGAATCATAGTAACGGAATTTCGAGCACAGATTTGACTGAATGAATGAACGTGATGATCGATGAGAGCATTTTTTTTTAAGGTTTTGATGAACCTGTGAATGAACGTGAATGAATGAATGAATGAATGAATGAATGAGGAATGAATGTGATTATGGAAGTTATTGTTTCCTAAAATCATGGGAGTTATTTTAGGATACTAAATCTTCCTTCTTTTTTTTTTTAATACAAAATATTAGGATGCATCTTGTCCATCCATCCTCATCTCATCCAACGGATGGGATGAGGACTTAGGGACTCAATACTTATGAGGGACTCATAAGAACCTATTTCTATATATATATATATACATATATATATATATATAGAGAGAGAGAGAGAGAAGAGAAGAGATCATATAAGGAGTTCTTTCTCCTTATAAGTCCATAAGTTCCACTTCTAACCCTTAGATAAAAAAGTAATGGATGATTGAGATTAATTGAATTTATATATTTTTCACAAAAAAAATAAAATCAGATGTACCTATTAAATTGACCTCTTTTTCCCCACCCTCTATATTCCCACCATATTTATTCTTCTCACCCACTATTTTAATTACTGACAAATATTCATCTTCATTTCATTTCTTCTCTTCCATTTCTACTCTCACCTGTCATTTGCCCTCCTCCATTGAAGAACAAAAGTGTGTAAATATTTCAATTGCTACAAAATCTTCATCGTCAATCTCAGTCACATTTGTCGCGCATGTATAGTGTTTGGGTTGATCGGTTACCGATTCCTCCCTTTTTCTTCAATTCTCACTTTTAATCTTGTTTTTTTCATTGTTTTAATGATCTGGGTATTTTGTAAAATATTAGCCAGATTCTTCAATTTTAGGTTTTACCCAATTTGAATTTTGTCATCAGGATCTATATAAATTGTTTAGGATTGAATTTTTATTGTTTTGGGTGTTTTGGGATGAATTTAATTTCTGGGTTTGTTTGTTTGTTTGTTTGAATTAGGGATATGATTTGGGATGAATTTAATTTCTGGGTTCATTGTTTTAATGATCTGGGTTTGTTTGTTTGTTTGTTTGAATTTTTGTTCGTTTCTGGGTTTTTTCTTCATTATGTTTTTGATTTTTATTGTCCGTTTACTCATTTTTCTTTTTTTTTGTCATTGAAATTGTTCCCGTCTTCATTTTTTAATTAAATGTTTTTCAATTAATATAGTATTTATAGTTAAATGAATATAGTATATGTTTTTTCAATTAATAATTGTAGATTTTTGATGACGATTAAGAATTAAAAATGGAGATGAAGACGAAGAGGAAGAATTAAAAATGGAGATGAAGACCGAACGAGCTTTGTAAATGAGTTGTTTTTTATATATATTCGTAACTTCAGTTCACATATTTTGTAACTTCAGTTCACATATTTTATAACTTCAGATCGTACATTGTAACTTCAGTCCATATATTTGTAACTTCACTTCACATATTTTGTAACTTCAGTTCACATATTTTATAACTTCAGATCGTACATTGTAACTTCAGTCCATATATTTGTAACTTCAGTTTACATATTTTGTAACTTCAGTTCACATATTTTGTAACTTCAGTTCACATATTTTATAACTTCAAATCGTACATTGTAACTTCAGTCCATATATTTGTAACTTCAGTTCACATATTTTATAACTTCAGTTCACATATTTTGTAACTTCAGATCGTATACTGTAACTTCAATTCTAATCAGTTCATATAACTTTACATATTTTTTTACTTCAGTTTATATATCATATAACTTCAGTTCATGTATTTTGTAACTTCAGATCATATATTGTTACTCCAATCATGTTTTATAACTTTATATTAAAAAAAAATCTAATGAACCGACTTTATTTACACGTGATTTTGAAGCACACGAAAAAATACAATAAATTACTTTAATAGTTTATTGTGTAATTTCAATCACATTTTGTGTAACTTTAGTAACTTATTAACAACCTACCGAGTAAGTTTAATATAATACTAGGTAAAATTAACAAACTATTGACTAACTTTGAACAATAATATATGTATTTTGGTTAAGTTTTATAATAATACTAGGTAAAATTAACAAAATATTGACTACCTTTGAACATTAATATATGTATTTTGGTTTACCCAAAAAAACTACATAATCAATATTTAGGCAATCAATATTGGGAAAATGAAGCTCCTTAAATGTTAGATGTTCTTTTTCTTTTTCTTTTTTTTTTGCATTGAACATCCCCCACTACACATCAAATCTTAGCCCTTTATTTATCATCATCCAAGAGTTAATATGAAAACTTATGGACTTAAAAAAACTTGGTGACCTTATGAGAATATATGAGAAAAACAACAAAGAGGGAGAAAACAATCGTATATCTATATATAAGGGTTCTCATAAGGTCAGCAAGTTTTTTAAGTCCATAAGTTCTCACCAAATATATAGATTTTTTTTTAATGTAAAGTTATAAAACATGATTGGAGTAACAATATATGATCTGAAGTTACAAAATACATGAACTGAAGTTATATGATATATAAACTGAAGTTATAAAAATATGTAAAGTTATATGAACTGATTAGAATTGAAGTTACAGTATACGATCTGAAGTTACAAAATATGTGAACTGAAGTTACAAAATATGTGAACTGAAGTTACAAAATATGTGAACTGAAGTTACAAATATATGGACTGAAGTTACAATGTACGATCTGAAGTTATAAAATATGTGAACTGAAGTTACAAAATATGTGAACTGAAGTTACAAAATATGTGAACTGAAGTTACAAATATATGGACTGAAGTTACAATGTACGATCTGAAGTTATAAAATATGTGAACTGAAGTTACAAATATATGGACTGAAGTTACAATGTACGATCTGAAGTTATAAAATATGTGAACTGAAGTTACCAAATATGTGAACTGAAGTTACAAATATATATAAAAAACAACTCATTTACAAAGCTCGTTCGGTCTTCATCTCCATTTTTAATTCTTCCTCTTCGTCTTCATCTCCATTTTTAATTCTTAATCGTCATCAAAAATCTGCAATTATTAATTGAAAAAACATATACTATATTCATTTAACTATAAATACTATATTAATTGAAAAACATTTAATTAAAAAATGAAGACGGGAACAATTTCAATGACAAAAAAAAGAAAAATGAGTAAACGGACAATAAAAATCAAAAACATAATGAAGAATAAACCCAGAAACGAACAAAAATTCAAACAAACAAACAAACCCAGATCATTAAAACAATGAACCCAGAAATTAAATTCATCCCAAATCATATCCCTAATTCAAACAAACAAACAAACCCAGAAATTAAATTCATCCCAAAACACCCAAAACAATAAAAATTCAATCCTAAACAATTTATATAGATCCTGATGACAAAATTCAAATTGGGTAAAACCTAAAATTGAAGAATCTGGCTAATATTTTACAAAATACCCAGATCATTAAAACAATGAAAAAACAAGATTAAAAGTGAGAATTGAAGAAAAAGGGAGGAATCGGTAACCGATCAACCCAAACACTATACCTGCGCGACAAATGTGACTGAGATTGACGATGAAGATTTTGTAGCAATTGAAATATTTACACACTTTTGTTCTTCAATGGAGGAGGGCAAATGACAGGTGAGAGTAAAAATGGAAGAGAAGAAATGAAATGAAGATGAATATTTGTCACTAATTAAAATAGTGGGTGGGAAGAGTAAATATGGTGGGAATATAGAGGGTGGGGAAAAAGAGGTCAATTTAATAGGTACATCTGATTTTATTTTTTTTGTGAAAAATATATAAATTCAATTAATCTCAATCATCCATTACTTTTTTATCTAAGGGTTAAAAGTGGAACTTATGGACTTATAAGGAGAAAGAACTCCTTATATGATCTCTTCTCTTCTCTCTCTCTCTCTCTCTCTCTATATATATATATATATATATATCTTTTATATATTAAAGCTAAAGAAAATGAAGGCACCACAATCACCCACGTAGGCGGCCAACTAAGCGCTTACTTGGATATTACATGGCGGTGAGTTGGCAATATTAATTAAAAAAAACCAGTTTTTAAACTTCTCACTTAACTTCTTCAACTACACAGAAGTTACATGTTAGTGAGGAGTTACATGTTAGTGGGGAGTTACAATGCAGTTTCATGCCCTTTAATAAGACCTTTATTCCAACTTCTCCACAATTTCACTCCACCATGGCTTTCCAATTTCAACAAAAGTCCATTTCAAAAATCAAAGAAAACATGAACGCAATAACAATTACGGCTAGAGTGATGCGCAAGTGGGAGCTAAAATCGAAGAGCTAGACAGAATTGTTGGTCAGCAATCATCGAAAAAAGAGATCATATATGACGTTGAAATGATCTCACTTGATGCTTCGGTACGATCTTTTTGTTCTCTTCTCAAGTATCTATAATTAAAAGATCGATTTCTTTCCTTCGGTATGTTTTCAATGAAAATTGCATATAAACTTATATAAAGGTAGAAGAAAGATGGGTGCTTTAATTGATTGTATGTTTACATGTTTTAAACATTTACTAAATAAACGCAGTACTAAATAACGCAGACTGATAAACGCAGTACTAAATAAATTGAAAAAAAATTGAACCATAATAAGTTGAACAATACTAAATAAATTGAAAAAAAAATCATACAGTACAAAAATTATGTGAACGAACTCGTCAATTTTATGAAATCTGTAGCAAACGAATTGCAATTTTATGAAAATTTTGTGAATGAGTGTTTAATATAGAACGAATTGCCCAATCAGATTGACAATTAGATTGACGAATTTGACAAAATTAGGAATCAGAACGAAATCAGAAAATCAAAAATCAGAACGAAATTAGAAAATTGACGATTAGAACGAATTGACGATTAGAAAATTGACGAAATCAGGAATCAGAACGAAACTCTGCACTACGAAATCAGAATGAAAATTAAAACGAAAATACCTAATTGATGGAGTAAAGGGTTTCTTTTGCCGGAAATCAACGCACAAATTGATGGAGTAAAGTGTTTGGAACGAATTTGCCAGAATTGTCGAGGTTTCTTTTGATGGAGTAAAGAATTTCTTTTGTTTAACGTGATGTTGTGAATTAGGTTGGGGATTAGGTTTTCTTCTTATTGGTGGAGTAAAGAGTTTGGGGAAGGATTAACGTGATGTTCTCATTTAATCTTGGCCTTTGATTTAACTGTATTTGATGGTCAGGATCAGTAGGTAAATTGTAGGAAAATGTAGGAAATGTAAAAGATCTATATTATTCTTGAATTTATTTCATTATATTAGTAACTATGTTTTATTATCAGAGTTATTTTATAGTGTTTTTATAGTTATTCTATAGCACATATGTGATTATTGTACTTCAATATTTTTTTGTACTATAATTAACTCCCTCTTTGTTGTTTTCTTTCAGTGAAGTTTCTTTTGCTGGATGCACCTTCAATGATATGCAAGATGTTTCATCCCAATACAATAACGCGCGTTATTCATTACAATAATTGAGTTTCTACATTGGCTTAATAATTACGTAAAATCATATAACATTATTTTAAAACAGATAATATTTGAGTGTCGGCCAAATATAACAACATGAGTTATTCATTACAATAACCGAGTTTCTACTTTAGAATAACCAAGTAAAATCATATAACATTATTATAAAGTTAATTATATTTGAATTTCATCTCAATACAAGAATACGATTTATAATAACTGAGTTTCTACATTGGAATAACTACGTAAGATCAGATAACATTATTCTATTGAGTTTCATCTCAATAAAATAACACAAGTTATTCAATACAATAACTGACTTTCTACATTGAAATCATTACGTATTTACATTTAAATAACCTGATAACATTATTCTCAGTAAACAATTGAGTTAACTATAAAATAACTACGTTTCTTCATTAAAATAATCTTGTTTGTACATCGAAATAACTATAAAAATCTGAGAAAAAAATGCTTTGGGATTTAGAGAGTTTTAATCTCAGCTCTTGATCATGAGAGATCTAATGGCTACAATTAAGAGGTAAATTGTAGCAAATTTGACAAATGTACCAGATCCTGCCTATATATATATAGTAGAGATCAAATAAGGTCACCATGTCTCAGTAAGTCTATATTAAAGTTACAGATGACATACGATAAAGTTGCATTTGTTAAAAATTGAAATTTAACTATAACATTCAACTCTTTTATCACTTCAAGTGATAAAGTGCAACTTTATCACTCGCTCATCTCGTGTAACTTTAAGCACTTTTTGTGTAACTTTAACACTGGAACTTATGACCTTAAAATAATTGTTGACCTTATTTGAGCCTACCTCTATATATATATATATATATATATATATATATATATATATATATAGAACTAGGATCTGGTGTAAACGCATCATATTGGTGTAAATACGCTAACAATCTGGACCGTTGATCTAATACATGATCAACGTTTGAGATTAAACATTGAAAATACACAAAACTCCCTTATTCAACAGATTAGGCGCGTCTTTTCACTTTCTCTCTCTTCATTTTGATTTTTCCATTCTTTCTACTGTCTTTCTTCTTTTTCATCAAGCAAGTGACGTTCAGTCGTTCATCTTCGACCTTCATTTTATTCGGTTTCTTCTACAGTGCTACCTCTAATCTTCGGTTTCCTTCTTCAGCGTTTCAGATCATCATCATCGTTCAGCCCTATTTTCATCGATTTCAGTTGCTTGAAGCTTTAACTCAACAACTTCGGTAATTCTCAGATTCGCCTGATTTTGCTGATTTTTAGTTTTGATTTCTTATTTCTTTGAGATGATTAACATTCTGTGTGGTCAATTAGTGGTGATATTCATTGAATTTGCAACAAATTAAAGTAATTTTGTTGTTTCTAATTAAATCAGACTAATGCAATCAGATTAGGGTTACATAATTTGACAACTCTTACGATGTTGATTTTCTTGTTTCTGATGCATCAAAGTGCTAACACTAATTACAATGGCTGAGATTAGGGTTTCGTAATGCATCAATATGCATCAAAGTAATCAGTTTCTGTCTTAGCTGTGATAAATCGTTGGGTAAGCAACTCTTTTCGTTTCTTTTCAGCCATAACATGGCAATATGCATCAATATGCATCAAAGTAATCAGTTTCGTTTCGTTTCTTTTCATTTCGTTTCTTTTCATAATCTAAGGAAAATTATTTAGATGTCATCCTTAAGTTTTAAGCTAAGTGAATTGGCCTTACTTTACTAATCATTCCCTTTGCTTAAGTTCACATTTTTGTTGTTTTATAAGGGGACTTTCATTAGTAGAACTATGTGATACTTCTGTGTTTGTTTCAGGAAGTGGTTAGCTTTGTTTAATTTCACATTTTTTTATTGTATGGTTTGTTAGTAATTGATGATATCTTTGAAATGGTGCAGGGTGACAACTGGTGGTGTAAAGGATTGATGAACGATGTAGAAATCACGTAGAGCTTTTCTGAATCCCGTAGACAGTCCCACTTCTAAACAGCAGGTAATTAATTAATTCACGTATTCCTCATCATCTCTTTCTTCTGATCATCTCTTTACTTAATTTGTTTAAGATTTTTTTTATTATAAATAATAAATTATTAATATTTACTTTTAGATGATCATGTGCCACATTTTTCTTTGTTTATTTATGAGATGTATATCCGTGATTTTTTAATACTTCATTTTTTCCCCAATCTTCAATTTTCTTCATTTGTTATGTATGTACTTTCTTCTTAATAACTCTCACAAGTTTATTGTAACAATATGCTACTCCATATCTTATTATTTTTTTATTGTAACAATATGCTACCCCCTATCTTATTATTTTTATGTAAAAATATTTTTTTTGTTCTGAAGAAATGTTTTTTTTCCAAGAAGATCGAACATGTGTAATATGTTTGTATCAATTTATGTTAGAAATACTTGGCCATACCGTTTACAATAAAGTCGTTACTTTTTCATAATCCATTAAATTTCATACTCCGTATGTGATTACTTTTCTTTGTTTCCTTAGATTGTTAATCATCGTTTTGATTTTGATTTTCCATTGTTTTTTTTGCATTAATTCGTTGTCATACGACTGGTAGTGTAAATGTAAAATCATTACCCAATCATGGATTATTTAATCTCCACTTTACCGGGCATATGTTTCCAAGTTCACTTTTTGAATTGTTTTGCTGACAAAGCTTTAAAAATACGTAAAAGCAAGGCTTTGGTGGAATAATTGAACAATCTCAGTCAGTTAAGCTCGGTTGTGTCACTGTATTTCCCATCACAACAGTAATGGAGTTGAGATTGAAATTGATAAAGCCAGATAGTGAAGACACGGTCTTCTTCTGCTGTTACATCGACAAATATGGCGTCAGTGTCGAAGACGGCAAGGAAATTGGAGGTGGTGTTGCCACTGATACCACCTTTTCATGACACCACTTCTGCAATGACATTCGGGATGTTAGATCAACATGCAAATTGCTACACTTTGGTGCTTCAGGGTACACAAACAATCCATTCCTCCCTCTTCCTTCTACTACTTCAATTCCGTAATTATCTCTGTCTGTCATATGGGAGTTTTGATTGATTATGTATTGATCTTTGAAGTAGAGCACATGAAAATAAATAGAAGAGTAAAATAGAAGGGGTTTGGGAATAGAGGACGTGAAGGAAATAAAGTATACATGGCGAGTAGTCCGTGAAAGCATGCAGTTTTGTCCTCCTGCTTTCTGATCCTTTATAAGAGTGATCAAGGATTTTTAATTCGATGGGCTCACCGTACGTACCCAAAGGATGAAAAGTATTCTCGATCTCTTTGTTTCCGAATTCTCATTTCTTTGTTCCAAGGCGGCTTTCTGAATGAAAGGTTATGATTTAGAATTGACTGATTGTTGTACAGTTGCTGTGGACAGTTTATGGGGCACAATACAATTGAGAGTACTTCAAGGAAGTAAATAGATTTGATCTGAGTCGATTCAAGGAAACGATAGCGCCATGTGTTTCTAGCATTTGGAGGGGGACAAGAATGTTCGCAGAATATCAGTTGGCTAAGCTTAACATCCTCATCTTTGTTCATTTGGTTGTCACTAACTATAATTGATCATGATGAGTCTTTATCATGGATCCACTTCGAATTTGTTCCTGTATGTTTCATAACATTCGTCAATTTAATACTCCTCAAAGAAATTAGACCCGTAACTCCTTTTTTTCCACCATTCCATTCACTCTCTCACGTCTATATTTTCCCTGTTTATACATCGTCAAAGCTAATTTCTCTCCAAGACGGTAATGTTGTGGACTACGGAGAACATCTGACTGATATATACGGAGTATTGTTTTTCCAGGAGGTATGATTCTTTTGTTCGCTCCTAATTCAATCATTAATATTTCATTTTGGTCAAGATGAGTCTATAGTTGGGGTTGTAATTGTTCGTATATTAGTAGTAGCCATTGCTCTTACCCGAGTGTTTGATTATGTATGTTTGACACAGGTTGTTTGTTACATTATGTTTTAGTTATATATATATAAACACTTAGTAGCACTGTTATGTGATATCTCTTTCTTACATTATGTATTTATAATTTTATATCAATATATACACTTCATAGTTCACATTTAATTTACCACCACTTGCATTTCAACAATTGCTTCCCTGTTACACCTTCTAAGAATCCGATGTTTGCCCTTATCTTAGCTAATCTAGAGGGATCACTCAATTTGATGTCATAATTAAGACGAGATACTATGAGGTGATTCAGATGGGGAAGATGAGAATTCAATTCCACAAGACAAATGACCATAGCATATTGGAATATTTGAGGGTTTAGAAGAGTTTAGAAGTTTGATATATTTGGCACAAGTTTTATATATTCGGCTTGATAGAAACTAGGGTGAGACACAATTAATTTGTACATTATAATGGTTGGATCTCAGTCTTCTATAATTTGGGCAATGTTATAGTTCTAAGTATGGTCAAAATATAGTCAATTATTCCATTGCGATATCATTCATCATGATTCAAAGAAATTGTTTCGTATCACATTGGTGTATGTGCATAATGAGGATATTAAGACTTTTTTTCCTTTCTTTCTATTCTAGGATGTTGTGAATTCGTTGAATATGATATATAGGCAGGAAAGGATACTTTTATAACCATTACAACTGTTGTTCTACCGTTGATAATATTATTACATATTAGTATCAAATTTACAGATACAAGGAAATGCAAAATGTTATATCTTGGTCAATATACAAGAGTCTTTTCGGCTAAAATGAGTAGAAATAAGTACGGAGTACTATATTGTATGTATGAAAGAATATATTTTTCATCTCATAATATTACATTAATTAAACATGATACGAAGTATAAGCATTTTTATTGTAGAGTATTACTCGGTAGTACATACGGAGTATGTTTTAAACTATTAATTTTACATATTCTTTTTAATATTTATTAAATTACTTCTAATTAAAATATACTTCGTACAACATAATTTTAATACATCCGTGCAATTTTTCACGGGCCAAAAACTAGTGTCTATATATATATATAGAAATGGGATCAAGAGAGTTGGTAGTGGATTGGGAAGTTGGTGAGTTTTGTTGTTAGCCATTGATTTGGGTTGGATGGATGGCTTAGATTAATCAAGAAAAAAAGGGAAGGAGGTACGCCTGATTGACAGGCGTACTTGACAGCAGCACTTAGCAGAGGTAAAGCAGCAACAGCAGCATGCAATCACAACATTACCATCATCAAAATTCACTCCCTTTCCATGAATCTCTCACCATTTTCCTCTCACTGGAATTCAAAATTCATCCCAAATCAAAATTCATCCCCTTATTTTTATTATCATTCAAAATAACCAAACCCTAATTCGTATTTTGCTCTACATCTCCATGCTCAAATGATGTTGTTCCTCGAAGATTCATTCGATGATTATATGCTCAAAATTTGCAGTCGAAAATTTTCGATCAACATGTAGGAGGTAAGATGAGTATATACCTCCTTTTTGGTTTGTTAATAATGGTTTTGTTCCTCTTTTTGTACAGTAATAATGGTCTAGTTCCTCTTTATGTTGGTTTCTTTATCATTGTTATATTTATTACTGTCGTTTTTTTGTTGTTGTTGAGTATTGCAGTTTGGTTTTTTGTAATTTTTTGGTTGTTAATCTTTAACAACCATGCTGTTATATGAGCAAAGTCACAGTCGTAGTTCTTCAAAGTCACAGTCGTTGTTGAGAAAAGTCACATTTCATTAAGGTCAGAGTTGAATGCGTGCGTTGCAAGATTTTCAGTTTTTAGTATGTAATATAGGGTTTCTTTTTTATTGATCCACCCTCTGAATATTTATGTTTGTTTCTTTATCATTTCAAGATTTTCTTTATTGTTTGGTTTGTTAATTTGGAGAGTTATACAGTTATAATGTCATAGTCACACCCAATATTATGGACAATCACACTTTGCTGAGAACAGATTTTGAGGGTATCCATTTTTTTGTTTGGTTTATTAATGTGAAGAGTCACACAGTTATAATGTGATACTCACACTTAATATGACGGACAGTCACACGTTGATGAGTACAGGTTTTGATACGTGGGTTATTATTTTAATACTTTTAATCTACATACTGTTATAGTTTTCTGCTGTAGGTGTAGTTGTATTACGTTAAAGTTGCTTTATTATTCCAAATATTTATTTTGGTTTCTTTATCATTGTTATCTTTATCATTCTTTTTTTGTTGTTGAGTATTGCATGATGGTTTTTAAATCCAAATTATTATGTGGTTGGTTCCTTGTAGTTGTAGCTGTGTTACATTGAAGTTGCTTTATTATTCCAAATATTTATGTTGGTTTCTTTATCATTGTTATATTTATTACTGTCGTTTTTTTTTGTTGTTGTTGAGTATTGTAGTTTGGTTTTTTGTGTCTTGTAGTTCTTATATTTTGTGGGTGTTAATCTTTAACAACCATGATGTTATATGAGCAAAGTCACAGTCGTTGTTCTTCAATGTCACAGTCGTTGTTGAGAAAAGTCACAGTCGTTTTTATTGTCCCAACCTCTGATAGTTCTTTTTTGTTCTAACCTATATGTCAGTTGAAGACACAGTGAGTGTGCCTTACGTAGGGCAGAAGTTCGTCGACATCGATGGAGCATTCCAGTTTTATCAATCTTACGCATGTTCCGTTGGTTTCTAGGCGAAGAGATACACGACAACTAGATCTTTTGATGGTTCAATTAAGAAGAAATTGTTGGCTTGTAATAAGGCAAAACAGCTGGCCAGAGCATGGTGAAGTTGTCGAGGATGGGAGAGAAGGAGGGGCAAGAGTCTGTGGGATCGTATGAACCCAAAAGGAATACGAAGGCGACGAGGACGCAATGTGGAGCAAGAATTAGGCTCTGTGCAATGATCGGGGGGTTTTACATTGAAGAGTTCATCGAGGAACACAACCATGATCTTGTGATGGTCAATGACAGAGAGTTTCCAAATCATCTCGAAGTTTATCAAGATATCACAAGGAGATGATCGTTTACAACTCGAGGGTGTGTAACGTATGTGAACAGAGTTGTTAGTGCATGGTTGACTGCTAACTGCGCGTGACTAATGCAGTTGCAATTTTGTGTGTGCAGCTGAAGATCGGGGCGACTCGGACATACAGGATGTGCAAGGAGATGTCGGGAGGATTTCAGAACATCGGAGCATCATTGGTTGATTTCAAGAACTGGGGGAGGGACGTCAAGTGCTTCGTTCACGAGCAGGATGGTCAATTGTTCATAGACCGGTTCAAGAGTTTGAGGGACAGTCAAGAGGATTTTTACTTTGACTACGATGTTGATGCAGATAGAAGATTACGCAGGGTCATCTGGGCGGATAGTGCAGCTCGAAGGAACTACGCGGCATTCGGGGATGTAGTTTTGTTCGACCCAACCTACAAAACCAACGTGCATTCTATGGTATTCACACCGTTTACTGGTATGGACAACCACAAATGGTCTGTCACGTTTTGCGGGGCGTTGCTATTAAAGGAGGATTACAAGTCATTTATTTGGGTCCTCTCCCGTTTTCTAGAAGCCATGGGCTAGAAGGAACCGTGTTATATCATTACAGACCAGGACCCTAGGATTTTAAAAGCCATCCCAAAAATATTAAAAGCAGCACACCAACGGTGCTGCACGTGGCACATCATGAACAAGGTTCCAACGAAGTACGACAGATCAAGGGAGGAGGCCTCGGAATTCGTAAAATCCCTCAACGCAATTATTTGGGATGATGACATCGAGGCGTCGGAGTTCGATGACAGGCGGGGGCAGATTATGATCGACCATGATGTTGTGGGGATCGAATGGTTCGAAAATATGTTTGACATCAGGAGCAAATGGGTCGCCGCGCATTGCAGGGAGTTGAGGATGTCCGGAATTATGAGGACAACGCAGAGATCGGAGAGTGAGAACAGTTTCTTCAAAAAGTTTGAAGACAACAAAGGTACGTTGGTCCAGTTCTGGATACGTTTCGAAAGTGCGATGGACCAACAGAGGCACACGCAAAAGAGGCTAGACAACGATAACCGGCAGACATTCCCCAAAACTGGAAACGAATCCGATGGAGACCCACGCGGCAAGGATGTACACGCATGTGGCGTTTGCACACTTTCAAGAAGAGGTCAAGTTTTCGCGGTACACGTGCAGCGTTCGTGGGTATTAGGAGAAGGACGGGATCGAAGCGACAACAGTTATTGACTCCATCCGGGACCACAACTACATTGTTGAATACAATCCAGGTATTGGCATAGAAAGTCACTGTCCACGCTGTCTAGCCACACTCACATAGCCTGACTATATAACCTAAACGGTGTAATTCTAAACTGCGGTGAGTGTGACTATACAACGTGGTGAGTGTGAATGCACAACGTAATGAGTTTTATTCTACAATTCATTGAGTGTGACTATACAAAATAAAGGGTGTGACTCTGGAATGCGGTGCGTGATTGTACAACGTAATTATTTTAATTCTGCAACGTAAGGACTGTGACTATGCAGCATAATGGGTGTGACTATACCATGTAAAGGTTGTGATTATACCTTTAGAATGGCACATCCTGTACGTTGCGTAGCTACTGTCCGTATGGTTGAGAGTCACACTCTTTATGTGTTTTAATGCACTCGCAGGTACCTGTGAGGTTAGCTGTACTTGCAGGAAGTTCCGTCGGTATGGAATTCTTTGCAGGCACGCTATTTGGATATATTCTTCCAAAGGACGGGAGACGATCCCGAAACGGTACGTGGCTTGTAGATGGACAAAGGATGCTCTACGTAATGTTAATGCATGTCCCCTGATAGAGAGTCGCCTAAGCGATGAGAAGGCTGTTACAATCAAGAGGCCGTTTTAGGAGTTCTATGAGACCGTCAGTCATGTCAGCAAAATGAGCAAGGAACACGTTAGTAATTTAGCTGACATCATTCGCGACTTCAGGTCCGATGTGGCGCCCTTGCTGGCCCTTATAGTAAGACGCAAGAAATAGAGGAGATCCTTGGTTGTACGAGCACAATTGAAATAACGATATTGCCCCCGAAGAAAGCCAAGAACAAAGGCAGTGGGAAGCGGATGCTGTCTTCTCAGGTGAAGGCTGCTGCAACTGCCGTGAGGCCTAAACGGCTGTGTAACAACTGCAAGAGGATGGGGCACCATGACAAGAGGAATTGCCCCAACCCATTCGCTGAGGACCCACCTATTGCCGACTTGTCTGTCGATGTTGAGGAGGAGGAGGAGGAGGAGGAGGACCCGGTAGGGATTGCCGAGGAGGATTGTTCGTGAATATCCTCTTTTATGGAGAAACATTTTTTTGAAATATAAAGATTGTTGACGTTTGAAATGGTCAAGGTCCGTGATATTGTTTTCGTATATTGTGGACCTCAATCATTTCTAATATGGTGTAAGTCGTAGATCATGGGGCAAATTTGTTTTTTGAAACATAAAGATTGTCGATGTTTGTAATGGTCAAGGTCCGTGATATTGTTTACGTCTATTGCGGACCTTAATCATTTCTAATATGGCGTTACTCGTGGGGTCCGTAAAATTGCTTTTTGTTGATTGGCTGTAAAATACATTGAAATAACAATCGTTTGTAATCGTTTGAAATAGCATTTGTAATGCTTCCTTACAGCGTAATGCATTAGTGTGTATCTGAAATGCATCATCTTTGGCTACAAATACAGCTGTGAGTGTGAACATTACAGCCCTTAATCTTTGGTTGACACGAAACAAGTGAGTGTGATTGTGCAACGTAATGAGTGTGACTTTACAGTAGGCTGGGTGTGATTCTACAACAAGAGGTGAAGCGTGGTTACACTAATTGTAGGAGTGTGATTGTACAAGATAATGACTGTGATCCTACAATACACTGACTGTGATTCTAGAAAATGAAGTGTGCGACATTTGAAAGGTAGAAACCTAAACTGGTTTTATGACATGATGACTGTGATTATACACCACGTTGAGTGTGACTATAAAACTTGTTGAGTGTGACTATACACCATGTGTCTGTACATTATAAAAATAGCGATGGAAATAGAGAAACAGCGAATTAGCGATGGAAATATTTGTACATTAGAAAAAGTCCATCTCTTACACAACACTTGACACTTGAAACATAAAAAGATTCTATGACACAGTACTTGAAACATAAAAACATTCCACGACATAATGCGGAAAACATTTAAAACAGTCATTAAATCTTAAAACACATAAAAACATCCATTACATTCCATTAAACATCCATTACATATCATTAAACGCTACATTTTAACCCATACATACTTAACCCTCATATTTTTGAAGTATCTTCTTCAAGTTGGCCAAATCACGCTGGAACCCTTTCCTAGTGAGGAAACATTCAAGACACTTTTTCATCAAGAATTGGACGTAGTCGTCCAGTTTGGTCTCCTTTTCTGTATCGCCAATGGATGCCACAAAGTTCCTCACGTCTATGGCAGTGGCGACTAGCTGCATGGCTGTTATCTCAATGGATCTAGTGGTATCCAATAAACCATCGTACTCCTCGATCAAACTCCTGATTTCTTCTATTTTGCTGGCCATTTTTTTTAAGGTTAAAGAGGTGAAGTTGAAAGTAGTTGGGGTAAAAAAATGGCGTTGGTATTTAAAGGGGGGAGGGAGGAGATCTGTAAAAATTTAAAAGGGGGAGGCAGCAAAGAGACAGTAAAAATTTAATTGAGTTAGGTGGGGGTCCTATCCTCCTAAATTAATTAGGGTTAGGAGAGTGAGGTGATTGGTTGTGTTCTCAATGTGCATTGAGACTCACAAACATCCCCTCCTAGTCACACACTTGACGTACTGTTTATTTTTTGTCGACATCGTTTCTGAACCATCATTTTTTTGGGGAAATAATCTGATTTTACGGTGTATGTATTTGTTTTATTTCACGCATATGCTTTCGGAAACCTCGAATGACTATTTGATTTTTTGTTGGGAAACCGTCATTTATTTGGTGTCTTTTGTAAATGCGGTGAAATAATCGTCGACATTGGTTTTTTTTAAAGGTGAAACAATCGTATAATTTTAAGGTGAAATAGACTGAAAGAAAATGGATGGTCATATATGTAGGGTTACTTAGTTTAATTAATTAGTGAATTTGTGGTTGTCTGTCATGACTCTACATGAGTTTGACTGTGACTATGAGTCAAAAGTGGCGTGACTGTATCACATCAAACATGCGACCATGATACTGGGCTGTCATTTATCTGATACTCAAATGATACTCTAACATGAGATTTCTCTATATTCACAAAAAGTGTTTTTACTTCACTACACATTCACGCCTTACGGTGCACTGAGGTCTTTCGTTCCACGATTCTTCCTATCTTACGTTTTTCGTCGAGTTTTTTCCATATGTTTTTTGCGTCCGCTATGAAAGCGTTAATTTTCTGCAACACGTCCCCAAGAGCTTCGTTCATGTCAGCAAGGACGAGAGACGGTGCAACCTCGAACGACAAATAACGCCTCCCGACCTTACTCCCAATATCATCGTGGGTGAATAGCGCACCGTCGTACAGGGACATGTGCATCAAGCAGAAAATGTCAGACTCCGCGTCATTCTTCCTGACGCTCTGCCATTCCAATTTTACCTGGCGATGCGTAAACTTCGACAGGTGACTGCCATTAATCAGCCCCTTGTCGTCCATGTAGTCGGTCAATGCTTGCGACTATTGCAGTGTTAGGTAAAAGAAAACGTCAGCACTTATGGAAGCAGTAGAATAGTCGACGAGGTGAAATAAAGCATATGCGTGTAACTTACTATTTTGCTTGACACCTGGAACATATACGACCCTCGGGCGTGTGGCTGGTGATCGAGGATATCAACTGTTCTTTCTTTAAAGTTGATGCACACGCACGCGTAGTGCTCCATAGTATGCACCGGGAAAAACAGCAGTTCGGCGTTCAAGTCGAATGTTCCGGCGCAGTCTTGTATGAATTTGTCCCACGCTTCGTACACACCGTCAGTGTCTTCGTCCGCAGGGGTACTTGAGTCGGGTCGTTCCGGTATACGGGTCAGTGAGTCCTAACGGATGGTGAATATTAGTTGCCATTAGTGACAGGGTACGAGACTGGACTATATCATGTGCGTGGCAGCACATCAGAAAGTGTGTGATTGTATAGACTAAGCTGCGTGACTTTGCAGCGTACAGACTGTGACTATACATGACAGTGTCTGATTGTAAATTCTAAGATGCCTGACTATGCAACTTATAGGATGTGATTGTTCACCTCAACATGAGTGACTCTGCAAAGTGAACTTTGTGATTATTTTTTACTATTACACAGACTTTACATCTTTTCAGTTCATTTGTACTATTTAATGTCTGACTATGCAAATTATAGCATGTAACTATACACATCAACATGTGTGACTAAACGAACAATGTGATTGTACACATCTTTTCAGTTAATGTGAATGGGGGTCATTTGTACTATTTAATGTAATAGGCATGGGGTTGTGTGGGGAGTGGGGGCATACCATGTGTCGAATTCCGAACCACGCCATTGTTGGTTCAGTGGGGGAGGATAACCCACGCCGGTTGTCGTCTGATTCCAAACAGTTCATGAGGTGCAACCAACACTCCAGCACCGCGGCGCTCATGCCACCTCCGGACAAGAGCGTTTGAATGTCACGCCTCTCTAGCTGCGCATGACTGCTGTAGGACCCCAAGAGTTCACTGCGGATTTTCACTGGTTAGTATCCGCAATATGCAACACGTATCAGTAATCAAAGACGGTTACGTACCTTTCTTCGTACCCATTATCATCAAGAAAGTAGTAGTCGGCGACGTGCTTTCGCAGGCTGGGCATCCTACTCGTTAGCGGTCGGTTCATGCGAAACATGGTCGACATGACAAGGGCGTCCGGGTCAGGCTCCCCTTGGATCAAAGAGCAACCCAACCCATCTCTAGAGCCCCGCGATCGAGACTTAATTGCTGACTGTCTTTCTTCTGGGACTGATCGGGGGTAGGTTCAGGTGTTTTCGGTGATTTGCTCTGACGCTTCCGCTGTTGGGTGGTTGCCTTCACAGGAGTGGTTTCAAACGAACGGGCCGAGAACAATGATTCCTTCTACGTTTCGAATGCTGCCACTTTCTTCAAAACAGTGTCCCTCACCTTGTTCACATCGCTCAGAATAAGGGTCGCGGTGATTTCCGCCCTGCACATATTCATGGCCGCCATTGTCCCCAAGGAGCAGTTGAACGGGGACCCGGTGTACAGCATCATGTGCATCATCAGGTACACTCCACAGTCATTGGCGGAGTAGCCCACCCCTTGCCAAGATAAAGGAACGTTCACCAATTTAAACGCACGGACCTTCTCACCTTTCTCCACTCCTCGATGTACCATGAACTCCCCCATTTTATCAGCCTACAAAACAAGTTCAAACAGGATCAGTTGTTGAACACATTCGCAGTCACAAAATTGATTTAATATTAAATTAAAAGGGTCTGACCGCTATCCGAGCAATGCCATAGTAAGGCAACTTTGTAAAATCTTTATCGTACAACCTGTTGTCGAGGTACTCTACTTGCTCGGAATTGAAGTTTATGCAAGCGCAACTGTAGTGGCCTCGTCACCCGTTAAAATCGGGACGAACACCTGCAAACAATGCGTCAGGATTATGGGCTAATAACAACTACGAACAAACAGTATGTGCAGGATAATACCATGTCCGAGTCCAAATCAAAGTCGGAGAAACTCTTTTCTATCCACTGGGTCCACACGTAAAATATTTCTTCGTCATGATTTACGCCCTGGCCTCTTTTCTTCCACAATTCCAACACCGGGACCTGCTCATTGATGGTAATACATGTAGTTAGCGTGTGTTTGACATGCGTGACTATACATGCTTTTACGCGTGACTGTACAGCTGTTAGTGTATGATTATCCATCATAAAATTGTGTGACTGTACAGCGTAAAGTGTGTGACTATACATGATTTTGCTTGTGAATATACACCATAGAAGTGCGTGACTGTATAGCATAATGTGTGTGACTATACAACATATAGCGTGTGACTATGCGGTTTATAGTGGTGACTGGACAACATGATGTGTGTGACTATACAGCTAATAGTGTGTGACTATACAGCTTATAGCGTGTGACTATGCAGTTTATAGTGGTGATTGGACAACATGATGTGTGTGACCATACAGCTAATAGTGTGTGACTATACAGCTAATTTTTGGGGGGTGAACGTATTGTATGTCTAAGAGAGAAGTAACATCTACTGGTTACTCTTTGTGCGTTTTTTTCGTAGATCAGCTGGTTCGGTAGCCTACACCAGCAGTCAATGAGGTTATTCATCACCTGAAGGCCAGGCTTGAGCGACTGCATAACGCCCCTCGCTATACAGTCATAATCTGTGAACTCGACCAGCATTTTGCTATAGACCAAACAAAGTCCCAATTAGCACATGCATTTTAAAAACGACATGAGCAGCACAATAAATACGTACCCTGACGGACGTGGCGTTGACCGGTCGAAGACGTAGTCGATTACATCGTTCCGCACGCTGAGGATATCCCAGAAGATGACTATATTGGAGCACATGAATCCAGAGATCACAAGCTGCCTCCTCATATTTTTCCCACAGTCCAACGTGCATCCCAAATTGTTTGGAATCGTATCCATGCACTCAAATGCTACGTCGGAGTGGAAGATGTACCGATGATGGAGTGCCTCAGCGTGCGTCTCGATCCTTGAAGCCTCGCCTGTCTGCTGATCATCATTTGTGACGATTTCTGTCGTCGTAGGCGTGGTGGCAACAGTGTCCGCTACATCCCAGCCTGCTTTGTGCAGTTCCCTCTTAAGACTAGAACTGATTGTCGCATAGGGCGGAGCCAGTATTACAGTACGCACTCCCTGGTCGATGATCGTCCCACCGCTGTAGACGATGGATGGCAAGACAAATTCTGTGGGAAGATCGGCCACGGCCAACCGTGCGTCAGTGGTCTCCCACCTTGCTTGTCGTAGAGCCACTACTATGGTCGGACTCATACCAACCGAACCCTGCACATTGGAGTCTCGGTTGAGTTCTTCAGCGGCATCAGTCTCGGGAACTTCTCCCTCACAGAAACCTGGTGTCACGATGCCACCTTCAAAAGTGCCCTCATCATCGTAACCTTATGTTCCCTCACCACCTCCAAAAGCTTTCTCAATATCTCCATCCACGTATCCAGCATCATGCAGGTCTTGCACACGCAAGTCATACACAATTTTGCGTACCTGATCGTAGACTTCAGCATCGCGTTGGTCCTCGCCCTCAACGACACTGGAGGACAGCTGGATCTTCCCAGAAGTGTTGAGAGGATGGGTCTTGACTTGGAACTGCCTTGTTCCTCGTCGCTATTTCTTTTACCTTGGAGGCAGCCTTCTCACAGAAACCGCAAAAGGCTAGCGCACACCTTCGGAACTTCATGAAAAATTCTCGGTCGTCCTATAATTCAATTGAAGTCAAATCATTAGTGTAAAGCTCTGTGGTATTGAGGATGGCAGTGTGACTACACACCAAATCGAGTGTGACTAAGTAGCATAGTGAGTATGACTAAGCATCCCAAAGTGTGTGACTATACGGAATAATGATTGTGCCAAATGGGTGTGACTATACATCAGAATGAGTGTGATCCTACAACATAATGACCGTGACTATTGAATTTCAACTGTATTATAAACACAGTTTTATGAATCGTATACGCTTTTATAAACATAGGTAGGGCACTCAGATTAAATCGTTTCACGAACAATTAATTGATGGTTTCAAGAGTGGCTGCGAGATAACTTACGTCAACGGCGCTGTCTTCCAGTTGATCGTCGCTCTCGATCCCTGTCGTTATTAGTTTGGGACCAGATCGCTGGTTGTTAGAGGGCATCGTTATAGCGGGGTACCCTCATTGCCTGTTACACCACATGTACATGGGTACGACACCCTCGAATGCAGCTGATTCCCCAGTGACCCCGTCTCTAGCTCCCCAGCTAGACGATCGCTTATCCTCCGTGCATCCCAATGTCCGATAAATGGTATGTCGCATCTGCAAGTCTCGCTACGGAAGTTATAGCGTTGGAAGTACGCAATCATCAGAACTGGGATGCACCCCCGGAGGTAGTTGAGGACTTTTTTGGAGTCACGCGTCTCCTTACCCACCCGCACCAGATCCTGCAGGACATAAAGCTACACCAGTCCTGTTCCCGAATCAATTCCACGTCATCCACTGCGGCCAGCAGGCTCAGGTCGAGTGAGTTGTTTGTAGTAGGCGCGAGGAATGATGACAACGCGAACAACACGAACCTACGAACAAAGTCGTCGTCAGCGGCATCGGTTGTCATTAACTTTTCGTGCACCCTCCCTAATTTTATTGGTCCGCTGCTGTCCACCACATCGAAGTCCTTCCTTCAAGTACTCTTTAACCTGATCACGTTAGGTGAGTCAGCTCCTTTCTTGTTTTTGGTTGGGATTACTTTCACCGGATGAGGTCCAAAAGGTAGTTGGAGGCAATCGTGGACGTCGTACTTTGACATCGTGAATGCCTCCCGGCGCGAGGCACGGAAAATATGGGACCCATCAGAAAACGCACGGAGGAACATAAGTACGTGGTCAATGGGGAACGACTCGAACTTCAATTCCAATAGCCCGCCGAAGCTAACACCACGCACCCTCTCAATCTGATCATCCGACAATTGCGCAATTAGCTGGTGCAACCGCCTGGCCCTACAGTGAACATCCGGCTGACCTCCAGGCTCTCTTTTTACTGCTAGCTGACCCTGTTGTTGGTCTTCTTTCCTCTCACCTCGAGACACCCTCTTCTTTTTCTTAGGCCTGCTTTCCTCAACATTTTCTGTCCCCCCTCACCCATCTCGGCGGCCGGTGTATCAAATGTGAGCCTCTTCTTTTTCTTAGGCATGCTTTCCTCAACATTCTCTGTCCCCCCCCCCACACATCCACCTCGGTGACCGGTGTATCAAATGTGAGCTTCTTCTTTTTCTTAGGCCTGCTTTCCTCAACATTCTCTGTCCCCCCCCCCCCCACACCCATCTCGGCGGTCGGGCTATCGAACGTGACCCTCTTCTTTTCCTTTCGCCTGCTTTCCTTAACAATTTATGTCCCCCCCCCCCACGTCCATCTCGGTAACGATGTGGTCCCCTGATGTATCGAACGTGACCCTCTTCTTACCCAATTTTTTGTCCACAACCACTTTATCACTAATTACATGGTCGCGAACCGATGTCTCTTTTACGCCCTTCTTCTTACCAGCCTTTGTTCGATCTTTTTTCTTCGCAGCACCCTTTTGCTGCAATAACAACATGCGTAATGAGCGTGACTGTACAACTGACTATACAGCTTCAACTGTGTGATTCTACAATAAAATGCCTGTTATTCTACAATACAGCTTCAACTCTGTATGACTATACAACCTCAAACGTGTGACTCTGCAACATAACGAGTGCGACTATGTAGCTTCAAACGTGTGACTCTGCAACATAACGAGTGCGACTATGTAGCTTCAAACGTGTGACTATATACAACAAAATCACTATGACTATACCCTGTCACCAGTGTGACTTTACAACAAAACCAACATTAGTTATGTCACATGCATCATTAGAATGATGATTGGGGACGAGTGTGACTATACAGCTTCAAACGAGTGACTATATAACCAACTCCGTATGACTATTCAACTTACAAACATTTTTCTTCCCAAATAGCCTAGGCAACTTTGTATGACTATACAACCTCAAACGTGTGACTCTGCAACATAACGAGTGTGACTATGTAGCTTCAAACGTGTGACTATACAACAAAATCACTATGACTATACACTGTCACCAGTGTGACTTTACAACAAAACCAGCATCAGTTATGTCATATGCATCATTATACAGCTTCAAACGAGTGCGACTATACAACATTCTGTGACTATACAATGTCTCCAGTGTGACTTTACAACAAAACCCACATCAGTTATGTCACATGCATTATTAGAAAGATGATTATGGGGACTTTAACATGAGAAAATAAGATTACTTTAACATAAACTTCAACAAGGAAGCATATAAATTATATGACTATACAACTACAACAGTGTGATTGTAGAACATAGTATTTATGACTATACAACTACGGAAAAAAATGTGCAGATGTACAGAACAACAGCAAAAACTGCCTAATCGATGTCACATGTATAATTAGAAAGACGATTATGGGAACTTCAACATGAAAAAATAAGATGACTGTTCAGAGCTTCAACATGGACTTCAACATAGAAATAAAAACTTAATCTTTGACTCTATAACTACAACCACTGTACAACTATAACAACTTCAACTCAAATTTAGGGTTATTGGGTTGGAAAAATGCATTTCTATCACTCTTTAGGGTTTATGCATGACCGAAGTTCAACAAAGGAATACGTTTACTAAAATGGAAGTCGAAAATCGAACAAAAGGGTTGAAGAAAAGAGATATCGGAGGTCGATAATGGAACTTTCAACATACCTTCGTATGATCATCGGAAGTTTATGCATGATCGGAGATGTTGAATGACTGATCGAAGCTGCGGAGATGGAGAACGCTGGGTTTTTTAGAGAGAAGAAGAGAGAAATGGAGACGGAGATGGCCGGTGAAATGGTTGTGGCTGGTTAAATGAATTCAAAAGCGTGTGATTGGGAAGTGTAATGTGTGTTCGGCGGGAGTATAGAGAGAAGTGGGAGTTAATGAGAGGAGGGTGAGGATGGAAGTATTGATTAGTGATAGGAGTGATTAGTGATGGTTGATGGCTGAGTTCCGCAGCATGTCAGTCCCCCTTTTTAAAAAAAATTTGAACCCAATCTATCCACCATCCATCTTAAAATGAATGGAAGGTAGGGATTAACACTAAGGGACTCTTAGAGAGTTACTAACTCCCTTGATCCTTTCTCTCTCTCTCTCTCTCTCTCTCTCTATATATATATATATATATATATATATATATATATATATATATATATATAGAAGAAGGATCAAGTGAGTCCTCCTATATATGTTGAGTTCATGAGTCCAATCTTGGACCATTGATCAAGTGGAAGATTGATGGTTGTGATTGCTTGAAGTGAAATAAAGAAATAACTGTAAATAAGGTAAATAAAATCAAGTTTCCTTAATTATCTCTACCAAATAATTATTTCTCTCTCTCATCAAATTCTCCCTCACGTTACCCACATCCTGCCATCATCACACAACCCCAACCTCTTCATAATTAATCAAAATTCAAATGCTTTCCTCTTCCTCGCAAGCATACACCGTCCTCTTCCTCTTCATAATCTTCAATCTTCTTCACAAGCATACACCATCCTCTTCAAAAATTGTTGCAGTCATATTCTCCACAACTTAATCTTGAGTATGTGGAAGCGAGATAAAAAATCATTGATGGTCCCAAGAGCAAGCCATCCAAGGGTCGAAAAAAATAATGTTTCTAATGAATTATGTCATCCTTTTGTAATTATGAATATTGTTTTGCATTGTTTTGACATCTTATCCTAGCATGTTAGTCAGCTGTCAATGAATGATACTGTTTATCTCCATTGGTATTTTGATTATCACTAGTGGAACAACGCTGTTATACTCGGTTACTCTGACTCAGTGTACCTGTTACTCTGAGGAACGAGTGGTGTTACTATGAGGGTGAATGGTGTTAACCCACGTTACAAATTTGGTCTCATAATCAGGGTGTTACACCGACGCATTGTAACTGTTACTTTAACAAATAAATGATGTTACTCTAAGTAATGAATGATGTTATCTTCATAATGATCGTTAAACAACGCTGTTATCATCTGTTATCAACAACGCCTTTATTCGTTAAAGAAGGTTGTTAACCCGCATTACAAAGTTGGTTTCATAATCAGGGATTGGGGTTCTTACCCTAACCAAAAAAATTGTTACCCTGACTCATTGTAGCGGTTACTTTAACGAACAAATGATGTTACTATAAGGAATGAGTGGGGTTAATCTAAGAATGAATGGTAAACAATACCGTTATCCTCAGTTACTTTGATACATTATATCTGTTACTCTAAGGAACGAATGGTGTTACTCCAATACATCCGAAATGTTACTCTGACAAAAAGCACATGTATTAAATATAGAGTTATTCTTGTAAAAAAATGTGTAAAAAATGTGTTATTCTTGTAAACAAAAAAAACAATTTCTCAAATGACCAAAAACACAAGTATGTTCAGAACACTTGTTCCTCTTCCTCCTCTTCTTCAGAGTCTTCTTCAATTTCCTCTTCTTCGTCTTCTTCATCTACTTCACCCTCCTCATCCTCATCTTCTTCATCTACTTCACCATTCCTGTGCATTCGCATCTTTGCTAATTCCACCTGCAAAAAAAATTAAACAACGTTATGCCCATGCAATGCATGTGTTACTTCAACTCCTAAAGTGAGTTACTCTAACTCGTACAGTAAGTTACTTTAACATCATCGTCAAAAACATATTTCCAACGTTGAGTGTGTGTTACTCTAATTACAAATTGGTGTTACTGTAACTCAGAAAGTATGTTACTTCAAGATCGTGTCTGCTTTAATAGAAAACAAAACAATAGTATCATTGAAGATTATGAAAAACCTAAATTATAAACATAACAATCTGGAATCTATACTAACACGAGAGCAATAAACCATTGATATGAATCTATGATAAATTAAATGAATAAAATTCCACCTTTCTAGTGTTGTCCTGTGCATTCGCATCTTTGCCAATTCCACCTGCACAAAATTAAACAACGTTACGCCCACGCAACCAATGTGTTACTTCAACTCCTAAGTTGAGTCACTCCAACTCCTACAGTACGTTACTCTAACATCATCGTCAAAAAAAACATTTTCTCGACGTTCAGTGTGTGTTACTCTAATTAAAATTAGGTGTTACTGTAACTTAGAACGTATGTTACTTCAACGTCGTGTTTGCTTTAATAGAAAACAAAACAATAGTATCAGTAAAGATTATGGAAAACCTAAATAACAAACATAAAAATCTAGAATCTATACTAACAAGAGACCAATTAACCGTTGATATGAATCTATGATGAATGAAATGACCATGAAAACAATATCAACATGAAAATTGACGCAAAACATGAAAGCAATATCGAAACTCACCATTGTTATACTCGATGAATGGCTTATCAACAGTTGATGAAGATGTCGCGATCATTGAATCCATAGTAATGGGATTTCGAGCACAGATTTGATTGAATGAATGAACGTGATGATGGAAGCATTTTTTTTAGTTTTTTATGAATGTGGTAACGTGAAAGAATGAATGAGGAATGAACGTGATTATGGGAGTTATTGTTTCCTAAAATCATGAGAGTTATTTTAGATTGCTGAATCCCCCCCCCCCCCTTTTTTAATAGAAATATTAGGATGCATCTTGTCCATCCATCCTCATCCCATTCAATGGATGGGAAGAGGATTTAGGGGCTTATAGAGAAGGACTCATAAGAGCCTTACTCTCTCTCTCTCTCTCTCTCTCTCTATATATATATATATATATATGGATCAAGTGAGTCCTCTTTTCATCTTTGAGTCCATAAGTCCTAATTACATTCATTGATTTAGAGGGAGATGGATGGTGGTGATTGATTTGAGTAATAAAGGAAGTAACTGACATATTTAGTAAAAATATATTAAATCCCTCTCTCTTCCCCTAATTCTCTCCAACTACTAAAAAATTTATCTCACTCTCTCTTCTCAAACACGTTACCTCACAACTAAGGTTTTCATTCAAAACTCACCCGCCCAACTACTGTACAACCTTTCACCTTCATCACCCCAAACATAATCACCGCCCAACTACTGATTTTTTTAAAACACACCCGCGCATCCTTTCATCTTCAACTTAAGCAAGGTGTGGACATGACATAGGTCCATCCCGACGCGGCCGCGCGCGGGTTTGGGGAGGCGAATGAATCTCATGTGAGATGGATCTCGGAATGAAATTTAAATCTAAATGGAGTCGCCACCGAACTTTGTGGGAGTTCGGGCCTATTCGAACTCATTCTATATCTTAGTGGGCCGTGCACAGAGTAAGGCCCATTCCGATTTCAGAGTTTATGGGGTTCGTCCCTTTGCATTGCGATACCGATATCGACATTATCGGTTATCGTGTATTGAATGACTCTCGTATGCCAACAGTTCCGGACATTCGGAAACCATGATTTTGAGTAAGGGGTGAGGGCACGTGTTGGGAAGTGCACAAAGAACACCCAACCCCGCCCGCACTTAACGGCCTCTACTTAGATATCGTTCATTTTTCGTGTACGTGTGTTAGTTTGACGACTAAATGATATGCAAACAGTGTTTTTGACTAAACATGTGATATATGTTTGATCTACGTCGTTTAATGCATCTTTGAATTATGTCGAAGTTGTTTTAGCATGCGAGGTTTGTTTTAGTACAATAAAACAAACAATGAAAACAAAGCGCCAAAATAGAAATAAACGGGTTAGTAACATAATAATGAAATAAAAATAGATTAGAATGGTACGATGCATGGTTTTGAAAAGAGTAAATCACGTGATAGGCTTGACACGTGATGACCGAAGTTGTTAAAAGAATTTTATCAGGACTCGAAATATGTTGAAAGGCTCGTGGTTTCGATGTACCAGGGACCACTCAATCGAGTCATAGGGAGGACTCGACCAAGTGGTCCTCAAAATGCATTCTGCCCCGATTTAGGGGTGCCACTCGATTGAGTGGGCTGGGCACTCGATCGAGTGCCCCCTGTGCGAACAATAGTTCGTGAATTTGCTTTTAATTAAAATCGATAATTTTGCTAAATCGCGTGTAAATATAATATGATTTACACTCGATTCAGTTTTTGATACTCGTTATATTCGATAATTGATTATAGAATCAATATCTAATATTAGAGTAAATTTTGTAAAAGACGTTTATGAATCGTTTTAGCCTGAATTAAGATGAAATAATTCCTCCGCGTCGTAATGTCGTAATTAGTCTTTTCGGACCATGTGACCATTACCTCGGTATCAACGGAATCACGTTTAATATGGTTTTATTGACTGATTCCTTCAGATCCGATATTCGACTATAGAGTCGATATCGCATCCCAGGAATAACGTTTTATTTATCATAGTACGATAATATCAATATTAGAAACGAGAAAAGGAAAAGAAATATAAAAAAACGTGACTACGATGACACAAGACGGGCGGACGAGAAAGACGAAAAAAAAGGAAGAGAGAAAATGAGATAGCGGAAATTGTAACACCCTCAACCTACATGCTTAATTATCTCGAAAACGAACACGTAATAGCGGCCTAGGCGCGGGAGCGTTAGTTGAGATGTATATAGGAGAGTTATGGTGTGTATAATTGGGAAGGGATTTGACGAGTTTTGCTCTCGGGTTTCCTAAAGGATTTATAGGGGAAAGATCGAGGTTGTATGGGATTGTATCGCCTAGGATGTCGATTGTTGTTGTCGTTGTTTTGTTGTGTGTTGTAAGAGGGTGTGTTTATAGGAAAAGTACCCCGGTTTATGATAGGAAAGGTACCCGGCTTTGGATAGGAAAGACTTTGCTTGGATGGGAAGAAACACCGGCTTGAGTGAAGGGAAACACCCGGTTTTAGGTGAAGAAGGATTCTGATTGTGGATAGAAAAAGAAATTCGGTTTCAGCTGGAAAAGAGGCCACTCGATCGAGTGGTGCATAGTACTCGATCGAGTGTCCGGTCTAGCATCGGCTTTATGCGATTTTGTGAGCCTACTCGACCGAGTGGGCCGGTCCACTCGATTGAGTGGGTCTAGCCGGGTGGAAGACCTCTTTAGAGATCGAGTTTTATCTCTAGCGGAGAGGAGGTTTAGTTGCTTGGTTATTCTTCGTAGCTGATTTTTTGTGGTATTTGGTTTCAAATCAGATTTCCAAAAGCTGCGTGGCTGAATTTTATGTCTCGGAAATGCCTTTGGCCGGGGTTTGACCCGGTCGCTAAAAGACGGTTTTGCCCTTGGTGTCGGTTTTGACCCAAATTAGTCTTATCTGATTGGAAATGACCCACTGGGCCTGGATTTGAGGTTATTTTTGTGAGATTTGTACTCCGTAAAAAGCCCAAGCCAAATACTAACGATTTTGAGTCCATATTCGAGTATATTAAAGCATGTTTGCGTCCGATCATCATCGGGTGTTTTTTGGGAACCGCTATAGACACCTAGCAGCCAAATGTGGGTGTCTACACAAGGTTACATTGAAGCAACTCTATAATTTCAGCAAAGAAAATCTTCAGGCGACAAAATATAAGGTAACTCACTGCTCTATGCTAATATGCGATTGTTGTACTGAAGAACTAGGGTTTAGTTTATATTCATAACTGTTTTACTAATTTTCTCGCTAATTATGTACTGATTTTGTTTCCTGCGTATGTGCCCTATAATTAATTGGATTCACTAAGGATTGTTGGGGTATCTGGGTATGCATTTGTTACGTCTAATTGAATTCACCTACTTCGTATGTATGCTTTTACTCTGCATATTCACCCTAACATATATCGAATGCTACTCTAATGTGCATACTCAGTTACTCTAATAAACTTGATTTGTTAATGTAAGGGGTCGTTCAGTTATAGTGTTACACATGTATGGTGTTACTTTAAAGACGATCATGTGTTACTGTAATTCAGAAAACGTGTTACTTTAATTCCCATCTTTGTGCTACTTTGAATGCTAGTAATCTGGTACATTTAATTGTAGAGACGTATTACTCTAATTCGCACTATATGTTACTCAAACACGTTCTTTGTGTTACTTTAACGCGTATCAGCTGCACTTTAATTTTATGGTGTTACTCTAACAAACTTGTGTTACACATGTATGGTGTTACTTTAAAGAATTTCATGTGTTACTGTAATTCAGAAGACGTGTTACTTTAATTCGCATCTTTGTGCTACTTTGAATGCTAGTAGTCTGGTACATTTAATTGTGCAGACGTGTTACTCTAATTCGCATCATATGTTACTCTAATACGTTCTTTGTGTTACTTTAACGTGTATCAGCTGTACTTTAATTTTATATACCAGATTAAACTGTAACAATAGTTGTACATTATTATTGTACTTTTCAGATGGAAAAAGGAGACAAATCAAGAAAGGAGAGGAAGGCAAAATGAGAGGAACAAGAAGCTGTTGATAAGAAGGTTCAGTTTAGGTGTAGACCACTGAGCCTTGTGGAACTAATGTCCAACTTCAATGACAGGCAGCGGGCGGCTGTCAACAATATCGATTTTGGCGGCCTACTACAAATGCGCCTTAAAAGCTTCCCCGGGAAGTTTGCCCCCAACTTCATGAAGTTATTTTCCGATGACTCTCTGATTTTCAAACTACCAAGGAAAAGTGATCAATTCTTGGTAATGCAGCACGATGTCCACGACTGCTTCCTTTTTTCCTACGGTCGGTACCCAGTTGATCTGATCCCTATGGGTCGGTCAAAGGAAGCACTGGCGGAGGCTGTGCTTAGTCTGAAACAAGCATGGAGGGACCGGTTCCATATTTCTACAGGAAGCGACGTGATCCCTCTCACACCGTTGCTAGAAGAACTACAGAAGAACGTTGACGGTGGAGACGACTTCTGCAGGCAATTCGTTCTGTACAACATGTCGATTTTTCTTAACCCAACGTCAAACTACGCCGTTGATTTGAGGTTGTAGAAGTGCGTGGAGACGTAAAGCAGATAAGAAACTACAATTGATGCACGTTTGTATTGGATGGGCTGGCGATAGCCTATCAAGATCACGTGCTCCGGAATCCAACATACGTGCTCGGTTGTTTGCCATTGCTGATTATCACATACTTCCAGCGCTTTCAATACCGTGACCGTCGTTGCCCGCATGATCTACCGCTGATCAAGCATTGGGATCGAGAGCGGATGCTAGAAAGGTTTGTGGGCGAATTTGTTGGGGGTGGGCTGGGTCATCTTACCAAGTCAAAAGTAAAATACTCCTGTTGTCTACTTGATGAGGTGGTAGATGACGTGTCGCTGCTGAGGATAACGAATGTCCGACAGACCGATGCCTCAACAACATCCGCGCACAAAGTTAGGAAGTCCATAAACATCGAGCTAGCAGATGGCGTCGAGGATGATGATGATTTGAAAGCTAGGGCATTAGACGTAAGTAATAAAAAATTTCTTCAATAAATTACGTGTCCATTCTATCATCAAAACTTGCATCTAATATGTATTCCAGTTTTTAAAAGTTTTTTGTTTCTACACTTAATTGGTGGCTAAGCCAACTAGGGAAAAATGTTGGTATCTGTCTCTGTGCTCTTGGAATACAGAAAACAAATCTCTTGTTATTGTAATTGCTACATTATGTTACTCTTACTTTGAACTCCTATTACTTTAATGCGCATTATGTATTATTTTAAGGAATTCAGTTACTTTTAAGAGTTCAGATGTGTAACTTTAACAGTTCTAATGTGGTACTTTAAGAGTGAAAATGTGTTACTTTAATGCATGTCATGTGTTACTCTAGCAGCAAAGATGTGTTACTTTAATACGAATCATAAGTTACAACATCCAGATTAACACTCTTCTTACTTTTGATGTAGGAGGTACATGAGTTGTACCTCATGATGGCAAGGAATGCAATTGCCTTCCATGATTGATGGATCTCAGCCGCTGCCAAAATGAGAAGAATAACATCCGGCAACCTACTGCACGATGACCAAGTTTCATCGTAGGCATCACAAGACTTCTGGAGTGGAGAGGAGCTCCACCTGACGGTCGATGAAGTATGTGAGGCGTACGCACGTGCGAAGAATGCAACGACGAAGGGCCCCGTATTCATGGGCCAGCCCACACAACCAGGAGCTTCTCGTATTCGTACAAATGTGGCGGCGGATGAAACTATTGGGGCGGTCGTGCCATCTTTGGAGTTCGGGAATGAAGGCAATCCGGACTTCGAGCTGTACACGACAGCGGAGATTGACGAGACTGTTAATCCGAACACAGATGAAGCAGATGTCAGTGAATGCTTATGGGTGGAGGTTGATGGACGGAAGGTCTTCCACCCTTATTTCTTCCACTCTGAAAAAAGGTTGGAATGCATGCAAGTTGTCGACGAGAATCTTGGATGCTCGTATGATTGCGGTACACCTGACCCCGACCAGCTGATCGTATCGGACTTTCTGGTCAGAGATAGAAAGTTGTTCAGGTCCGTATTGGGCCCTCGGAAATATGTAATGGATTACGTCTTCTTCAAAAATGAAAAATACAGCGCAGAGTAAGTTTTTTACAATAATCAATGTCCTTTACCTGTTATTTTGTCTTTATGTTATTTTTGATCGATTGTCACATGATTTATTCAAATTTTATCGGTGAGATGTTGGTAAGGGTTGACGACTTCTTCAACGTACCTCGCGACGAGTTGTCAACACTTCAGCCGGGGTAGCGGCTCTCAAACGTTGGTGCATACTACTTAACCACCTGGACGCTTGTCAGTCTGCACCACATTGGACATCATGCTGCTTCTTTGGCGTTAGCCACAATGTAAGCTTGTCTCTCCTAATTTTATCATACTAGTACAATCAACAACGAGTGTTACTCTAAGGCGTTGATACTGTTACTTTAATAACTGTTATTCAAACCAATATAATTCATGAAGATAATATTGGCTACTATGAATGTGTTACTGCAATATTGTCTTTGTGTTATTGCAATGATGATGAGCTGTTACTTCAACATACGTCATGCAGAAGAGAGTAATGAAATTATGGAAGGGCTTGAAGAGTGGTGTCCCTATTGACATTGACGAAGATTTGTTCAACTTCTGGGACATTTGGGCTGAAGTAAATCAAGACACCATCCATTTGGACTCTGACTTGGTACGTCTATACGAAATACTCATACGGTTGACTATTTATTACAGCTCGTCAATAGTTATCACCAACAGGCTTAATTACCAAATAACAGGTGTTCGTCCTGGTGCTATCCGACGACAACGATCACTACAGCTGCGCATGTATCAACTTCCTCTCAAAGCAGATCAAATGCCTCGACAAAAGGATTTATGAGGAGCAGGAATTCGAAAGCCCACCATACGTCGGGATGGCAAAAATTGCAGTAAGTGTACTCATGTTATATATGCACCTTCATCATCCAAAACTCATGTATGGTGTTACTTTAAAAAATTTCATGTGTTACTGTAATTCAGAAGACGTGTTACTTTAATTCGCATCTTGGTGCTACTTTGAATGCTAGTAGTCTCGTACATTTAATTGTGCAGACGCGTTACTCTAATTCGCACCATATGTTAATCTAGCATGTTCTTTGTGTTACTTTAACGCGTATCAGCTGTACTTTAATTTTATATACTAGATTAAACTGTAACAATAGTTGTACATAATTATTGTACTTTTCGGATTGCAAAAGGAGACAAATCAATAGTTGTACTCATGTTATATATAATCGGACATCATTTTATACACCAAGATATATGTTGTCAACGAATAGTCTTATATGGGTTTTTTTTTGTAATCAAGGCTGTAGAAATGGGAAAATATATGGTGAAAAAAGATATCACAAAGGGTTCGTCTGTCTCGGAGTTCCCTGTTGTCAATGTCTCATTCTCATGGCAGGGCGGCGGGTTTTCGGCTAACGACTGCGGTGTCTACCTCATATGACACATGATGTTGTACGCGGGGGAGGTGTTCGACTGTTGTCTAGGCACAGTGGAGGCTAACAACCTCTACAATGCAGCGACTCTGGTCTTGTGCGACATCAACAAGGACAGAGATGAGGTTTTAGCGAGGGTGAGAGAGTTCCTGAATGATAAAGCAAATATCGTCATCGAGAAAACAATCACCGGTGTTGCAACGTCGATGGCGGAGACCGTCAAGAGGACAGGCGAGGCAGACTGAGGAACTACCGTCTAAGAAGAGCCGACTGTCGACACCTGACCCTACAACCCCGGTCGCCGAAACGGTGTCCGACTCAGAAATGACAACACGGACAAGATCCGTCCTTAGGAGCCAAAACCGAGGTAAGGGTGATGGTCTAGGTTGTTCAATCGACTGTGGCGGCGAAGATGCGAACCTTCCTATGTTGTCACCGTTTCTAGCGAACAACAGAACGTTGTTAAGCAAGATTGCCATCCATCGCAAAAACGCCGTGGACTACTGCCTCGTGGAACTCGTTGATTATGAAAATTGGTAAGCATTTACTGTAATAGCGTTGGTTGATTTTTTTCATATTTTGTTACCGGTGTTTTTTTTTCCCAGCGAGGCGGTGGCAGTGTATTCAACCATGGCTAGAATTGAGCAGAATGATATACGTTCAATGCTACCGGGTCAGAACATGTCGTCGTGCGTTATCGAGTGTTGGTCGATGCTGCTAAACAGTCTTGCCTCAGGTGTTACTGGATTGGACGGGACACCTACAAAGGCTTTCTTTGGTCTTCGACAGTCGGTACGCGATACTGTTGCATTACTCTATATATTTACAAATATCACCATGTGGTCAGGAGGATACAAGTCCTTCATATAAATATTTGTGTGTGAGACAAATTCACACTGTAATTCATGAGACAAATTCATATTGAAAGTATGTAAGTAATCAAATCGGTCATGATTTTGTGTTACTCTAACGTACTGAGTGTGTTACTTCAACATATTCTGATTGGAAAATAGTTCACAGTTGATCCCAATTTGAGACACATTGAATATGTTGTAGGACTGCCTTTATGGGATGGTTGAACAGTATGAAGACGATCCATCCACGCAACAAGCGGACATTTTGATGGCGCATTAGGACTTTTTTTAGATGGAAGTGTGGTCGTTCTCTTGACCTGAATGCTGAACTCATCTTTGTTCCCATCAATCTCGAGGGATACTACTCATGCGTATGCATCAACCGTAAGGAGATGATAGTAGATCTCCTTGATTACCAACGCTACACGGACGTGCAAAATACACACGTGTACAAGGCCGCAAATCTAATTGTGAGCGCTCCTTCCGATCGGTATAGATATGCCAGTAGTTATTATTGCATATGGCTACCTGTTTCTCACTTACTAACGTCACTGTGATGCACGCAGGTGTCAACCATGAGCGATTATCTCGACAAGAACGAAATCCCTGGTGAAGGTGAGATCGTTTCTTACAAGTACAAACAAGTTAAGCTAAAGTGGCAGAAATCAGGCAACCAAGAATGAATCTGGAATTTTCCTGATGATGCACATGTTAATGTACGAGGGCGATACATTCCACCACATAGACCTCGAGAGGAAGGTTAACAGATGATATCTGGTGGTCCAACTTGCAGCTACACTTCTGTTGGCGGACAGGAAGAAGGTGTGATCGCAATTGATGGACAACGTAGACAAGTATGTGGAAGCGAGACAAAAATTAATCGACGGTCCCAAGAGCAAGCCAACCAAGGGTAAAAAAAAATAATCTTTCTAATGAATTATGTCAGCGTTTTTCTAATAACGAATATTGATTTGTATCTTTTTGATACTGTTTATCTCCATTGGTATTTTGATTATCACCAATGGAGAAACGTTGTTAAACTCTGTTACACTAACTCATTGTTCCTGTTACTCTAAGGAACTACTGGTCTTACTATGATAGTGAAAGATAATGTTAACCCACTATACAAATTTTGTTTCATAATCGTTGATTTCATAATCAGGGTGTTACAACGACGCATTGTGGCTGTTACTTTAACAAATACATGATGTTACTCTAAGTGAGGAGCGGTGTTATTTTCATAATGATGGTCAAACAACGTTGTTATCACTAGTTATTCTGACGCCTTATATCTGTTACTTTAAGGAACGAATGTTGTTACTTTGGTAATGAATGGTGCTAACCTTAGAAAGAAGGTTGTTAACCTGCATTATAAAGTTTGTTTCATCATCAGGGATTGGGGTTCTTACCCTAGCAACAAAAACTGTGTTAACCTAACGGATTGTAGTTGTTACTTTATCGAACAAATGATTTTACTATAAGGGATGGTTGGGGTTAATCTAAGAATGAATGGTAAACAACGCTGTTATCCTCAGTTATTTCTGTGCATTATGTGTGTTACTTTAAGGAACGAATACTGTTACTCCAATACATCTGAGATGTTACTCTAAACAAAAACACATGTATTAAATATATAGTTAACCAAAAATGTTGCACATCAATATGTGTAAAGAATGTGTAAAAAATCAGTTATTGTGGTAAACAAAAAAAAACAACTTTCCAGAATGACCAAAAACACAAGTATGCTTAGAACAGTTGTTCCTCCTTCCCGTCTTCTTCATATTAGACTATATCTAAACTGAAATAAACTTAAGTAAAATTACCCCACATCAAAAAATTATAAGAAGGTGAATTTTTTTATTATATAAATAAGAGTAATAATTCATAAAAAATATATACTTCAATAAGATGATCAAATTCGATTATATAAATAAAAACTAATCGTCTATCCTTTAAGTTAGATTTTAAAAAAAACTGTTTTAAGTCTTAAAAATAGCTCTTAAAACTATAAAGTTAATTAAGTAAATTATACCACATCGAAAAATTATGATGAGGTGATGAAATTTTATATCATAAATGAGTAATCTCTCGGTTTTAAATATCAACCAACAATCTTTTGAGTCTTAAAAAGTTTTTAAAAATACTACAGACCTAAAATTATCCCACATCAAAAAATGAAAATAAGGTGATGATTCTATATTATAAATAAGAGTAATTGTGCATTTTTTTGGGTCTTAAAAGCAGATCTTAAAACTATAAACCCTGAGTAAATTATCCTATATCGAAAAATTATGATGAGACGATAGAATCTTATATTATAAATAAGATTAATCTAACTTTTAAGTCTTAAAAAATCTTTTAATAAGGCTACAAACGTAAAATTATTTCCACATCGAAAAATTATAATAAGGTGATGAAATTTTATATCATGTATTCTTTTGAGTTTTAAAATAAGCTCTTAAGACTATAAACTTAGCTGACATTAAGTTTGATTACTAATATCATGTGATCATCTTATTTATTATAATGATATAGTTTGATTAAGTTTTTTATTTAACAAATATACATCATTAATGAAATTAAGCCAATTAACCCGTGTAGCACACGGGCTTTAATCTAGTATCATGAAATATGTAGTCCAAAAAAATTATTATCTCTGTTTTTTATGTATCATTCATATTTCTCGAAACATTCATTTCTCTTCTAAATATTTTTTTGATAATATATGAATAAATTGTGAAATGTATATTCACTTTAACTTCATTTTCAAATAGAGTATAATTTTATACTCTGAATATTTAGATGAACTTATTCAGTTATTTTTTATAATCTCAGTATATATCATTTGTTCATAAAAATAGTTCTTAATCGTTGTTAGAAATTTATGCGACTATATTTCTAAAATTTCTTTTTATCGATACACCCATTATTAGTTTTTGAATATTTGACCCATAAGTAATTTTTATATGATAATTGAGTGTGATTCTTTTCTCATTTGTTCTATTGATTTTGTCCAAATTGAGAGATTAAGATTTAGGCGAGAAAAGTTTTGAGAATTTTTATTCTCTTAGTTAATAGAGATTGAGAACTTAAAATTTAGGTGCAAAAAGTTTTGAGAATTTTTATTTTCTTACTTAATAGAAGATTACAATATTTAATCACAATCTTATATCAGTCATGATTATTACAAAAATAAAACGTACTTTTGTTGGTATATATACAGTCTGTATTTAGTATACACTGACGTAAATCATAGAGATTGTAAAATATATTGTTAACTAAATTTCAGTATTACATAACCAAAGCAGCTAAGACCCAAATATGAGTCCAATATGAATAGACGGAAAATTATAGGATGGGTTAATCTCTTAGTAGCAGGGGATTCAGTATGATTAGATTAGATCGATAGAAAATGGATTTTAATGTATGCAAAGATGTATTCGGAATTATTCAAAATTTTAGTCCTATCATGGAATTTTAATGTATACAAAATGAATTTTAATGTATGCAAAGAAATCTTGGAATATACACAATTATATTGTCAAAGATACTCTAATATTATTACTCTTTAAAAATTATACTGTCAAAGATACTCAAATATACACAATTATTCTAAAGACTCCTTAATATTATTACTGTTTATAAACTTTAATAAAATTCAGAATTTATGGCATAATTATATGGAAAATTGCATCTAGATTGATATATAGCATGATTATATGGATCACGGTTGGCATAATTATTAAGATTGATTAGATTAGATTGACACAAAATGTTAATAGAATTCAAAATTTATGGTATAATATTTGAAAAATAATGTAGATTGATATATTCATATATGGCATAATTATTATAATTATTACTTGATATATGGATCATAATTATTACTCGATATAATTAAATTATATCAATCACGTCAATTGTAACACCCCGGCCCAATCCTAGGACCGGAAATGTTAACTGCGGTAGCCCGCCAGGCTTTGTACTGGTCCCACAGACCAACACGGGTCCTTTCCAGCACATTTTGTCCTCACTCATGCGCATCCCGGAAACCTTCCCAGGAGGTCACCCATCCTAAGATTGCTCCCAGTTAAGCACGCTTAACTGCAGAGTTCTTATCATGGGCAAACCAGAAAAGAAAGTGCACTTTGTTGATATGAGTAGTACTTCAAATCCCTTTAAGCAAAGCTCATAAATAGGACATCTTCAATCAATGTGGGGTGTTTCAATCACTCCCACTTGAAGAACGCAACGTCCTCGTTGCGCCTGGCAGCATAACCGCTGACCCAGAATCCACCCCCGCTAGGTGCCAAATGCACGGTCGCAGGGTTGCTCTGATACCAACTGTAATCCCCTAGAAATTTTAACGCAATACAGTGGCGGAAACACTGTAGAGTTGGGATTAAAACACACTGACAAACTATATCTTATTAAAAGAAATGGTAAGTCAATACAAAGGCCTCTTTTTACAAAAGGGCTAAAAAGAAAATTCTTCAAACGGGTTAATACAAAACCATAAATTACATAATGAAGAAAGAGTAGGATCCACGCTACTCGCTAGCTCACACCCAAAACCCAGCAGCAAATACCTGTCATGTTATAAACATAACAGCCACGTCAGTGGGGAGTAACTCGGACGTTCTCCCAGCCATATTATACCATATGAAAAATAATAGTATTATTATATCAAAATACTTAAAAAGATAAAACATTAAAACGATATAATAAAAATAAGCTTTCGAAGATAACTTAAAGCACTTGCCAACCTGCAAGTCAAAATCAATCGATAATATAAATATTCAAAAATGACGTTATGGAAATCAATCAGTGCAACGGAATAGACTTTCACTAGGATAATACTCAAACTAGCTTCGAGAACTTAGTCAAAACAAATTAGACTTCGGTCTCTAACTAGGCAACTCAACTATAACAGGACTGCGTGCAGCGAGGTCCTGGCTTAAGTAATGTACACCCCTCCTGGACACCAACCGTAATCCAGTTCAACCCGACGGCGACTTACACGATGCGATATCTAAGTTTAAGGTCAAAATATACACACTCCTGAACACAAACCATGCTCAGTTCAACGACCAATGCGTCTCAACATAGACACACCAGCTTTATAGTTGATGGCAAAACGTATACCCTAGAATGTATTACTCTACCCATACACTTGTCTTTATTCCATAACCCAAAACAGCCATTATCGATAGTCAAAAGTAATTATAATCAATATAAATGATATGGATAAAAGGAATAACCATGTTATATTAAAAGGGAAACTTTCTATAGATAGAAACTTACTAATTTTAGAAACTTACTAAAATAGAAAGTCTTATAAAAAATACGTAAGTTAATAAAATAAGTGAAATGTATAAAAATAGCATTTCTAACGAAATTAACATTTTATTATTACCGTCGTTATCGTAACTTTATTATATTTCTAAATTTGTTACTCAAAATATAAATAAAATATGATATCTCAATATATAGTATTTTATAAATAATTAGAAAATCGAGTTAAAACTATAAATTTTCGGAGACGAGATATTTTAAGAAAAACGATATAAAAATTAGTTGAGTCAACGAGTTTTATGAATGAAATGAGATTTATAAAGATTTCAGATTATTTTTAAGAAATAGCTTTGATTTACAAATAATACAAATTTTAATAAAAATAGTCAATCGGAAACAAATAGGAAATTATTAGTGAAAATAGTCTCGACTGAAAATATATTTAAAACAAAATCGACTATTTTCTCGTTTATTAGAATAAATCGTAAAACGAAAATTAATTTATTAACAAGTATACAAATTTCAATTAAAATATAAAAATATGATTTTTAAGTGAAAATTATAAATTAATGAAATATGACGAAATATGAAATCGACATTATTTAGTTACTTGTATCACGATAACCGACAAAATATTATAACGATCGCAAATAATAAAATTACGAACGATTTATAAAACGATGTCGAAAGTTGTAGAAATATTTATAAGGCATACGATTTAAAATTAATATTACTAGCAATAATAAATAGCTAAAATTAGAAAATTGAAGTTAAAATATTTACTACATACTACTACTCAAACATACGATATAAAATCGAGTAACGTCCTAAAGTTACCTATGGTGCAAAAACCGTCAAAGCACTTGTAGTTCCAACCATTTCCCCGAGCTTCGATCCTTCTGATATTCATCTTCAAACCAGTTCGAGGCTCCACGGAAACCGAGACACACAGAAAGAGAAACAAAGGAATCGGAATAAGGAAAGTCGGAAACGAATGACTAGTACAATTAGAATAGAAGGACGGAGAGTATAGTTCGTGAATCAGGAAAACAAAGAAGACGAAGAGCGGCGAACGACATCTCCACAAAGCTTCTAACAACCAAATTACGACCCAAAAGTAACTAGGCGGACAACATATAACAGCGGACAACATACATCAGCAGCAGCAGCGAGGAATGAACAACGGTGGGGCATCAAGCAGCAACGCAACAACAAAGTACAGCAGAAATAGAAGCAGCAGCAGCCGTAATAAAAACAACAACAGACCGCAGAGACAGCAACGAGAGGACAGGGGAAACAGAAAAAAGAAAGGGACGATGAAGGGTAAGGAAAAGGAGATGAATAGGATGAAGAGAAGAGGACGCAGGTTGAGGAAATGAATGATGAATTGAGACGGTGGAATGTATTAGAGAAAGTGTAAGGGAAAATGAATGAATGAATGAATGAGGCTGAAATGGTGGAAAGAATGAATATCAACACAAAAAAGGTGAAGCGGTGGAATGTATGGGGGAGTGAATGAATTAATCAGTAAAGGGGGGATGATACAGCTCACCAAATAAAAGAGAGTAAGACAAACGGATAATTAAATGAATCGGGTATGAGACGAATTCCGTAACGATAAGTTGACTGACCCACGAATCGAATCAAAATGAGTTAATAAAATAAAATTAATAAATCATCAGACCGTCACTTAAAATGAGTAAATAAAGTACTCGAGACGAAAATGAAGCTGATAGAAATAAATAATTAGACGACCAAATAGTATTTCCCGATAAATAATAAATTTTCGATAAAGTGAATTAAATTGATTTCTCGAGGAAAGAAAATAAATATTTTGACGAAACTTAAAATAAATGAGTTTCGAGCTAAATAAAAGAATTTTAGGAGTTTGAAAATAAATATAGAAAATCGAGCTTAAAAATAAAAGAATTTAGAATTTTAATCGTCGAAATAGATTTTCGATAAGAATTAAATTAAATGTGTAAAATAAATCGAAAAAGAATTAAAATATGTTTCCGAGATAAATAGAATTTTAGGAGTTTGAAACGATTGAACGATAAACGCGTTTTATAATAATTTTAAGAATTACGAGTTAAATCGCAAAAATAAAAATACGAACATAATTTTAATTTAATTTATAAAAATCAGGGGTGTTACAATCTTCCCCACTAAAAAGAAGTTTCGTCCTCGAAACTAACAAAAACATAATAATAGAGTGGAAAACAACGTATATCACTTAAACAGAATGAGAATGCTTAACTCGCATCACAATCTCGATTTTTAAAATTTTACACCGCAAACGTTATATGAAATCTAAATCGAAGACAAGATTTATATCAAGAAGAGTTGGGCTCAATTCCCAAAGTTCGAAATCATTTAAATTAATAAAATCGTAAGTTAAAATTAGTTGATAAAATAAGGACGATAAACAATATTTCTAAGCGAACTCAAGGGGAAGGGTACCCAAGTATTTTCAAAGCAACAATACAACGTTTTGATTGAGAAATTCGACAATATTACGCTTTTAAGACCAAACAAAAATTTGAGAAATCCAGTTTTGTAGTTAGTAAATAATAATCGAACCAGTCGACAAACATTTTCAATAACGGATTTAAAGTCTAATGACAATAAAACAAAAGTTTAGACATACGAAGTTTTTCGGGAATTTTTAAGTCATTTTACCTAATAATCTCATAGAAATCAAAATATTTGCAATTAAGAAAGCTTTTATAAAATCTCGATCACTTGAAAATCAAAATTAAAATTTTAAACAATTTCGAAATACTTTAAAATAAATTATTTAGGCCCTTTGAACGGGACCAAAAATAAAACAAAAACGAAATACAAGTTGTGAAATTTATAACTCAAAATGTTAAAATCTCAAGAAAATCAAAATTTTTAAATTAGTCAAACTTTTCATAACATGAGTTCGAAAAAAATAAAAAATAAATAAAAGGGTAAACGGATAAATAGAGTTAAGGTCAACGACAAATCGAAACGAAAGTATTCAAACCCGATAAAGAAGTCAAAGGAATTGGCCGAAGAAGAAGTAGTAAGATTAACGAGAAGCTAAGGGGAGGTCGAAATTGAGAGTCAAAAAGAGTTCTCAAAGAAGTTAACCAACTCGAGATTCCCAGTACGACTCCCACAACACGGGTTCCTAATTTCCATAAATGTCTTACGTGATTATCCAATCGTTCAAACGACACGATACTAATCCCCAAATGCTTTAAAAACTAATCTCGTCAATTAAAGTTCCAACGGTCATCAGACAAACCGAAACTCGCGAACGATAAGGCTCCTAAATCCAAAGCTCATAAAGTTTGAACTCGAGGTACACTCCAAATCTCTCGAGTAAGGATCACCAAACAAGATCCACCAATTAAACAAGGCTCGGGTACGAAATCCTCAAAAATGATCATTAACATATTTAATATGCCACAAGTACAAAACTTGAAAAAGTACAACGAATCCTCAAACCCGCTCAAACCTATAGGTAATGGCGTGAACACTCACATCTTCAAAACACGTCTTTCGACTAAGGTTTCAGAGAATTCCACCAAAGTTCATAGGTTACAACCTCACACAACGATCAACGATCTAATCTTTAAGAAATACGGGTAATCTATGTCAACCAAAATTTCTAACAACATTAATGAAACCTTCAATGGTACCACAACACTCAGGCTAACACTTTACACAATACTCTATGATCCCAAATATTCACGATGCATCCATCAAATAAGCATTAGATAAGAATCTCCAAAGTAATATTATCAGTTGTATTTAGTTCAGTTCTAGGTTAGGTACTAGGTATCCATCAAATATGATGTACTCTTACTACTTCAAAGTATATTCAACTCTAAGTACGCCAAAATAATCAAGGTAACCTATAACCCAAGGTTCAGTGTCTAAAGTATCATCCTAATTCCCATAATCAACAATTTGCCATTCAAATCAATCCTCAAGAATTTCTTACTTGCTTAGAAAGTAGGGCAGACTCAAAATCCTCAAACCAAGTAACAAGGGTTAGCTAAACCTCAAACATCTATAACACGGGTTCACTAAGACAGAATCCGGTCTAACCAAAGAATCTCAAGAGAAAGAAGAGAAAGATGGTAGAATAGAAGAATAGAACAAGGATTCACCAAGAGAATGAAGATGAGAATATATAAGAGAAGAATTGGAAGAAATAGAGGAAGGAAGAAAAGAATCGATGATCCTATATCACTAAGTTCTTGAACCAGAAGAGAATCTTCGGGCCTCCCGAGTTCACGAGGGAATCCAAAATGGATTACTTCATCTTCTTGTAGAGGAACGAGCACACAAGTCATGGGTCGCTCCATCTGGATTTACTGCGACATCATGGAACATGAATCTACTCTTGATCATCTTGCCTGTAGCTTAAGTAAACTAAATCGGAGCTAAAAGTCATTATCGAAATCTTTCTTGGAGCACCAAGTAGTCCACTCGAGTCGGTAGGCATTGAGAGTTCTAAGCAGGTCTTGTTCCGATCTGGAGCAGCACATCAGCATCCTGTTCTTTCATCTTCTTCTCGACACAAAATGAACAAATATTCAATGCTAGTCATTGAGTTACAAAAACATGTAAGCCTTACAGTTAAGTCCTTATTTAGGTGTAAGCGTCGGGAGCAACAATGCTCTGATACCAACTGTAACACCCCGGCCCAATCCTAGGACCGGAAATGTTAACTGCGGTAGCCCGCCAGGCTTTGTACTGGTCCCACAGACCAACACGGGTCCTTTCCAGCACATTTTGTCCTCACTCATGTGCATCTCGGAAACCTTCCCAGGAGGTCACCCATCCTAAGATTGCTCCCAGTTAAGCACGCTTAACTGTAGAGTTCTTATCATGGGCAAACCAGAAAAGAAAGTGCACTTTGTTGATATGAGTAGTACTTCAAATCCCTTTAAGCAAAGCTCATAAATAGGACATCTTCAATCAATGTGGGGTGTTTCATCAATCTATATGAATCACGTTAGATTGATAGTGTACATTGATATATGGATCAACTCAACCGCCTTAACAACTAAATGATCCAATGAAGATAAGCCCAAACAATAGCACTTCTTGTTTGTTGCTTTAATTTAGCCTTAGTTCAATCGTTTAGCTTATGTTAATCTAGTTTTCTTGCCTTTGCCTAAACCGAAACAATCATCCTTCATTGTGATCTTGTGACTTAGTTGTGTCTTTAGGTGAACCTTAGTCTAACCTGTAACCACAAATTTTGTATAGCAGCTAACTGAAATACAAAACATAGAAACAAATAAATTTTATTAATTATTTATCAAAAGTTCGTGTACAATCTCTAATGTATCCTCTGATTCTAACGCCGTTTAGAGAACACGTGTACGCGGTACACGTAAGGGACGCGTGCGTAGCTGACTTGTACTCCCTTGCACGCGTTGTAATTTGATATTCTCGAGAGGGTCGCTTGGACTTGAATCTCCCTTGAATGTTTGAATTTGTCTTGGATCTTCTGACTGCTTGCGACGGATTTGATGGAGAGCTTGTAGCGACTTCTTGTCTTTTTCTCTCTGGATCCTTTGCTTCAGAATTTTCCAATCCTTTCAAATGAATGGGAATGGCTCTATTTATAGAGTTTTAATTCTCCTTGGTGGACTTTTGTAGTCACAGGCCCATTTATGGACTTATGAGTGACATTGGCCCAATTTATCTTCTTTTCGGGCTTAATGATCCAAATAAGTCAATCTGTAATTCGGATCGGCCCATATTTTCTTTACTCGGGACAAAATAATTAAATTGAGTTAAAATTTTGTATTATTCGGCACTTTAATAAATTTTTAGTGCCTACAAATTGCCCCCTCGGGACCTTGTCACGTTCACCGTTCGGGTATTTTGGAGTGACATGGTCTCGAACATTTTTTTTTTAACTTTGACTTGGAAGTCGGTGAGCACCGGACCTGTCGTACCGGTATCTTTTTTTTTTATAAATATAATTTTTTTTCACGTCACCCTATCGTTATCTGACTTTACGGACGACCTGGGGCCCTGTGAATTTGCTTTGACTTGGAAGTCTTCGAGACATCATGCCTTGGTATCAAGACAACCTCATTGCATCACGGGTGGCTAGAATCTTGTTTGTTTTACGTCATCCTGGGAAGTAATTGCGATTTGAAAACCCAAAACTTGGTACCCATACTCGTACAAACTCTCCTTTCTTTTGAAGAAGTACCAATAGGAAACTGATACTCAGCACTTTAAACTTGGTTGACTAGTAATTTTGTTTTAGGTAACCGGGTATTTTGTCTTTTGGAGAATACTCATATATTTACTTTTCCTAATTACAAATTCATCTTTTCCTAATCTTTGTAAGACTAGGTTATAGGCTATATATATATATAGAGAGAGAGAGAGAGAGTAAGGCTCTTATGAGTCCTTTACTCTATATGAGTCCATAAGTCCTCATCCCATCCATTGGATGAGATGAGGATGGATGGACAAGATGCATCCATTTAAAATAAATAAAAAATAAAAAAGAGGAAGATTTACGTTCCTAAAATAGCTCCCAAGAATTTAGGAAACAATAACTCCCTTGATCACGTTCATTCATCATTCATCATTCATCATTCATCACGTTCATTCATTCATTCATTCAAACGTGAGAAAAAAAAACCCTTTCTTCATCACGTTCATTCATTCAATCAATTCTGTGCTCGAAATCCCGTTACAATGGATTCAATGACCGCGTCATCTTCTTCAACTGTTGATAAGCAATTGATCGAGTATAATAATGGTGAGTTTCAATATTTCTTTCACGTCAATTTTCATTGTTGTTATTGCTTTCATTGTTGCGTTACTTTTTAACGTCAATTTTAATGTTGATATTGCTTTCATTGTTATTTCATTCATCATAGTTTCATATCAATGGTTAGTTACTCTCTCGATCTGTATAGATTTCAGGTTTTTATGTTTCTTATTTAGGTTTTCCATGATATACACTGATACTATTGCATTGTTTTATATTAATGCAGAAACGTCATTGAAGTAACATACCTTTTGCGTTACAGTAACACTTAATTGCAATTTCAGTAACACACTGCACGTTTAGAAAAAGGATTTTGATGATGCTGTTAAAGTAACGTAGTGTACTAGTTAGAGTAACACAACTTATGAATTGATATAACACATTTGTTGCACGTCAATTTTAATGTTGATATTGCATTCATTGTTATTTCATTCATCATAGTTTCCTATCAATGGTTAGTTGCTCTATCGATCTTTATAGATTCTAGGATTTTATGTTTCTTATTTAGGTTTTCCATGATATACACTGACACTATTGTTTTGTTTTATATTAACACAGAAACGTCGTTGAAGTAACATACCTTCTGAGTTACAGTAACACTTAATTGCAATTACAGTAACACACTTGATGGGGGTCGGTTGCCTGCCTATGGCCGCCTGCCAATCAGGCCCCAGGGCGACCAGTCCCAGAAGGAGGAAAGGTCTGCCCAGCAGCCTTTCCATCAAAGTCATCGAAATCTCCAAGTGTGGCCCTAATCCCTTGAGCCATCCGCCAAACAGAGCAAACCAGGCCTCCCGCCTGCTTCCAGGGCGTTCCCGCCTAAACAGAACCGAAGGAGAACCGAGGACCCATCCGTCATTTTGCCTAAGGTAAGGAAAAATGGGTGGATAAGGTGAGTCCACGTGTCGCGCCAACATCCACCCATTTCCCTCCTCTTCTTTCTCTTTTCCTCTCTCTTGTGGGAAGGTATAAATACTTACCCATTTCCCACATAAGAGGGGTGGGATTTTCTCTCTCTAGACTCTTACTCCTAAAAACGCCACCTAGTTCCTCACGAGCTAGGTTCGTCAAGGCATTTCACGGACTGACTTAGGCATCGGAGAGGGTTTCCTCGGACAACCTCCGAGGCCCTGTGCGTTCATTGTGCAGGGAGCAGGCCAATTCCGCCGGGAAGGTCCGATCAAGGGAGTGAGAGAAAGGGGAGACCGAGGGAAATCAAACGATCGGTTGTTCATCATTAACCCAATTATACAGCCCGGATCCTAGGCCGGGTGAATTGTTTCCGTGACCGGAACAATTTGGCGCCGTCTGTGGGGAACTTACGGTTGTGCTCACGAGTTACCCACTAAAATCAACCACTCATAATCACAAAACTAAAACAATCATGCCAGAAATTGTTGATGCCAGTGCAGGAACGGGTCCTACGGTCACACCGGTGACCCCCCTGTATGGTATGCCGCAGTCGGAGAGAGTTCCTCCTGCCACGATCCTAGGGGTAGGTGGAACCAGTCTCCTCGGTGGACATAACACTGCGGTAACGCCTGAGCTGGGGGCACCCCCACGACACGCTCTTAATCTGACCCCAGCTCAGATGGCGCAGGCAGCCGCTTTCTTCTCCGCGATGCTGAACCAGGAGTTCACTCCTGAGGACTTGGTAGGCAGGGTCGCATCGGCTCCCAGGCAACCATCCCCAATCAGCAGGGATGAGGCCGGGGGCACGAGGCGGACCGCCGCCAGAAATGCCCAGAGGAAAGCGAGGAGGACGGCTCAAGCGTATGCGCATGTGCAAAGGCGCATTACTACTGGCGATCCAGAGCCACCTGTCCAGCAGCCGTTCTCCATTCACACGACAGAATCAGCGTCTGGAGGACAGGGAGGCTTATCCCGGGGATTACAGGAGCGCATGAGGCCCAGGGAGCCCATGTCAAAACGCTTGGGGGAAAAACCAGGCGGAGTTTTCTCCAGGCTAACGCCTGCAGCCAAGGAACAGTCGGCCCCCGGCTTATCCCAAAGCCTGCAATCCAGGCTCAACCGGGGACAACCGCTCGAGTCCAGGTACCATCAGGGTGAGAACCTCTGCCACTCCCAGAGGAAGAGGCCCAGGCAGACCTCCCCGGAAACAGAGGATGAAGCAGCCAGCAGACCGCCACCAAGGCACCGCTCCCCCAGTGCGAGGAAACCGACCCATAAACAATGGGAATCTCACGGTAACCAGTCTGGGGAAAGCAGGTCACGACTGGTAGGCAGGCCCACAAAAACCCCGCTGCACCCTGAGGTACAAGAGTACCCCATTCCAAAAATCAAAATCCCCACCATCAAATTTGACGGGACGACAGATCCTGAAGACCACCTGGCAGCCTTTGAGAGCCACATGGGCATGTATGACGTAGATGATGCCATCTGGTGCAAAGTTTTCCCAACCACCCTGGTAGGGCTCGCATAGGGATGGTTCAGAGACCTCCGCCAGGGGTCAGTCAGATTCTTCATAGAGTTGGCTGAAATTTTCCTCGAACAGTATGCTGGAAATAAGAGAAGACGCCTTACCCGTTTCGATCTCATGACCCTGAAACAGAAAAAGGGTGAGAGTGTGAGGGAATACATGAGAAGGTTTGATCTATCCTACCAGCAGGTTAGAGAGATCGATGATTCCACTGCCGCCTATGCCCTGACAATCTCCCTACTTCCAGGGGAAATGAAAAACCAGATGATCAGGGCCCAGCCAGAAACCTTGGCCATGGCCAGGAAGATTGCGGAAGGGTTCATTCTGCAGGAGGAGTTCCACGGCCTGACGGATGCCCCTACAGGCCAAACAAAGCCTCAAGGGGGACCGCAGGGTGGAAGGGGCAGAAGTGAGCCAGGCAAGCAAAGGGAAGAGGGAGACACTCCCAAGAAGGAGCGCACAGTCTACCAGCCCAGATTCGACAGTTACACTGCTCTGAACAAATCCAGGGCGGAGATCTTCGAACTGGAAAAAGAAACTGCTAAATGGAACCGCCCGAACAAACCTCGCAGCCCAAAAGGAGACCCCAAGAAATTCTGCACTTTCCACGACTGTATAGGCCATACCACCGAAGAATGCCGTCACCTGAAGGACGAAATCGAGAATTTAATCAGGAACGGATGGTTAGCCAACTATGCAGCTAAGAATAAGTCTCAGAAGGAAGTGTCTGAAAAACCCGAAGGGTCAGTGCAGAACCGCATGGTGATCCATGTAATTTCAGGGGGCACTGAGGGCCAGCTAAGTCGAAGAGGCTAAAAAAGACAAATGCGCGAACTAAGGAACCAGATCTGCTATGCTGAGAAAGCAGGGAGTCCAAAGGGGGTGACCTTGAGCATCACCCCTGATGATGCAGGGCGCGTGGTATATCCGCACAGTGATCCTTTGGTGCTGTCCCTAGAGATCAGCAACCACATTGTGCGGAGGTGTATGGTAGACACAGGCGCGTACACAAATCTACTGTACAAGGACGCCTTCGAGAAAATGGGCCTGGAAAAGAGGCACCTGCGACCTGCTCCCGGATCGCTGTACGGATTCAGTGGGGCAGGCGTGCTGCCCATGGGAGTCATAGATCTGCCCGTAACCTTTGGAGAAGGCTCTACTGCCAGAAATGTCAGGGCAACCTTTGTTGTTGTGGATGCAAGATCTGCCTACGACGCCCTAATTGGCAGAGCCACCCTGGACGAAATCGAGGCGGCCATCTCCATCAGGGCTCTCACCATAGCGTATGTCACTGATTTCGGGCTAGAAGGAAAGGTGCGTGGGGACCAGGAGTCAGCCAGACAATGCTACTCCGTGGCCCTACAAGAGCACGAAAAAGAAAGGAAAGGGAAACGGAAGGCTGATAGTTCCCCCAGCAGGGAAGCCGAAATCCCAGCCGAACACCCGGCGTCCGACCACCTGGAGCCAGGGGCGAAAGCATGCTGGTAGACTTGGAGCCAGGTAGGCAGGTCCTGATAGGAGCCGACCTGGAAAAATCCTACCAGGCTGAACTGGTCAAACTGCTAAAAGAAAACAAAGACGTATTCGCCTACTCGGCAGACGAGATGCCCGGCGTTGATCCATCATGCATCGTTCACAAGCTGAATGTAAGCACGGATGCTCGCCCTGTAAAACAGAAGAAACGAAATATATCCGCGGAAAAAGACGCAGCAATCAAGGAAGAAATTGACAAACTCTTGAAAGCAGATTTTATTGAGGTCTGTGACTACCCAGAATGGTTGGCGAATGTAGTTATGGTTAAAAAATCGTCAGGCGCATGGAGAATGTGCGTGGACTTTACAAACCTCAACAAGGCCTGCCCGAAAGACTGCTATCCGCTCCCCAGAATCGACCAACTGGTAGACTCCACCAGTGGTTATTCCATGCTGAGCTTCCTAGACGCCTTTTCAGGGTATCATCAAGTATACTTGTGGCAGCCAGACAGGGTGAAGTGCGCGTTCATCACCAGTTCAGGCACCTACATGTACAAGATGATGCCATTTGGGCTTAAAAATGCAGGGGCTACATACCAGCGGTTGGTTGATAAAGTGTTTGAAAAACAAAAAGGCAGAAACATCGAGGCTTACGTTGATGACGCCATCGTAAAAAGCAGAGAAGACAGAGAGCACCTGATAGACCTGCAGGAGACCTTCTGTTCCCTGCGCACCTACAAAATGAAACTCAATCCAAAGAAGTGTACATTTGGAGTCCGCTCCGGCAAATTCCTGGGGTTCTTGGTCAGCTCTCGGGGGATAGACGCCAACCCTGAAAATATTCAGGCAGTTCTAGACCTTCCTGAGCCCAAGACCATTAGAGACATCCAGCGCCTGACGGGCCGCATGGCCGCCTTAGCACGGTTCGTCGCCCGATCAGCAGACAAGGCCACTCCTTTTTTCAAGATACTGAAAGGGAACAAACAGTTCAAGTGGGAGAACGAGCAGAAAGAGGCCTTTGAGCAATTGAAGGACCATCTTAAGAGGCTCCCCACCCTGGCAAGACCAGTAGCAGGAGAAAAACTTTTCCTCTACATTGCAGTGACCAATATAACTGTCAGCGCGGTCATCTTACGAGAAGAGGCAGGCGCCCAGCAACCTATATACTTTGTAAGTCATGCGCTGGGGGCAGCTGAGAAGAATTATCCGATGGTCGAAAAAGCCGCCTACGCAGTCATAATTGCTGCCAGGAAGCTCAGACCTTACTTTGACGCGCATCCAGTCGTAGTCCTCACCGACCAACCCCTGGAGAAGGTGTTGGAGAAATTTGAAAAATCAAGGAGATTATTGAAGTGGGCAATTGAGCTGAGTGGGCTAGGTATATCTTACCAGCCGAGAACAGCCATCAAGGCCCAAGCCTTGGCAGATTTTCTGGCTGAGTGCTCCCATTCAGGGGAGGAAGAAACCCCTGCCGAGGAATGGATCGTGCATACTGACGGATCCTCGACAGCCAATGGCGCAGGCGCAGGCGTCGTGCTAACCAGCCCAGGAGGGGCTGACTTTGAGCATGCTCTCAGATTTGTTTTCCCAGCATCAAACAATGAAGCAGAGTACGAAGCAGTACTCGCAGGCGTCAGGCTAGCTAAAGCCGCAGGAGCAGAACGAATTGTCCTGGCGACCGACTCCCAGCTCATCGCCAACCAAATCAATGGAGAATACGAAGCAAGAGACCAAGCAATGGCCACATACCTGGAGATGGTGAAGGGAGAGTTATCCGGCCTAAAATCATATGAGGTCAAACAAATCCCCCGATCCCAAAACAGCAGAGCAGACGCCCTGTCAAAACTGGCAAGCTCTAGTCTACAGGACATCCGGAGATCAGTATGGGTCGACGTTTTACACGAAAAGTCCACCAACCCCTTACAGGCGGTTAATACTGTGGAAAAAGAGCCAGAAAGCTGGATGACTCCCTTCATCCAGTACAAGAAGCATGGTATCTTACCATCAGACTCATCACAAAAAAGGAGGATACAGGCTAAAGCAGCCTGGTTCATACTCATTGATGAAGAGCTTTACAAGAAGTCTTTTACTTATCCCCTGCTCAAATGCCTGCGGGCGGATCAGGCCGCTGAGGTATTGGAGGATATCCACTCAGGGATTTGTGGGCATCACATTGGTGGGAGATCGCTGGCCCACAAGGCCCTCAGGGCAGGCTACTACTGGCCTACCATGCTGGCAGATGCCAAGAGCCTGACCCAGAAATGCAGGAAATGCCAACTCTTTGCCCCATCGATCCATGCCCCGGCCCAGGAGCTCAGGCCAATCCTATCTCCCATCCCCTTCGCTCAATGGGGGATGGACATTTTAGGACCCTTCACAGTGGCCACAGGGGGCAGAAAATTCTTGATTGTCGCCATAGACTACTTCACCAAGTGGGTGGAAGCCGAAGCAGTGCCCAACATCACTGAGCCGGCGGTCAGGAAGGTGGTTTGGCGAAATATCATCACCAGGTTCGGTCTACCAAAGATGTTGGTATTTGACCACGGCAGGCAATTTGATAATGAACCGCTGAGAGTCTGGCTGGAAAGCCACAACATCTCAGTCGCCTATTCAGCCGTCTGTCATCCTCAAACCAAAGGACAGGCGGAAGCAGCCAACAAACAAATTTTGAACGGCCTGAAGAAAATGGTGGATGACTGCAAGGGTAGGTGGGCTGACGAACTCCCCAGCATACTCTGGTCAATCCGAACTACCAGAAAGGAGTCTACAGGTCAGACCCCGTTTGGTCTGGTATATGGAGCAGAGGCATTACTACCAATTGAAGCAAGGATCCCCTCTCTACGCTCCCTGCAGTACGACCAGGCGGAAAACGAGGCTGCAATGGTCGAAGCCCTAGACCTGGTGAATGAGTTAAGGGAAGAAGCCAGTACCAACATCGTTGCCTACCAGCAACGAATGAGGAAAGCCTTCAACACCAAAGTACGACAGAGGAATTTCCAGATGGGCGAACTGGTTCTGAGAAAGACACAGGCGATTGGAAAGTCAAGAGAACATGGAAAGCTGAGTGCCAACTGGGAGGGTCCATACCAAGTGACTCGAGTTCTGGGACCAGGCACATACAAAATCGCCAACCTTGAAGGGCAAGAGCTGCATGCTCACTAGAATGCAGACACTTTGAAAAAATACTACGTCTGAACAAAATGCAAGGATAGTTTTTATTTTTTGCTAAAGAAACGGCGGAGGACGGTCAAAAGAGTGTCGACGGCTCCGACCACCTAAAAATGTTACAATTTTACAAAGAAATGAAGGATATTCAGATTTATACTCGTTGTCTGTTCACACTCGCGTTCTTCACACACAAACGAGCAGGGGGCAATAGGGGGAGGCCCCCCTGTTGCCGAAATTGGGAAAAGTGAACCCCCCAACGCAAATCAAAAGCCACCCTGCTTACCTCTGGGCAGGCAGGGGGCAGGCCCCCTGGACTTTGGACAAAAGCCAGGGACAGGACGTACTAACAAGGACTGGGGGCAGGCCCCCCAACCTTGTATAAAAAACACGAAAGCTACCCTGCTTACCTCTGGGCAGGCAGGGGCAGGCCCCCTGGACTTTGGACAAAAGCTAGGGACAGGCCGTACTAACAAGGACTGGGGGCAGGCCCCCCAACCTTGTATAAAAAACACGAAAGCTACCCTGCTTACCTCTGGGCAGGCAGGGGGCAGGCCCCCTGGACTTTGGACAAAAGCCAGGGACAGGCCGTACTAACAAGGACTGGGGGCAGGCCCCCCAACCTTGTATAAAAAACACGAAAGCTACCCTGCTTACCTCTGGGCAGGCAGGGGGCAGGCCCCCTGGACTTTGGACAAAAGCCAGGGGCAGGCCAGACTAACAAGGACTGGGGGCAGGCCCCCCAACCTTGTATAGAAAACGCAAAAGCTACCCTGCTTACCTCTGGGCAGGCAGGGGGCAGGCCCCCTGGACTTTGGGCAAAAGACAGGGACAGGCCGTACTAACAAGGACTGGGGGCAGGCCTCCCAACCTTGTATAAAAAACACAAAAAGCCACCTTGCTTGCCTCTGGGCAGGCAGGGGGCAGGCTCCCTGGACTTTAAACAAATGCCAGGGGCAGGCCAGACTAACAAGGACAGGGGGCAGGCCCCCCAACCTTGTATAAAAGTGAAACAAACAGGAACCCTCCTACCTACAGGCAGGCAGACTGCGAATCAAGTTCATGAGGAATCAAAATATACAAAAGCAAATAGAAAATTCACATATAAAAGAAAAAGTAGTGTCAAAAGGAATACAGGACAAGAGTTTTCAAAACAAATGGTTACAATCAAGAGTACGGCAGCCGGCCACCAAAGGGCTCGGCGCGCAAAGAAGTAAGGAAATTAAAACGTTGGCACAGGCGCAGCAGGGGACGAGCAAGAGCCCTCTGAGGAAGACTGCCCTCCATGTTAAGCAGGGGGAGCGTCTGGGCCGGAAGCAGCAGCTCCCTCAGACCGCCTGCGCATTTGAGCTTCATCCTTAGCAGTGTAAAGGGCTCGGAAAGCATCTTCGTCAAAACCAGGGAACATCTCCCTGACAGCTTCCATGACAACCCCCAGGCAGGAGTTAGCACCATTAACGAAGCCCGCCGACACAGCCGTTTCCACCTCCTGAAGAATCTCATCCCTCTCTTTCTCCCAATCCTCGGTCTTCGCCGCCAGATCGCCGAGGGCCGCCTGCAGATCAGAGTTTGCCTTGGAAAGGCGCTCCCCGAGGTCAATAACGCTCTTCTTAGCATGGTCCAGTTCAGCCAAAGCCTTTCTGGCCTGCTCCAATTCAGCAAAGGCCTGCTGTGCTCTCTTGGACTTCTCCCCCAGGCGAGACACTTCCCTGGTAGCCTTCTCGCTCTCAGACTTCCAGTGGATCGCCTGACCCCTGGCCTCTTCTAGCTCAGTCTCCTTTTTCGCCAGCTGATCCTTCAGGCTGGCAATGAGAGCAACGTCCCTCTCGACTGCAGAAAGGCGGTCAGAATTGGCCAGTTCCTCATCACTCAGGCGACTGAGGGCAGCCAGCTCCGCGGAAGCCTGCATAATTCGGGAGGTGCGCTTAATGTACTGGGTCACTTGACTGGTAGCAGACTTGACAGTCTTGAGAAGATGGTCTGTTAGAACTGCCCCTGAGTCGGAGAGTAGGGCGGAAACATCTTGGCTGTCGCCTGCATTATAGTGGAACTCAACGTTCTCCTCAGAGAAAAGGGTGGCGGGAATCTCCGGAGCAAAACGCTTGGGTTCAGGCGTGAAAGTCTCCAAGTCCACCACCTGGTCGGCACTGGGAGCCTCCCGACTCCTCTTTCTAATCAGTGCCCGGGGGGTACTCTCCCCAGTCTCCTCGGAACCTGCGGCCCGCGACCCCGGGGGAACCTGAACCCCTGCTGAAAGGCCCTCTTGCCTGCCAACAGGCGAAGGGGTAGCCTCGAAAGCAATCGCCTTCGCAGCTGGAGAGGGGGTGGCCTCAGAAACCGCCGTCTTGGCAGGCGTGACTCGAGGAGGAGGGGGAAGCCTTGGTCTACTGAATGACAGGCCCTTGAAATGCTTCATTAGATTCTTCTCGCCTCTCTTAAAATCAGGGGGAAGAGAAGGGCGACTTTGGATAACAGTGAGATTCTCGTCCAAGCCCAGGCGTCTCACCTCCCATTTTCTCCAAATAAAGGTGGCAAGACCTGCAAGACAAACAAACAGGCTGTCAGAGCATTTTCAAAAGAAAAAAGAATAAGAAGGAATCACCAGCACTCCTGAACTACCTTTATCTAGACCCGGATTCATGCCCAACCGGGTCAAATAATTGTCAGTCGCTATAACCTCCGCATGAGGGAGCCATAAGGTGGGGCCATACACCCCATACTTGTTAGTGTGGCCAACAAAGTAGGCCGTCAACTACTTATCCTTCTCACTTAGCTTAACCTCCAAGGCCTTTCCACCCACGCCAGGGTGGTACTCCTCAGGGGTCTCCAGCCTGGTGTGGACATGATTCCTGAAATGACGAGGAATCCTCCACCCATGGATGCTGTGTATGTAAAGAAAGTTGTTCTTTCAGTCCCTCAAGCTGTCCATACCAGGCCACACCAAACAATGTCCCTTCTGCCTCAAGAGGGACCAATAACCAGGGGAGCCCGTACTCCCAGAAGAAACCATCTGTAAACCCACCATAAACCGCAGGGCGTCGATGGAAGGCTCCATGCGGTGGAAAAGACAGGTCCAGACATATGAGATCAGCGCCCTGACAGCTGTGGCTGTCAGCTGGGCGACGGCGACGTTCATGCGCCTGAAGATCTCCTCTAAAGCAGGATGGAGGGGAAAGCGAAGGCCAAACTCTAAACATTTATGGTAAACCGCTATGCACCCATCCGGGGGGTTGCATACGGTATCCTTTTCGCCAGGGACAACAACTGTATACCCCTCCCCGAAGTTATAGAGCCGCTCAATCACAACGGCGGCGTTCTTGGCAAGGATCGTCTCCCGATTTTTCGAGTCAGGGAAAGTACTCAGAGGGATGCGGTATTTAGCCTTGTCTAAGTAGTAAACCCTACCCCTTTCCCGACGAACGAGGGGGCCGGAAGTTCGGGAAGGGTTAACTTCCAACGCCTCGTCGTCCGAGTCAATAGCATCAAATGAAGGGGGGTCAGGAGAATTACCGCCCCCACTGCCCGCCGAATGCTCTTCCTCAAGACCAACCTCCCTAGAGGAGGAGGCAAAATCCATCCCTTCTCCACTCTTTGATGGGTCAATAAGGGGCAAAATCCGTTCACGGGTTCTAGACATGTTACTCTAAAAAAGAAGCGGAAAAAAAAAAAGAAATCGAAGAGAGAAAAAGAATGGAGGATGAAAATCTGACCTAAGATCGCCTGACAGCACGTCACAAGCCCGAAGAAAGAGTCTCAGGGAAATGGGGGTGCAAGGTAGGATACGATCCGTCAATACTCAAGGGTTTTTGACAAGACAAAGAGAATGAGGGAATGTCGAAGGAAAAGAAAGATTGGAAAAAGTGAAAGAATGAATTACTGATCGCTTTTATAGAAAGAAAGGCATGCCAAGAGTCGCCCAACCCTCAGGAATTCACCCAAGGGCTGCGGTCCACGTGTCGCCCCTAGGGAGGTTTGCTCTAGGCAGCTTCCCAAGAAAAACCTCGGGAGGACCAAAGGGTGTCAGAAGATTGGTCACCCTGTGACGTCCTCCCTAAAAAAAAAAAAAAAAAAAACGCAACACACAAACGCATCGCCTGATCTTCATTTCATTAAGCCTTACAAAGGAAAGTTACATCTTAAGACAGATACGAAAAGAAAAATACATAAGGCCCAAAAGTTCCGGCCTGACAGACATCAAACGCCCCGCCACGCAGGCCTAGTCATCGCCCAAATCTGGGGAACAATCCCCAGGGCTGCCTGGACTCCCGAGAGCCGAACCCCAGTCCCAGTCTGGGGAGCCCTGGAAAGGGTCATCAGAAGCTCTGTCTTCATCCCTGTCGCTCAGGCAACCAAGACCCTCGCTGTCATCAGAGTCATGGCTGCTATCTTCCCAGTCCCTCCCAAAGGGAACGGCCCGGGATTCGTCGCAGGTGCGACAGCCTGTCTTCTTCACAGGCGAAGAGGGGCCTGACGCCAAGGAGGAATCAGTGTCGGAGAAGTTGGGGTCAAATTGTTCAGGGTGCAGCCATGGAAAGCACTCATGGCATCCCCTGTCATAACAACCCCCTCCCTGGGAGCAGCGCCTAAACCCAGGCGCAGCAGGAGGCGAGGACCTCCTAGGGCGTTTGCCCATCCTAACAGAGGCCTTCCGACTCCTCCGGCGAAAATGAAGTCGTGAACGGCGACTCCGGCAAACAGCTAGGTAAGCAGCACGAGCATATCGAAGCCTCCAAAAACCTCTGAAGATGAAAGTAACATGCCTAACTCCACGACGGGTTACACTTTTTTTGACCCAAGCCATGATTAAAGACAGAGAATGAAGATTGGAAATGGATCATAAAAATAGTGAAGGAGAATGCAATTTATACAAAAAACAGAAGCAGGGCATTAATGGTGCCCCAACCACTTCTGCAAGGAAGAGAGCCAATCATCGAACTGGCACACTGCCCAAAAATTCTCTATGCAAAGGAGGGTAATCATAACAAAAGACGTTTGAACTCCCTGCGTGCCCAGAGAAATTAAAGCATGTTCCCTCGGGAACATGCGACACATTTAATGCAAATGACCAAGGAGAC